>OX369258.1:18093717-18693717 GCA_947284805.1 Coleophora flavipennella
TCTCTTTATTTTAATTTATTTTAAGTTTTGTAATAATTGTCCTAGCTCATCATATCATCATATCAGCTCATATACGTCCCTACCAAGGGGCTCGAGCATACCCCGAATTAGGGCTATCGGGCGTTAGTCGACCACGCGGGTCCAGTGCGGGTTGGTCGACTTCACACACAACCTTCGAGTTTTTTTGCAGGCGTGTGCAGGTTTCCTCACGATGTTTTCCTTTACCGTATAAGAGCGTCGGATAAACGTATACACATATGCAAAAAAAAAATCTAAATTCGAAAACACATTGGTACGTGGCAGGATCGAACCACGGCCTCCGGACAGGAGATAGCGGCCCTTGCCATTACGCCACCGACACCTTACAAAATATTATTTTACATTTTGTCATCCATACTTATCTTACTTAATATTATAATGTAAAAGTGTGTTAGTTTGTTTGTTTCCTTGCTTCAAATTGCAACGGAGCAGCGGATTTACTTTAGTTTTGCAACAGAGATAGTTGAGGGGGTGATTTACATTGCCCAACATACAGAGCCCAGGGGATCTGAAGAAATCTCATTTACACGCTTGCTAGTCTTTTGCAGCTAGCTTTCCATAAACCATCAAAGACAGTCCAGGAAAAGCCGTGGGTAAAAGGTAGTAATTAAATAAAAAACCGGCCACGTACGAGTCGGACCGGCGTACCCATGGTTCCGCACCTAAAAACATTGGGTACGGAACCCTAAAAAAAAACAAGTACAACAATCTGTTTGAGACACATTTTAAAAAAAATATTAAAAAATAAAATGTGACTTAACAAGTTTTATGCTTTGAGATTATGCTTATTTATGTCAAATTTCAAGATTCTAGATTAACGGGAAGTATCCAATAGGTTTTGGTTGACTTACGAGTATCAAAATATGTGGCATAAATAGCCGTATCATTTTGTTGCTTCGACTTAGAAACTTCGTTTATTTACAGCTTCAATGGACCGTAGACTTAAGTATTTCATTTTGATACCTCCTCGTGATCTTGAGAAAAAGGGTCTTGACAGATAAACAAACCGACAGACAGACAGACGGACAACAAAGTGATTCGACGAGGATTACTTTTTATAAGCTTTTATTTAATATCGCCAGCCCCGGTGTCTGTAATGAAATCTTGCAAGTTAAATTTGACCCATATGCCGGTTTCCAATGATGCTGAAATTTTGCATGAATATGTATATCGCGTGACAATGCAATATTAAAAGCTTTAACCTAAAAAAAATCTTTCGAATTACGGGACTCTAAAAATCAATATTGATCTTTCTTTTTGTTTAGAAAACATGAAATTAAAATAGACCGAATTTATTCTGGGTTTTTCATGACATGTTTATAGAAACTTTCCTTAAATTAAAAGAATATTGTCCAAAGACGGCACTGGGGGGCTCCAATTCAAATGGTGCCAACAGTAAATTGTATAACATTCAGACAATCCTTCTATCGAAGGAATTGTTCTAAAGCCGTTATAATTAATGAACCAGCATCCTTTCTACATTGAACCTTAATGAAGTCGTTGCAAAGAGTATACGGGCAGGAGTTCGCGCGAGCAGCTCAGGATAGTGGCGTATAGTACATACATGGTTAGATGTTTACGTACTTGCTAATAATCACACTAATATTATACACGAAATTTTAAAATCTTAAAACCTTTTAATACTGCATTGTCACGCGATACACATATGCATGCAAAATTTCAGTTCAATTGAAAACCGGAAAGTAGGACCAATTCAACTTACAAGATTTTCTGACAGACACCAGGACAGGTGAAACTAAATAAATGCTTGTAAAAAGTATGAATTTTTGTTTACAAATTTGCTAGGTAGATAGATCAAGCACTGCATTAACAACTAAGTAAATTCTTATTCCACACTCGTGAGCCGCTTGTGGCTTGCGCACCGTGCACCCACAATTAAATTTATAAAAAAAAAGTATATCTATGCGTTCGAAACCACAGGCAAAAACCAGGTGATAAAAAAATTATTCCTTACCAAAACAAATTTTAATTCACAGTAAACAGAGGTCTTAATAAAAACTAGGCCAAACTAAAAATTTTACCAGGTTACGAAGGCATATGACATATAAGGAGAGGGCAACATTGTACATACTTAAGAATAGTTACATACAAAGTTAATTTATGTAAAGACCGTATAGAGAGGTATGAGTTGGGTATATATATATATATATATATATATATATATATATATATTTTATTTTTTATTTTTATTTTATTTATTTTTATTTTATTTTATTTGGGAAGTTTACAGCTTAAGTAAACACTAAGTGATAAAATAACAAAATTAACTATGAGCTAATAAAAAAACTTCCACAAATGGATTTCGATATAAACACAAAAATGTAACCTAAGTAAAAAAATAATAATAATAGATTGTGTTTACTAGATTAACGAACTAAAAATTAAAAACACGCTAAGCTCGCTTATCAATGCTTTCGGTGCTGTTGAGAGAGAGAAATGCCATTAAAAAATTCCAAAGTAAGGAAACGCCGTACAGAGTTAGAGCTACTGCAGAAAAGATCTGTAATATTGTCTTTTCCGGAAACCAATTCGTTTGTGGTTCCAGCAGCTCGGACCAAGAAGCTGTTCTTCCTATAGTTAGTCTTGACACTCGGGACATAAAGCAATCTAGAACAACGAAGGTGACGAGGTGGTGTTATCAAACTTATTTTGCTCAAAAGCTCAGGACAGTCAACTTTACTCTGTGCTATGTTTATAAAAGTGACTATGTCAGCTACATTCCTACGAACATAAAGAGGTAACAGATGAAAACGGGCGCAACGTAGATTGTACTCAACTTTAGGTATTTTAAATCTGTAGCTTAAGAATCTTGTAAACTTTTTTTGTATTCTTTCAATGCCTAAAGAGTATATGTCGTAATGAGGGTTCCATATTTGGGATCCGTATTCTAAATGACTTCGTACGTATGCACAATACAATATTTTAAGAGTTTTCATATTTTTGAAAGGTTTAGAAGACCGCATTATGAAACCTAGAGCCTTAGAGGCTTTGCTAGTTATATACTGAACATGCTTGTCAAAAATTAATTTGTTATCATGTATGACACCAAGATCCTTATTTTCAGTAAGTTTGACTAGATTTTGATTCTTGATGGTGTAGTTGAAATTAATTACTTTCCGGTTTCTCGTAAAGGTCATATAAAAACACTTAGAAACATTTAGATCTAACATGTTTTTGACACAATAGTTATGGAGCCTACCCAGATCATCTTGAATAAGATTAGCATCATGATGACTGTGAATAGCTTTAAAAATTTTCATGTCATCAGCAAACAACAGGAATCTTGAGTGTTGGAAACAGGAGCTGATGTCATTAATAAAGATGATGAATAACAATGGTCCAAGAAGAGAGCCTTGAGGCACGCCTGATGTTACGCCTAGCCAAGAGGAGGTAAACCCATTCAGAACGACAGCTTGCGACCTATTTTGAACATAGGAAGTGAGCCATCGGAATAAATCTCCATGAATACCTAAGGAGTGCAATTTTGCCAACAAAATACTATGATTTATGCGGTCAAAGGCCTTACTATAATCCGTGTATACTACATCTACTTGAACTCTATTATCCATGTGTTCTGTAAGGTATTCGTTAAAAACTGCCAAATTGGTTATAGTTGATTTACCGCTTAGAAAGCCATGCTGTTCAAGGATAAGGCTAGTCTTCACGTGACTATAAAGTTGTAAGTATACAATGCGTTCTAGAACCTTAGCCAAAAGACATAATTTCGATATTGGCCTGTAGTTGTCGATCTGATCTTTAGATCCCTTTTTATGAATAGGCGTTATAAAGGCTGACTTCCATATTTGTGGCACACATCCTTCTTTGAGTGATCTTTTAAATAGTAGGGTGACAGGAACGCATAATTCGTCGGCACAATTAACAATGAAGCAAGCTGGTAGGCCATCTGGACCTGCAGATTTATTAAGGTCTAGAGACTTAAGTAGTTTGCAAACCTGATCTTGACTGACCTCGATTGAAGATATATAATTAACTGTGTCAATGTTATCAACATAAGAAGCAATAGGTGATGCAGTATTTTGCAGGAAAGTCGAATTAAAATATTCTGAAAAAAGCTCACATATCCCTGCACCAGAATTAGATGTCTGCGTTCCATATGACATAGTGCTAGGATATGAACCAGTCTTGCGCATGTTTTTGAAATAGGACCAAAATAATTTAGGGTTTGATGTTATTCCATTTTCCAACTTAGTAATATATTCATAATAGCATTGTTTTTCGACTTCTTTTACCCTAGAGCGCAGAAGATTATAAGTAGATTCGTCGCATTTGTTACCATAATTCTTGAATTTTTTAAAATACTTATACTTTTCCTTTATAATTTTTATAAGGGCACTGCTATACCAAGCCGGATACTGATAAGCTTTAACAACTTTGACGGGAACATATTGATTTATCAAATCTAGTAGTTTATTATAGAATGTGGACAAAGCTTCATCTACAGTGCCTTCACTGAGCAACTGTAACCAGTCTATTTGGCGAATATTGGCATTAATTTGTTCGTAGTCACCCCGACGGTACAATACGACAGTACGCTTAGGTATATCTAAAGGATTGAGCTCGACAAAAGATGCTTGAATGCATAGGGCCTTATGGTAGGGGTCTTCAGGAACGAGAGGGTCAAGACAGGAGGCCACGGAGACAGAATCATTACTCAGTACTAAATCCAATAACCTTCCATAGTTATTTGTTATTGAGTTAAACTGCTGAAGATTCAAGTCGTTAATAGATTCGATAAAATAGGTCAATAAATCCGTTGAAAAGTTGAAGGGTATTAAGCCTTCATCAGTGTGCTGCCAGTCAATACTACTCATGTTGAAATCACCTAAAATAATAAATTTGTCAGGTAAATTATTTTTCATTATTTTGTCTGTACTGTTCATGAAGTTTTGTAATTGTATTTGGAAATTGTTTCCTAAGTTTTGATCGCAAAGATAAAGTGAACATATATGTAACCTAATCGTAGATCTTGAGTAAACACCCTGTAGTATAATAGTCAACCAAATATCTTCAGCCGCAGACTGCCAGTCCTCACAGTATATGACGCGCAAGTCACGGCGGACTGCAATCAGTACACCCCCGCCCTTGGTTTGACCCGTGGCAGTATAATTGCGATCCCGCCGCCATACCAAGTATCGGTCGTCAAATAATTCGCAGTCTGCTATGCCGTCGAGCAACCACGTCTCAGTTAATGCTATAACGTCGTAACTGTTCAATCTAATAGACCCCAAAAATACTGAAGTTTTAGTCCTGAGCCCACGAACATTTTGATGATAAATATTTAGTTTATCAACTGTTAAATCTGTTAATAGTAATTAAATGAGTAAAAAAATAAAAGTCGATTGCTTTATGGCCTCGGTCCAAAGCATTAATAACGAAGTGTAACTTAATTACTATAAAAAATACATGCACATCCAAATTACGTACTATAGCTGATAGGAATGAAATATACCGTAGTAATATTCTTATAGGTGAATTATTGTTAAAGTGAGGGTAGTTTTCCAACAAAAATATAAGTAAAATGTAATTTCTAAACTTACCAAAGAATTTTGTTAGCATGCAATGAACATACGAGTAGTAGGTAAATAAATAAATGGTACTTGGTTCCGAGCACTTCACCCATAAAGACAACTTATTTAAGTAGCATAAATTAAAAATTAAATCAAACACCATAGCAATTAACTTATTTGTAAAAATATTGACGGTATGATTAAAACTTATCGTAATAAAACGACGTGCATTCGACATATGGAATGCAGCAACTAGGCAAGCGATTCTCAAACTGCAGATACTTTTGGAGACTGGTTCAAATGTTTTTTTTTCTCTTACAAAGCAAATGATGGAACAAAGCTGTAGGCAGAACACAACAATTAGAGTAAGCAGCAGTGTTAGTGAATCTTCACCAAGTCTTTTTCGCTTCTGATCGTAAATACCGGCGAAGTAGCATCCCTCCTTACGAAAATTTTGGCATGCTTCACCCAGACAAATTGAAAATTGGCCTCCTTTGCAAGACCCTTCGCTTTGGTTAGCAAAATTTTATTTTGTATGGTTAGGTGGTCATTTATGAATATGCGGCCCGTGCCTTCGAGTTTGATATCGGCTACAGTAAGATTCTTGCAGAGACGTGCGGCACCCACAAAATCTTCCTTTGTATATCTATTTGTGAAGGAGACAATTATGGGTTTGTGTTTGGATCCGCTACTATCTCGAGTGGGAATACGGGCCACATAGTTAATAGATGTTTTGCTTATTGGATAGGTGATCTTCTCTCCAATCTTCGTGACAACATCAAATAGATTTTCGCCTCTCTTAAGAGGGACTCCCTTGATCTCAACGTTATTTAGCCTCAACCATTGATCTTTAGCATTTAGCTCCTCCTCCAAAGATGAAACTTGCTCCTTAAGGGTGACAACATCCTCCTGAACTTTTTCAATTCTCACTACTTTAGCTTCGAGGTTATGCATCTTCTTGGCCAAATCTTTGGTAAAAGTTTTAAGTTCTGCAAAATCATCCTTTATTGTTTTAATATCTGAAGCTAGGTCCAATAATGGGGCTATTAGGGTTCTGATGTTACTTAGCTCCTGCATGACGTGCTCAATTGTTAGCGGCGCTGTCGTGGCACTATGCTGTTTCAGGGGTGGTGGTTTAGAAGCAGATTCTACTTCAGGTGTGCCAGCAGCAGCTTCCGTCGAAGGTTTGGCAGCAGATTCCTTAGTAGGTTTGCCCGCAGATTTACATGAAGGGCACCTCCAAGTAGCTTGACGCTCACCGAGTCTCCTAAAACCCTTCTCTGATATCCCAGAGCAATCATAATGGAAGTGATTAGAGCAGGCCGTACATAATATGGCATCTGGGGCCTCATCACCACATCTCTCACATAAAACCATGTTGCAAAACAAAACAACCGTACCAAACTATAGCGAAAGTTTGAGAACCACAGTCTGTGACGTCAAAACCGGCAGGAGCGACCGAATCGTGCGCACTGACGACCAGCTGAGCGCGTACTGATATATATATGATATATATATATATATATATATATATATATATATATATATATATATATAAATCCCAGTATCATTTCTGCGTCTTTCCAGAAATCCGCTAAATCTGCGTCCACCTGTTTTATTGTCAATCCCGCTTGTAGTTTTTGTGAATACTTTCCTAATAATTACATAGATGGCGAAAGTAGCATTTACTTAATCGTAACATACGAAATGTACTATACATTTTTCATTTCACTCTCCATACTAATTCCTCCTATTCTGCGGCGAATGTCGATTCCATTCGAGGTCAAATCTTTTATTTTAATTACAAAATGAATACCAAACAATTTAGGAGTATATTATTATTATTGTGTTAGATGGTTTCGTTGCATGTTGTGTGCGCTCAAAGCAGTCGACATTTCTTTATTAGGAATGTCTACCTATAGTTTCTTGCTACAATTTAAACTTAGAGTGGAACATAAATATTTGAACGATGAGTAAAAAGTCCGGGGGATCCAGGAATCGCAGTTCTTCCGTCGAGAGTGTGTGGAGTGTGCAATCAAAAGAAACATGTTTAGCACGGGACACCACCGATAGTGAAACATCATTTAGTGATATCAGTCACAGCGATGTCACATCGACATTTGACCAGATGATTTCTACAGCAATCAACGACTCATTTAATTTGGCGGATTCTGAGCGGACGTATTCGGACAGTAGTGACTCCGAAATAGATCATCACTATTTTCTAAAGTGCGCTCTTTGTGGAAAAGACAACAGTAACCCTTTATACTACAGCTACTGCGAAAAATATAGTTATACATAATACTGACGTTTAAAGTTTCATTGTAGGTTCAGACAAGAACAGCTTAATAAAGCAAAATAATACACACACTCGCAGTGCTCCATACCTACTTACACATGGTGCGCCCTGTGAGTGTGTGTTTTAATAAAAAATCAATGCAATTTCGATAACTATTTACTCTAGTAACATCAATATTGAGAAGAAAAAAATCTACTTACCATACTATATTCGTGAAAATAATAGTACTAATCACATCTTTATTATTGATTAATATAGAATTGATAAAAATAGGTACTTTTATTATTATTAGTGTGCTATTTTTATTTTTAGAAATACAGTAGGTAAGTAGTAAGAAATAACAGCACCGAGCTGTTATCATGAGAAATCTTAATGGAAATTCAAATTTTCAAATCCTTCAATGTTTGCAGGCAGACCATTAGGGTCCTTTAAATAAATCTAGCCCAACTGGACAAATTAAACATCCACAATATGTTCAGTATATTATGAAACGCCCAGTAACAGAGTACTGCACAACATCCAAATCTTGTTTAGCATATTTTTGCGGTGGTTGCTCCAAAGCAGAATCTCCAGCGCAGCGTTTGCGTGATCGCAAGTAACACCTTTATAATCTCGTGTTTTTTATTAGTCATGTCTTCTCTCCTCCTAAGATCCTGCTCACTGATTTTTTTATTTGTACTGTCTGCTGTTTCGGTTAGATTTCGATTTGAAACATTTTCTGATCTTGAAACATTTTTCGCAGTAGCTGTAGTATAAAGGGTTACTGTTGTCTTTTCCACAAAGAGCGCACTTTAGAAAATAGTGATAATCTATTTCGGAGTCACTACTGTCCGAATACGTCCGCTCAGAATCCGCCAAATTAAATGAGTCGTTGATTGCTGTAGAAATCATCTGGTCAAATGTCGATGTGACATCGATGTGACTGATATCACTAAATGATGATTCACTATCGGTGGTGTCCCGTGCTAAACATGTTTCTTTTGATTGCACACTCCACACACTCTCGACGGAAGAACTGCGATTCCTGGATCCCCCGGACTTTTTACTCATCGTTCAAATATTTATGTTCCACTCTAAGTTTAAATTGTAGCAAGAAACTATAGGTAGACAATCCTAATAAAGAAAGTTCCGTAACTGAAGAGGTAAAATGGGATAGGTGCCTATTATACAGGGTGGCCAGACAATTTACTTCCAAAGAAAAAAATTGGCCCTTGTGTCGTCCATTTATGTTCCGCGATTTTTGATAGTTTTCAAGTTTTGATTTTTTCATGATTTTTGGAAAATTTCTGCCGGGCCAACAAAAAAAAAACTAGGAAACTTTTCCAAGACTTTTTGCTTGAAATTAAATTCTCATAACTTTTACTATTATGCATAAAACAACCAACTTCGTAACTTTAGTGGAAGCTATGAAAATATGGTTTAAATTGAAAAAAAAACGGTTTGGTTAATTACGACTAAAATCATCATCATCATTTCCTTGCCCTTTCCCAATTACTCGGGGTCGTCTCAGCATATTTTCCTCTTACGACTAAAGTAATCTTTAAATTAAAAATATAAACAGGTGACATGCCCACTTTTAAGAATTTTCTACCTCGTTGCCTTTACAGGCCGATTCTAACCAAAGTAGCTCTTTGAGAGCTACTTTTTGACTTTAATATTGAAGCTGAAGAGATGACATATTCTTCAGGGCTACTTAGAAACCATAAAGTCACTTGTTTAGATTTTTAATTAAAAGATGAAAATTTTAGTCCTAAAAAGTTGATCTTATGAGAATTCAATTACAAGCAAAAAATCATGGAAAAGTTTCCTAGTTTTTAGGGTTCCGTAGTACAACAAGGAACCCTTATAGTTTTGTCATGTCTGTCTGTCCGTCTGTCTGTCTGTCTGTCCGCGGCCTAGCTCCTAGACTATTAGTAGTTGCTATGGTTGCACAAAAGATCTGAGGAGCCTCTGATTATGTCCGTCTCATGTTATTGGAAATATGTCAAAAAGTCAAAATCATCTTCATGTGTTTCTGGAAAATCTTATAAAAGCCAAAGAAATGCGTTGTATTTCAGTCACTAACAGTTTCTCTCAAGTAAGTAGATTTTTGTTTATTTTTTATGTAGAGAAATTATAAATGTGTGTTACAATAATAGCTGTATATTTTCAGGTGGATATTTTATATGCACCGTATGGTTCCCGGCTAAGAATAGGACCATCCCATCTCTTCCAATGGGTGTCGTAAGAGGCGACTAAGGGACTTAAAACCGGAGGATGGGCAGCAGCGTCTTTCCGTGCATTGCAACACACCTGCAATCAAACTGCGATCGCCAACCCGCCTGCCAAGCGTGGCGATTACGGCAAAACCCCCCCAATGAATTTCACACCCAGAAAACGGCCCCTAGTCCCCGGCAGCCCCGCTATTCCTGGCTCCGGTAGCAGTCATGGTAACGGCGGGGTAGGGGGTGCGAAGAATCCCCGGCAGATGCCAGGCTACCAAACCCAACGACCTTTGGCCTTGGCAACTTACAACACGCGCACACTGCGGACTGACGAGAAACTTGCAGAACTCGAAGAAGTATTGAGCAGGTTACGGTGGGATATCGTAGGTTTATGTGAAGTCCGAAGAGAGGGAGAGGACACCATGATCCTTAAATCCGGAAACCTGCTCTATTTCCGGGAGGGCGACCAACAGTCCCAGGGTGGTGTCGGGTTTCTCGTCCACAAGTCCCTCATTAACAATGTGGTCCAAATTGTGAGCGTTTCGACAAGGGTAGCATACCTTATACTCAGAATCACCAAACGGTATTCTATGAAGGTCATACAGGTATACGCGCCGACTACGGAACACTCCGACGACGAGGTAGAGACTATGTATGAAGACATCTCTACAGCCTTACATAGCACCAGGACCCATTATATCGTTGTTATGGGGGACTTTAACGCGAAACTGGGCAAACGAAGCGATGGTGAGCTGAGAGTGGGGCAATTTGGATATGGAGTAAGAAATGCACGTGGCCAGATGCTGGCCGACTTTATGGAGAAGGAGAGCCTCTTTATGATGAACTCCTTCTTTAAAAAGTCAAAACAGCGGAAGTGGACATGGTTGCATCCCAATGACGTAACAAAAAACGAGATAGACTTCATCTTGTCGACAAGGAGGCAAATATTCAATGATGTCTCCGTGATCAATTCAGTCAAAACAGGAAGCGATCACCGGATGGTCAGAGGCACATTGAATCTAAAGACCAAGCTAGAAAGATGTCGACTGATGAAGTCTACGCTCCGACCAGCGCCCATCCAGCTCCAAAACCCCGAGAGCTTTCAGCTCGAGTTGCACAATCGTTTCGAATGCCTAGGAGACTGCGAGAATGTGGACGATTATAATGACAGGTTCGTGAAAATTGTTCAAACGGTCGGGTCTAAGTTTTTTAAAACTCGCCGTTCAAACAGAACCAAAAAAATCTCCGACTTCACCAGCAACCTCATGGAACAAAGACGCAGATTGGTTTTGCAGTCCTCTGAAGACGCCTTCAGTATCGGCAACTAAACAGGCAGATCTCTAAGTCCCTAACTCGCAATTTACGCCAATATAATACAAATTGTATTAAAGAGGCGATTGAGCACAACAAAGGCTCAAAAGTGTTCGCGAGAGATCTGTCTGTTGGACAAAGCCAACTGACCAAGCTGAAGACTGAGGACGGCAGGACCATATCGTCTAAGACTGAGTTGCTGGAAGAAGTTGAGAAGTTCTATGGACAATTGTACAAGACCACACGTTTGCCTGTCAGGGATCTGGCTGAAGACCCAAGAGCCAGACTAACCCAACACTATACCGAAGATATCCCGGACGTCAGCCTGTACGAGATTAGAATGGCTCTCAAACAGCTCAAGAACAACAAGGCACCGGGTGATGATGGAATTACGGCTGAACTTCTGAAAGCAGGTGGATCACCGATACTAAAAGCTCTTCAGAAGTTATTTAATTCCGTTATACTCGAGGGACAAACGCCTAAGGCATGGCACAGAAGTGTGGTTGTGCTCTTCTTCAAAAAGGGCGACAACACCCTGCTGAAGAACTACAGACCCATCTCACTTCTGAGCCATGTCTACAAGCTGTTTTCGAGAGTCATTACGAATCGTCTCGCACGCAGGTTTGACGACTTCCAGCCTCCCGAACAAGCGGGTTTCCGAAAAGGCTTTAGTACCATAGACCACATACATACGCTGCGGCAGATTATACAGAAGACCGAAGAGTACAATCAGCCACTATGCTTGGCGTTTGTGGACTATGAGAAGGCCTTTGATTCAGTCGAAACCTGGGCTGTGCTACAGTCTCTCCAGCGGTGCCAAATTGACCATCGATACATCGAGGTGTTGAAGTGTCTGTATGAAAACGCCACCATGTCGGTTCGCCTCCAGGACCGGAACTCGAAACCTATCCAGTTGCAGCGAGGGGTGAGACAGGGAGACGTTATATCTCCGAAACTGTTCACCGCCGCCCTGGAAGATGTTTTTAAGCTTCTGGACTGGGGTGGACTCGGCATCAATATCAACGGCGAGTACATATCCCACCTCCGATTCGCTGACGATATCGTGGTCATGGCTGAGACTATGGAAGACCTAAGCACAATGCTCGATGGCTTCAGTAAGGTCTCTCAACAAGTGGGTCTTAAAATGAACATGGACAAGACGAAAATAATGTTAAATGTCCGTGTCGCACCCACTCCTCTAAAGGTTGGAGACTCGACACTGGAAGTTGTTGACGAATATGTATACCTGGGACAAACAGTCCAGCTAGGTAGTTCCAACTTCAAGAAAGAGATCAATCGACGAATACAACTCGGCTGGGCAGCGTTCGGGAAGCTTCGCAATATCTTCACGTCCCAAATACCGCAGTGTCTCAAGACTAAGGTCTTTGACCAGTGTGTGTTGCCAGTGATGACTTACGGAACTGAGACATGGTCGCTTACTATGGGCCTCATAAGAAAGCTCAAGGTCACCCAAAGGGCAATGGAGCGTGCTATGCTCGGAGTTTCTCTGCGTGATCGAATCAGAAACGAGGAGATCCGCAGGAGAACTAAAGTAACCGACATAGCTCACAGAATCGCTAAACTGAAGTGGCAGTGGGCAGGGCACATAGCTCGTAGAACAGATGGCCGATGGGGCAGTAAAGTTCTCGAGTGGCGACCGCGCACCGGAAAACGTAGCGTAGGCAGGCCTCCCACGCGGTGGACCGATGACCTGGTGAAGGTCGCGGGAAGCCGATGGATGCGGGCAGCGCAGGACCGGTCGTCGTGGAAATCCTTGGGGGAGGCCTTTGTCCAGCAGTGGACGATTTGTGACTGATATGATGATGATGATTTTATATGAATTTGTAGATGAAGAAGACCAACAAACCACAAGCATTCACAAACTATGTATTTTCAAGCTTGATTGGAAAGTTAGACTCTCCGCAATCATTTCATGAAATATTTATCAAAGCAAATGACGACTGATAATATTTATATGACTTTTTCAACCACCAAAATGATCATCAAAATGATTTCCCATTGTGGTTTGAGTTGAGGTGAGTAGTGAAGCTTCAAGTTTAATACACATCACAAAAAAAGCATAAATAAGAAATGTGTAAAAAAAAATTTGGACAAGCAAACTCATTATCATACCCATATAGCGTAAACTTGATTGGAAAATTTATTGTAAGCAACAGATTTTTATTTTTTCTATTTTTACAGATACGGAAGAATTACAGGCTCAACTATTTATGAAGCAGCTCACTGTAGAACTATCTCATCTGAACAAAATTATGGGAGAACATTCAAAATTAACTTCCATTGCGATGGATAGAGGAAAAAAAACTAGAAAAAGTAGTTCTCAACATAGTGAATAAAAAAGAAAACGTAACTAATAGTTTTTCTGTTGTTTCAATATTTTGAATAAAACTATTTATAATGTTTAATTCAAGGCTTCTGTAATAATTAATATTATTGTTTCTGCATTTAAGATAAAAATTGAAGAAACTGGACTTTTTCTTAATGCCGAGTATCCTATTTTTGTTGCAACACGTAACGGGCTTACTGAAAATTACACAATAGAGATTAAATGACCTTCAACAGAAGCTCTTATATAATTTTATATCTAAAAGATAATAAAATGGCACCAAAATGTTGGACACAAGTACTACTTCAAATGTTTTTCAGCAAAAGGAAAATAGCACTTTTCTGTGTAGCACACCAAAATTTAAAAAAATCAAAAGAAGTAGATATTTATAATCATATGCCATATGATAACAGCAGTGTATCTGTTAAGTATACTTACTGCAAAAAAATTTTTGGATAGATGCCAAAATTACAAGATCTATAAGCATATTTTTAATAAAACTATCTTGTAAATTTATAAATTAAACTCGTATGCTTTTTAAATACTATTTTTTATTTTTTCTTATCGTGTTTGTGTAGTCATACCTGACTAACCCTGGTGTCAGAGTTTTCAAATCGCCTAAAGGCCTCTGGGCTCTGACGTGGTTTGTATAACGACCGCCACCAATGATAACGACCGGGACCGACGGCTTAACGTGCTCTCTGAAGCACGGAATCATCTTACTTTCGGACAATCAGAGTCGTGTTTTATAAAACTACAAGTTACAAGTTTACAAGTGTAATTAGATGTTCATTGCATAGCCGGTTTGCTCTCTGAAGTCTTGACCTGACTCTGTAATGCAACGTACACTGAATTACACTTGAAATCTTGTGACTTGTAGTTTTATAAAACGGAGCCCTGGTCATTCAGCCTGCATTGTCCTAACCAAACTGGGAAAAACTTACAAAGTGATTTCTGAGAATGTCCCCACCGGGAATCAAAACTAGGACCTCCGGATCGTGAGCCTGACGCACTAACCACTAGACGATGGAGGCAGTTTTTTTTTGTTTAATTTTAAATAAAGGTTAAGCCCACACAACAAATGGATAGGTAGTCCATTTAAAAATTTTACAAAAAAAAAATCTTAAGTCGAGAAACTAGGCAAAAGTATGTGCCTATGAATGCCAGGGACGAACAAGTACAACCAGTCAGACAGGAATGACGTCATCAGAACTATAGGTCCGTTTTGGCGCGAAAATTTAAACTGTTAATTTAAAACCGCATTTTTTCTAATAAATTACGGTGTTTTAATTTTTTAATACATTTGTGGCCTATTGTACATTGAATTCTTTAAAATGAAAACAAAAATATAAATATTGCATGTTCCCTATTCTCTTTTAGTTATGTTTGTACTAGCAAGGTAATAATGATGTAGTTAGGTATAAGTAGGAAAATAGTACCTAGCTAATCTTAAAGAAGTTATTATTACATGGAATGTACCTACTATTTCCTATACCAAATCTATTTTGATACCGACTGAAACTACTTAGCTAATAAGGTACTATTATTATTTAGAAACAAACAGAAGAACAGTTGTACCTACAAGCCTCACCTAACTTGCTAAAATTATGATGTACCTACTATAGAAAACAATAAAACGTTACCTACTATTAACAGTTTAGTTTAGTAAATAAATATCGGAAACATTTACAGAGTTACAGTTACCAGTAACAGAGCACTCAACAAGCAACTTCCTTTTTTTTAATTCTTCAATCTTTTTTCTATTCCTAGTTAAATACATTTTCAATCAATTTACCACCCAAATAACACAGGTATATACACAAGTACAGCACAACCTATTTACTGCGTACTCACTATTGTGCGTCCGGCGGCAAAAGGAGTCCGCACTGCACCGCAATAGGCAGTACAGAAGAGGGTAATGGGTGAGAACCAGTTTGTGCCGAAGGGCGCAAAACAGTTGTTAGGATGGTTTAAAATATACATTTAAGGGGTAAAGCGCGCGGGGGGAAAGGTATACGTCGCCGCGTGCAGCGCCCCAGTGACGTGCGGCGGAGTTGCGAATTAAAATTTCACATTCGGAACAAAATTACGTCCGAACAAAAACTTCTTAAATAATAGTCTAGATGGCAGAACTGTCGCTGAAGTAAAAATAACGGCGATTGCAATCTGGCGTCCGTATACGGACGCAATAGCGCGGTGGACGCAGGATTAAATGAGAATTTGGCAATAGGAGGACGCAAGAGTGTTTGTGGTATATATATATATATATATATATATATATATGTATAATATGTGTATGTTATGTACTGGCATGAGTTGTGTGTGTGTACTTTGCAAAATTTTCACAAGTGTAAGTAGTGTCAGCTGATATGATGATGATGATGATGAAGTAGTGTCTATAACACAGAGAAATGTTCAAATTAAACATTTAATGCACGGTTTTTCATACAGGGCTAGCCCGTTGATAAAATTACTTACTGAACCTATCGGCTGTGACAAAGATTTTAATTTCACTCTATAGAATAGGCAGGCGGTATACCTAATTAATCTGAAATAAGAAGTGTCCCGTATCCTGCCACTAATACTTTAATTCCTGCTTGACAACATATGCACCCGTGTGTCCTCACTGAAGGATTCAGCTACTTCGCACGGATTGATTTACACAGCCCTCTAATTATCCTGGAATAGATTGAAAGTAATTTAGTGGAATACCCTGTAACTACAGTAGATTAATAGGCTATTGAATGATACTACACTTTTCTTATTCGAGGCATTTGAACGCGAGAAATGCTTGTGACTGGCGGGGCAGCGGGTGGTGCGGCGTATCGTCACACCACTGGGCCAAAGTATATATATTAGTACTAACATACAGTATGGACACTCTCTGCCGCTCTCTAGATTTCGACCTCACCCCCTCGTCACCCAGATAGATGCAGATTGGTTAAACGGTATCCAAATACTTGTCGAACGTATAAGATTTCACCGCTATTCTATTTGTTCCGTCACTCGTTTTTTGAAATGTCATTTCTGGCCCGTTGTATGAAGTGTCCAGGTTGTGACTGGGCTATGTTGGGATAAACATAAATTAAATAATTTTAGAAAAACCTTAAAGCTTTTAAGTACAAGCTTTTTACTATCAAAGTACTTGTCAATAGGAATCAAACGAGCCGAAACTCAATGAGGTTGTGTCGTTTCATTGCGAAGTTCCTATGGCCACCTTTCAGCTCCATCATCGGATCGGCACCATCATCATCATCATTATCATATCAGCTCATACATGTCCCCACCGAGGGGCTCAAGCCTACCCTGAATTAGGGCGATCGGGCCTTGGATGACCACGCGGGCCCAGTGCGGGTTGGTCGAATTCACACACAACCTGCGAGTTTCTTCGCAGGCGTGTGCAGGTTTCCTCACGATGTTTTCCTTCGTCGTCACCATGTCATCAAATTGCATTGTCACGCGATTTACACACGTATGCAAAATTTCACCTCAATCGGTAACCGGGAAGTGGATAAAATTAATTTGCAAGATTTGTTGACAAACATCAGGACAGGTGAAACTAAATAAAAGCTTGTAATAATAATATAGGATTTCAGTTGAAAACTAAAATTTTGAAGTTTCTCTGTAGTACTTCAATAGAAATATTTCCATATAAAAATTATATACAAAGTTGGAAATTTTATTATAAAAAAAATTCGTTTTAGACTTTTTATTGACGTGACAACGTCTAATAAATCGATGGACGCCGGCTGCACGCTCAAAAAAGGATGACTCATTGTCCCGTTACGCTCATTGACTCGTCATAAAAGTATGCAATCATTTCATCAATGTTTTTTATGACGTTGTCACGTTAAACTATCGTCCGTAAACCGACTTTACAGACAACCATTTTTGTTTTTTGGTTTTCAGGATTTTTTTAAAATCTAGTAGATCAAAGGATGTACTATGGTGTAATAAATGAGCACATTCTTTAGAAAATATTTATCTGTGTACCGTGTAATTTTTGTTAGATCATTATTTAATAGTAAATATGTAAACCATTCGAGAGCGTCGGTGGCGTAACGGCTAGGGCCGCCGCCTCCTGTCGCCTCCTGAGAGGTCGTGGTTCGAATCCTGCCACGTACCAATGTGATTTCGAATTTCGATTTCATATGTACGTTTATCCGACGGTCTTATGGTGAAGGAAAATATCGTGAGAAAACCTGCACACGCCTGCAGAGAAGCTCACAGGTTGTCTGTGAAGTTGACCAACCCGTACTGGGCCCGCGTGGTCGACTAAGGCCTGATTGCCCTAGTTCAGGGTAGGCTCGAACCACTCGGTGGGGACGTATATGAGCTGATATGATCTAAACCATTGATCCAGCGAAAAAGTATATTCCGTTTCTCCTCCGCCGGTGCCTCGCTTTAAGGGTTAACGAATTTAAGCTTCATTTACTCGTATATAAATAATCAGGCCCAACTCGCGCTGATTCACTGATCGCCCTAATTCAGGGTAGGCTCGAGCCCCTCGGTGGGGACGTATATGAGCTGATATGATGAAATAATCAGGGACAAGTCACAACTGGCCTCGGACTAGAATTCCCTATACTATACTATGGGAACCAAAGACTTAAAAACATAGTCGTACCTACTTATACGTTTAAATATATGTATAAGTATGTATGCATTCTCATCTGTACATACATACATACAAATCAAAATGATTCATTTTAAATAGGTGTTTACACACACTTTTAAATAGTCAAAAACTCATACTGAATATTACAAATAATGTCATGATTTGGATTACAGTCTCAGGTAATAAAAAGGATATAAAATCAACATATATATCTTTGTCATTTACATAATCTATTATTTTATAATATCCTCTAGAGCACAAGCAATTTTTGATATGAGTCTTGAATTTATTCTCTGACAAACTAGTTACATTTTCTGGAATTTTATTGTAGAATCTTATACACTGCCCCACAAATGACTTTTAACCTTACTCAGTCTCGAAAAGGCTATATCTATTTTATTTACATTACTTAAATTCAAATTATGCCTGTCACTGTTTTAAGGAAATAAATGCAAATTCTTACGAACGTACATGATGTTTTCATGTATAAATTGACTAGCAACAGTTAAAATATTGATTCCTTTGAACTTATTCTTTAACGACTCATGTGATCGCATCTGATATTACTAAACCCCAGTGAGAGTAAACATACCTCATCGTCACACGAACGTTTGCCGTGATTGGGAATCGATCCCAAAACCTTAAAACTAGCAGGCAGGAGGCTATGCAGATTATTCCAATTCTTGCCATTTCCTAATAGCGTTGGGAAACCTGGTAAGCCCACTTTCATCTCACGAAGGCTAAGGCTTACCTATTGTGGATTTAGTTTAAAAATAATAATTTCTTCCTCTATCTTGTGTCAATCCACTAATCCAAGTGACAAGTTATCCATTGAATAGCTCTGTTATATCCAGCCCTTAATGGCTTGTCGAACGCTGTAATTTTTCATTTTTCTCAGATTTATCAAAATAATGGCGCCTGTCTGTTTTTAGGGTTCCTTGCTTTAAACCTTTGTTGATTTTTATTTTTTACACATGTTGCAGGAGAACTGTACTTACACGATTTTAACCAGACCAATGGGTATTACCATGTAATAGATAAATATAAGCAACTCCGACACGAAAAGTTTCGGCAAAATTGTTCAAGCCGTTTTTGAGAAAAAAAAATATTACAGTTTTTTTTGTATGACAGCTACTCTTCGGTTTGGCGTTAAGAAGATACTTTTAATATAGGTAATTCCTGTATGAAATAATTTAAAACTCTTATGTTCAACGATTGCTTTTAGCAATAAGACCACCTATTGTACACTATATTATAATATCTCTATGTATTAGCTTTACGAAATTGTTTTTGATGTACAATAAGTGTAAATAAATAAATAAACGATTTAGCCTCCAGAGCAAGCGTGACGGACGCACGGACGGAATTGGTATATTCGGTTTTTCAGTATGTGTTTATAATATAGATTATAGACCCCTTTTTTTACGAAAATTGGAAAAAATAATTTTGCGATAACAATACTTCCTCTACACTACATACGTGCGTACTGTGCTAAGGGTTCGAGAAAGTAAAAATCACAATTAACCATTGCTCTGTTGCAGTGTTAAAGAAATAAGTCCTAAAATACATATTTTTTGGTTCCTCAGAAACTGTGTCGGACTATGCTACCGGAGATAATAATTTTGAACAAAAAAACCTAACTTCAAACAGGAGACTAAGGTTCCCCTTAATTTCTCTGGGATGCCATCATTCCTTATCATGGTACCACCCTTGATATATCTACTTTCCAACAAAAAAGGAATCATCAAAATCGGTTCATAAACCAAGAAGTTACACGTGAACACACATTAAAATATATAATATACTAGCTGTCCCGGCGAACTTCGTACCGCCTAACATAACATTACACTGCCCTACCCTACACTACACTACCCTACCCTACTACATACACTACACTACCCTACCCTACCCTACACTACCCTACCCTACACTACCCTACCCTACACTACACTACCCTACACTACCCTACACTACACTACCCTACCCTACACTACCCTACCCTACACTACCCTACCCTACCCTACACTACACTACACTACCCTACCCTACCCTACATAAGAACCTTCTCCTAACAATAACGAACTCAAAAAAAAAAGAATTAGCGAAATCGGTCCAGCCGTTTAGGAGGAGTTCAATGACTAACACACGGACAGAAGATTTATATGGAATAAAATCTTTTTGTACCTATCTCTATAAATACAAACAGCTGTGTCTTAAATAAAAATGTTTTTGCATTTTATAAATAAAAAATAATCAAATCTTTTTTGTCATATGGAGGTATATACAGTTTATGAAAAGAGTTTTATTATTCTCCGAAAATGATCAAATCTTCTTATATGTTTGTTTTGACAACCGATATTGTTGCCATGGCAACCGAGCGTAAATTTTTTTTCTTCGTTACGGAATTTCTGGATTCTTAATTAAAATTGCGACTATAATTTGAGATTTAAACTATCCTATCTCTCAAGTTGGATCGAACTGCACATGGTGTGCGAATTTTATTATAATCGGTTAAGTGGTTTAGGAGTCCATTGGGGACAAACATTGTGACACGAGATTTATATATATTAAGATAGTTACATTTTCTGGAATTTTATTGTAGAATCTTATACACTGCCCCACAAATGACTTTTAACCTTACTCAGTCTCGAAAAGGCTATATCTATTTTATTTACATTACTTAAATTCAAATTATGCCTGTCACTGTTTTAAGGAAATAAATGCAAATTCTTACGAACGTACATGATGTTTTCATGTATAAATTGACTAGCAACAGTTAAAATATTGATTCCTTTGAACTTATTCTTTAACGACTCATGTGATCGCATCTGATATTACTAAACCCCAGTGAGAGTAAACATACCTCATCGTCACACGAACGTTTGCCGTGATTGGGAATCGATCCCAAAACCTTAAAACTAGCAGGCAGGAGGCTATGCAGATTATTCCAATTCTTGCCATTTCCTAATAGCGTTGGGAAACCTGGTAAGCCCACTTTCATCTCACGAAGGCTAAGGCTTACCTATTGTGGATTTAGTTTAAAAATAATAATTTCTTCCTCTATCTTGTGTCAATCCACTAATCCAAGTGACAAGTTATCCATTGAATAGCTCTGTTATATCCAGCCCTTAATGGCTTGTCGAACGCTGTAATTTTTCATTTTTCTCAGATTTATCAAAATAATGGCGCCTGTCTGTTTTTAGGGTTCCTTGCTTTAAACCTTTGTTGATTTTTATTTTTTACACATGTTGCAGGAGAACTGTACTTACACGATTTTAACCAGACCAATGGGTATTACCATGTAATAGATAAATATAAGCAACTCCGACACGAAAAGTTTCGGCAAAATTGTTCAAGCCGTTTTTGAGAAAAAAAAATATTACAGTTTTTTTTGTATGACAGCTACTCTTCGGTTTGGCGTTAAGAAGATACTTTTAATATAGGTAATTCCTGTATGAAATAATTTAAAACTCTTATGTTCAACGATTGCTTTTAGCAATAAGACCACCTATTGTACACTATATTATAATATCTCTATGTATTAGCTTTACGAAATTGTTTTTGATGTACAATAAGTGTAAATAAATAAATAAACGATTTAGCCTCCAGAGCAAGCGTGACGGACGCACGGACGGAATTGGTATATTCGGTTTTTCAGTATGTGTTTATAATATAGATTATAGACCCCTTTTTTTACGAAAATTGGAAAAAATAATTTTGCGATAACAATACTTCCTCTACACTACATACGTGCGTACTGTGCTAAGGGTTCGAGAAAGTAAAAATCACAATTAACCATTGCTCTGTTGCAGTGTTAAAGAAATAAGTCCTAAAATACATATTTTTTGGTTCCTCAGAAACTGTGTCGGACTATGCTACCGGAGATAATAATTTTGAACAAAAAAACCTAACTTCAAACAGGAGACTAAGGTTCCCCTTAATTTCTCTGGGATGCCATCATTCCTTATCATGGTACCACCCTTGATATATCTACTTTCCAACAAAAAAGGAATCATCAAAATCGGTTCATAAACCAAGAAGTTACACGTGAACACACATTAAAATATATAATATACTAGCTGTCCCGGCGAACTTCGTACCGCCTAACATAACATTACACTGCCCTACCCTACACTACACTACCCTACCCTACTACATACACTACACTACCCTACCCTACCCTACACTACCCTACCCTACACTACCCTACCCTACACTACACTACCCTACACTACCCTACACTACACTACCCTACCCTACACTACCCTACCCTACACTACCCTACCCTACCCTACACTACACTACACTACCCTACCCTACCCTACATAAGAACCTTCTCCTAACAATAACGAACTCAAAAAAAAAAGAATTAGCGAAATCGGTCCAGCCGTTTAGGAGGAGTTCAATGACTAACACACGGACAGAAGATTTATATGGAATAAAATCTTTTTGTACCTATCTCTATAAATACAAACAGCTGTGTCTTAAATAAAAATGTTTTTGCATTTTATAAATAAAAAATAATCAAATCTTTTTTGTCATATGGAGGTATATACAGTTTATGAAAAGAGTTTTATTATTCTCCGAAAATGATCAAATCTTCTTATATGTTTGTTTTGACAACCGATATTGTTGCCATGGCAACCGAGCGTAAATTTTTTTTCTTCGTTACGGAATTTCTGGATTCTTAATTAAAATTGCGACTATAATTTGAGATTTAAACTATCCTATCTCTCAAGTTGGATCGAACTGCACATGGTGTGCGAATTTTATTATAATCGGTTAAGTGGTTTAGGAGTCCATTGGGGACAAACATTGTGACACGAGATTTATATATATTAAGAAGATATACGATCGAATTGAGAAACCTCTTCGTTTTATGAAGTCGGTTAAAAAGTAGCCTATGTCCTTCTCCGTGATACAGGCTACCTGAATGCCACTTTTCGTCACAAGGTGGTTGAGGTGTTGAATCTTGAAGAGGTAACAAACAAACAAACACTTTTCATATTTGTAATATAAGTAAAGATAGTTAGGATTTAAAATTATATAGTTAGTTCAACAAACAGTATGTATTTATTTTTGGTGCCCAAGATATAGGCTGTGTCTAGTAAGAATAGAATAGAATAGAATAGAATGCTTTATTTGCTTTTAAATAAGGTAAGTATAAAAGATCTTACAATAGTTATAGAATCACTTATTTAGCTACTTAAATGTTATTAGCATGCAAATATTATTTATAAGTACAAAAATAATAAAATAAAATAAAGTAAGTCCAAGTTCAACATTTTCCAAATTCATAATTCAAATAAAATAATGATACTACAGATTAATACTACAGATTAACATTGCTTATGTTTAAGAAAATCCTCAACGGAATAAAACATGTTCTGAAGAAGCCAATCATGCAATGTTGCCTTAAACCAATTAGTGTGGAACCAATGTAAAGTTAATATGTAAATTTCTGTCTTTTAATAAATTAGTACCTGGGCGACAAACGTGTCTCTCCAATACGCGTTTCTCAGTGATGAGACCTATTCTTGGGGTTCCTGTCTTCGTATAGGTCGAGGTTATTCCAATAAATCGTTTATTTTTGATTTTAAACGTATATTAAAGAAATAAAATGTGTTATAAACTTTGCAAATATATTAAGTAGACGCATATTGATGTTTGTAATATATTTTCAACGTGGTAAATTTTAACTAAACGTAGGCTTATATTAATTTTGTACTGAAAGTATGAAACTGCTATTTTTTTTTTCAGTTTTATACTATAGTACATCGAAAACTAATTACAAACTTCGATAAGTGTCTACTCAATATAGTTATTTGCAAAGTTTAAATTCAATCCGGAATGTAGTTTTTGTATTAAAGTGGAACTACGTTTATATGGAAACTCGAGCCTCCTGGGGACCCTTAACAATAAATACTAAATTTAACTCAACTGACAACCTCTCCGCATTAGGCCTGGCAATCAACAGTTAAAAGTATCAGGATCTAACAGAAAAATTAAATGCATGTTAGAACAGAAGACAGACGTGTCAGGCTGTCATACTTTGGCCACCTTTAACATTAAATTAATAGACCTACAGTGATGATGATGATGATGATGATCTATCCGACCGATTTCGGTCATGGCGACCACTTCGACTACTAGTCGGTTTGCCGCGCGTGCGCTCGAAAATGGTTTATGTAGCCAATCTTCGCAGCGAAACACCTCGCGCACTGAGGGCATTTAAGTATGCCACCCTCGTAATTTTATGAAATGGTCGCAGGTGGTCGGGCCTTTAACTGGTTGCGTTTGGTATCAAGGTCAGCTTTACGCTGATCCTCGAACTCGCGCACAGACCTACAGTAAAGTTTCATTGGCTTGATTTTAGCAAAAATGGAACTTACGGAACCTTTATGTCTGGAATAGGATCGGTCTTTACAGACTTTTATCTCTGTTCCCACCCATTAACAAAAGTCTGAAAATGCTTAGAAAAATTTAGATTACTATAAAATTTAAAAGCCTTTAACAAAATGAATAAATCCTTTGTTGTGTTTGTCAATATTTTTATTAGCGATTTTTTAGACACCTACCTACTGAATTTTTTTTTAAGTTAAGTTGTTTAAAAAGGTAAAATACCTACAAACGTTCAAAAAACTAAAGGACAGAAATATTATTGGTACTATAATTAAATTAAATTAAATTGAACCACTGTATTCAGCCGTACTAAATAGTTAGTGAACCTATACGTAATTATGGTACCTATAGCAATAGTTTATTTTTTAAGCCCCCCGTTTTCAAAATATTTTATTATACAAAAATCTTTCTAAGTTGTACGACAGAGAAAACGTAATGAAATTGCGAAGATGTTATCTCTTTCTAATACAATATTTTGACCGTATTACGACAAAAATAAAACAGCAGTGGACAACAGTGATACCAGTTACTATTTTTATTTTCCGCTACGCAAAATACAGAAATATATATCTTTTAAATGGGTGAGCTATTTTTTTATTTTAGTTTTTGAACACCTAACTTATAGTTTTTTTTCACCTCGTATAAGGTTTTATAGTGGTTCAATTTAATTTGTTTTTAGTACCATCCTCCATATAAAATTAATGTTGTCCTTTAATTAACAATTTTGTATTTTAAGTAATATTTTTAAAAAAAACAATATTAATTATTTTACAGCCGTATCAGAAAAAAAACCGGTCAAGTACGAGTCAGAATCACACACATAGGGTTCCGTACCATCATACTAGATGGCAGTAGCTTCTTCACGTTTTAAAAAACAAGTTTTTTTATGGAAATCCCCCTTACTTTTTTGAATTTTTGGTATTTGTTGTTATAGAGGCCACAGAAATAAATCATCTGTGAAAATTTTATCACGGTTCATGAAATACAGCCTGGTGACAGACGGAAAGAAAGACAGACGGACGGACAGCGAAGTCTTAGTAATAGGGTTCCGTTTTTACCCTTTGAGTACGGAAATTTTAATATAACAGCTCAAATATTTCTTTAATGTTGCCAAACAAGAAAAATATCTAATTTTTGTTACCAGAATACCATGGCACCCAAACCGTGAATATTATTCACTGATTAAAATACTGATTAAAACATCAGACGGCGCGCGCGGCGGTTGGTCGGAACAAATTAATTATATCGATCCAGTTCAGATTTATGTTCAAAGTTTGGAAATGGGTTCGACATTTTTGTGCGGGATTCCAGAGAATTTGGAGACTGAAATAATTTGTGGCGATGACCAAGATAACATATTCTTACTTTCAATAGACGAAGGAGTGAAGAAAGTGTTGTGATAAAAAAAAACTAAGTTAAGATTTTAATGGGGATCGATTGTCTTAAACTAATAGAATCTAAAAAACAAAAAAAAACGGGTTGTCTGTAAAGTCGGTTTACGGACGATAATTTTACGAGATAACAAGTACCCGCCCAAGTCCTTGTCCAAGTACCAGTCCGTCCGAGTCCCCTTTCGAGTCATCGTCCAAGTGCCCGTCCAAGTCTTAACCGCATTGGAAAACTTCTTGTAAGCTCCTGGAAGCCCAGTACTTTTAATCCATTTACACACTTGTTTGATGGTTCGCCCGTCCGTGAATTGCAACAACTATAAATAAAACTAAAGTACAACTACAACCTAATATCTCACAGTTGAAACTCCTCTTGCTAGCTCCTGGAAGCCCAGTACTTTTAATTCATTAAAACACTGATGTTAGAAGAAACGACTCTTTTCAAGCGACTTCCAAAAAGGAGGAGGTTCTCAATTCGTCTGTATGTTTTTTTTTATGTTTTTTACCTCATAACTTTGGACTGGGTGAACTGATTTTTATGATTATTTTTTTATTTGAAAGCTAGTGCTTCCCGTGTGGTCCCATATAAATTTTATCAAAATCGGTGTAGTACTTTATTATAAAATTAACAAAAACCAAAAATAATAATGCAAAAATGTACTAATTTTTGGCTCTGGAAGTCGGTTTTTGAACGTGTTTAGCTTTTTCAATTATTAGTATGACGGTTTTCCTCACAGAAAATCGACCGCACAGGAACACCTCTTGTAAGCTCCTGGAAGCCTAGTACTTTTAATCCATTGAAACACTTGTTTGACGGTTCCTCCGTCCGTCCATCCGTCCGTCCAAGTCCAAATACAACTCTCGCTTGCACGTTCGCCACAGGCGCAACGTGACAATGACGTCACACTGGCGTAACGTGACAATAACGTCACACTGGCATGACTTCACAATGACGTCACACTTTTTTGTGTTTGCAGCCCGTGTCATCAATTTATAAGACGTTATGACGTCAAAATAAAATGTGTGTGTGTGTGTGTTTGAAGGTCCGTCCCGTGCTCTAGTTCCCAAACTACTGGACGGATTTTGTAAAATTTTATTTAAAGCAATATTATTTTTATATCTCCAGGCGTTTTTTTTTTTCAAATATTCCCTTCCTTATTTTTTTAGGGTTGCCATCATAGTAAAAAATCACTGACTATTTTTTTACTCAAACTGTAATGTTTATGTCTTATGCGGTATCTCGTTGTTCCAAGAAAAAATTTAATAAGGTACCTACCTCCCATAAAAATCAAGTTTGTTTTTTACTTTTTCTCAAAAATGTTTTTAACGATTTTAATGAATTTTTCTGTTAATAATTGAGATTTAAAAAAACAACTACATTGGGTATTTCATTATTCCAGGAAAGAATCTGGGTGAATCACACACAAACCTACATTATTTGTAAATTTTTCATCAAGTCTGTTAAACCTAGTTTTATTCTTGACTACTAAGTATGTGTAATGTTTATTGTTGATTTGTGTATGCCCGACTATGAAAGACGGTGAAGGCTTCGCGAAAAAGTATGCACAGCGTGGCTGTCCAATTTTTTTACCTCCTGGAGGAGGTATTGTTGACGCGAGCGCTACGCACTCTCAACCGAATGGCTGAACAAATTGTTTTTTTTACAAACTTTACAAAATTGCCGTGTTTATTAGTTTGGGGCAAGTTTTGGAAGCTAAATTAGAAACACTTTCCGGCTTCCAATTGAGTTAACATTTTTGAGGTTAGATAAGTGACGTTATTCTGAATCCAATATGGTGGACTCCTAAAGATAGCGGACCAGTTATTTTTTATGCCATTATATGGGTATCAAATGAAAGGCTTTGCTGAGAATAATACGATATAATAAAAGTTATTTTTAATTACCGCTTGTACCGAAAAGTTTTTTTTCTAAAAATTTTTGCACTCTGAGTAAATTTACGTGAGTAGGATTATTTTTAATTAAATACGAAAATTAAGAATTTTTAATAAAATTTGTATGTTGAGATGTACATGCCAATTATTCTGTGATTCTTAAATTGTAAAATGAACCTAATTATTTGGAAAAAAAAACTATTCACATGAGTAGTGTTGCCAATTGGCCATAATAATCACCCTTTTCTTAGCGAGATGAACGAGGGACAGGCAAAAAAGCCACATCTTGCGATCAAAAAATATATATTTAAAAACATATAAATATTATTGGATAAACAAAATAAAATTCTCAACATGATGAAAGCGGATACCTGCCTACTACTAGTGCAAATTTTAATTTTTATTCACTTTGAATGCGAGGGACACACAAAGGTAATTTTTTTCTTAAAATGCTCACACTTTTTTTCAAATTCAAATAGTTTGTAGGTTTTGGTACTTCTTGATGAGTACTATCGAATATACTAGGTACCTACTTGCTACTCGATGAAATAATTTACACCCAAAAAATGATTAATTTTTTTGCTTACTGTACAAAAAGCTCCAGGTTACGCCCAGGCAACCATATACTTTGACTTACTTTTTTAATATGCAACACCCTAGATATGTAGCATCTTGCTACTCGATGAGGTAGGGTTGCATACAGGCCGCTCTTTAATTTTTAGCCACCCTAAAATTAGGCCGACTCACGAAAGTGCCAGGTTCGGGCGAGGCAACCCTGTAAATTTTGGCACTTCTTGATAAGTACTATCGAATATACTAGGTACTTACTTGCTACTCGATGAAGTAATTTACACCCAAAAAAATGATTAATTTTTTTGCTTACTGTACAAAAAGCTCCAGGTTACGCCCAGGCAACCATATACTTTGACTTACTTTTTTAATATGCAACACCCTAGATATGTAGCATCTTGCTACTCGATGAGGTAGGGTTGCATACAGGCCGCTCTTTAATTTTTAGCCACCCTAAAATTAGGCCGACTCACGAAAGTGCCAGGTTCGGGCGAGGCAACCCTGTAAATTTTGGCACTTCTTGATAAGTACTATCGAATATACTAGGTACTTACTTGCTACTCGATGAAGTAATTTACACCCAAAAAAATGATTAATTTTTTGCTTACTGTACAAAAAGCTCCAAGTTACGCCCAGGCAACCCTGTACTTTAATACTTACCTTTTTAATATGCAACAGCCTAGATAGGTCGCATCTTACTACTCGATGAGGTAGGGTTGCATACGGCCCGTTCTTAGAATATGTACGGTATTTAGATTTACACCTACAGACGTGTGCAAAACCTTCATACACATCTGGAATCAGATGTGCAGGTTTCCTTGGCACTTTTTCCTTCACCGTTAAAGCAATCGGTAAGTATATGTATGTAAATGTAGAAAAACTCATTGGTACTCGTACATTGGCCGTCCGAATAAGAACCCGTGACCTCTGGTTAGAAGGACAGGGTCGTTACCGGTTGAGTCACCAACGCTTAGAAAACATCTAGTAACTAGATTTTGCAAGCGGCTTCGCTCGCGTAAACATAGTTTCTATAACTGTCTCCGAGGGGCGCACTGCGCGAGTCACAAGCGGCTCACGAGCGAAAAAACTTTACAAACTGAGTTATATCATCCTCATGTTTCTAATAGATCGCAACAAACAATACGACAAGGACGGAGCCGTAAAGTGAAAGGATTCGCTAGTATACCGTTAGATGAAAACAAAGATTTCAAAGATTTTCAAAGATTTTTTATTGAACTGTAAAGAACAAGGTTATAACATTAAAACACCTTGAGTTGTAAACAACCGCAGTAGTTGATGAAACTGTGTCGTAGCTGTTTACGCCCCATTCCGGTTGTTGAGGAAGTTCTTAACTGCAATATATTTTAATTAAATAAAGAAAAGAAGAAAAAAAATATACAAAAATAGAATATGAATATACAATAAGAAGACATGAGATACATGTAGCTACAGGAGGCAAATGAAATGATGAACAAGACTATACAAAAAGAAGAGGTGATTATATAATTAACTAAAGTAGGCAAATAAAGTGATTAATATAAATAATAATAATAAACAAGATGAAAAAACATCACATGTGTGTGCGTGAGTGTTTGCGTGCGTGTGTAGGCGTGTGTGTGTGTGTGTAAATATGATAATTGAAAACGCTAAACACGTTAAAACACCGACTTTCATCGCAACAACTTCGAACAATTTTGCATTACTATTTTGGTTTTTGTTAATTTTCTAATAAAGTACTACACCGATTTTAATAAAATTTATATGGGACCACGCGGGAAGCATTAGCTTTCGAATAAAAAAAGAATTATCAAAATCGGTTCACCCAGTTCAAAGTTATAAAACATACAGCCGAATTGAGAACCTCCTCCTTTTTGGAAGTCGCTTGAAAAGAATTTGTGTTGACATTAAAGAACTATTTTTATTTTAACATGGGAATTCCCGCTCTGTTATGCTAATGTCTGGGTAATAAGAAGATTGGTTTGTTTTTAGCCTATGTATTAATCCAGCTCCTAATCTCTCTACCTACTTACAAACTTTCACATTTATAATATTAGTAGGATAGTAAGTAGGTAAGTTAAAATAGTGACGGTCGGTGCGACCCACGCCACGGCGCCCACGGGGACGTAACCCTACCCTCGCGCGTTCACCTTTACAATTTTGACAAAGTGACTATAACAATGAAAAGCCTTTCCTCGCCAAAGGAGTGCAAAACCACAGCGCCAGTAAAATGTTAAGTCATTCTGTAAAAACAACGCCTGCCTTGGGGCGTATTTCGTCAGAAAGGGCTGTTAAGTGTTAAGAGGTTAGACTCAGCGTCCGTTTATAGATATTTTTTGAAAGGCTTTATATAATATAAGATTTACAAGTCGATGTAAATAATTTTTAAAAATTCTTAAAAAGAGTTTTTTATATATGCATCTAAGTATTCGTCAATACGAATTAAATGATCCCAAACTCGATAGGATTGTGTCTTTTTATTGCGGAGTTCCTATGGCCACCTTCAAGTTCCAACATCAGATCAGCTCCATGTCATCATAATATTGCATTGTCACGCGATATACATATGAATGCAAAATTTCAGCTAAATCGGAAAACGGAGAGTGGTCAAATTTAACTAGCAAGATTTCATTACAGACACCGGGACAGGTAAAGAGTTCTCATATGGCCACCTTCCAGCTCAAGCATCAGATCACCTCCGTGTCATCATAAAATTTCATTGTCACGCGATATACCTACTTAAGCATGCAAAATTTCAGCTTAGTCAGAAACCGGGAAGTGGGTTAAAAACTTGCAAAATTTCATAACGAAACACCGAGACAAGTGAAAATAAATAAAAGCTTTTAAAAATATCCCTTTACATAAAAAAAACTTGTTTTAAATCGAGTACCTACTAAGTGTTTTTGCTTGTTATTTGAGTCCTTATAGCAATTATCATCATATCAGCCGAAGTTCACTGACTTTACACAGGAGGTCGCGGGTTCGATTCCCGGCGGGGTCAATTGTAAGACTCGGTTTGGTTGGTGGTAGGGCATTTTCTAAGCCCGCCTGGCTAGCTACCACCATCTTATCTAAGTCTTGCCGCCAAATATCAATGTTGATATCATTGGTGTGTTTCGGCATGAAGATAAGATAGCCAGTTCCCCATTGCGTTAGGGAATCTTGGTAAGCCCGCTTCCATCTTCGGCAACATCGTCACTTACCACCAGGTGAGATGTGGTCAAGGGTTTACCAATTGTGAATAAAAAAAATGCTGGACATAGGCCTCCCCCAAGGATCTCCACGAAGACCGGTTCTGTGCTGCCCGCATCCAGCGGCTTCCCGCGACCTTCACCAGGTCATTGGTCCACCGAGTGGGAGGCCTGCCTACACTACGCATTCCGGTGCGTGGTCGCCACTGGAGAACTTTACTGCCCCAACGGCCATCTGTTCTACGAGCAATGTGCCCCGCCTACAGTAAGATAATGGTAATTAAAGGATAGTTAGAAAAAAATCCCTGTTATGGACAAGTCAGCTTATGTACATGTAATTCTTTTTATGTGCCTATATTGTATAGAGCGTCGGTGGCATAACGGCTAGGGCCGCCGCCTCCTGTCCGGGAGGTCGTGGTTCGCAGCCTGCCACGTACCAATGTGATTTCGAATTTAGATTTCATATGTACGTTTGTCCGACGCTCTTACGGTGAAGGAAAACATCGTGAGGAAACCTGCACACGCCTGCAGAGAAACTCGCAGGTTGTGTGTGAAGTCGACCAACCCGCACTGGGCTTAGGTGGTCGACTAAGACCCGATCGCCCTAATTCAAGGTAGGCTCGAACCCCTCGGTAGGGACTTATACGAGCTGATATGACCTATAACTGTACAATCTGTTGTACAATAAAGATTTCACAAACAAACATACAAAATAATCATTAAAATTTTATTTATTGAATCTCTTCATATGTCAAGAAGACGAGAAGTCACTTAAAATAATAATTTCGTCAATAAATTCCGGATACCTTGTGTAAGTTTCGCGACTCCGAGATCCATGATATCTTTATCCTCTTGTTACAACCCTTTACAATCCTGAACATAGGTAGGTAAGATCCCGCGGGAACATCTCAGAGATCCCGGGGCTCTAGTAAAAGTTCAGAGAACCTTATACCTTTTATGTCCTTACCGTGTTAAGGAACTGACTCTGTTTTTATAGAACGTTATAAATTTTGTTTTAAAGTATATAAGAATAATATCTCTCAGGCTTTCCAGATTCCTAGGTTTACCTATTTCGGAGAGCCCTTATGTAACTGGGTGTTGACTATTTAAATACCTACCCTAAGTAATACCATTACCAATATGTATCTTCTGATTCGATGGTTGTGAGATCCACGACTCATTGTAATCGGTGGAAAGTACAAAAATACAACTTGATTTTAAAAAAAATGGCCAAGTGCGTGTCGGACCACGCGACAAGTACCTAGGGTGCCCTAGTCGTTGTAAAAAACAAATTTATTTTTGCTGTTTGTTCATAAATTTTGTATGGAGAAATAATGAACTTCTTATAAATCGAAGTGCACATCTAAAGTTGATTGACTAATACTCGTAAATTAAGAAAGCCTAATCCCTACTAATATAATATTATAAATATGAAAGTAACTCTGTCTGTCTGTTACGCTTTCCCACAAAAACTACTGAACGGATTTGGTTGAAATTTGGTAGGTAGACAGATTAGGACCTGGATCAAGACATAGACTACTTTTTACCACGCTCGCGAGCCGCTTGCGGCTCGCGCACTGCGCACCCTCGAAAAGTCATAGAAACGTGGTCCACGCGGGTGAAGCCGTGGGAAACAGCTAGTATCTTCATAATTCTTTAAGGAATCGTCTATCGAAAAAACGATCTTTGTTAACCCTCAATAGTTTTAAAAGACCGTTTCAATGATATTTTACACGACGGGGTTAAAATAATAAAAAAAAACACTTAACATGTAGTGGAGGTGGTCTAAAAATATTTTTTTACAGATTTTATTAGTTACATTTATAGGCGGTAAAAGATTTGTTTATCTGTACTAAATTTCAGCTTCATATAGTCTTTGAATGAAATGGTTATATCATACCGACGGACAGAACAACATGGCGAAACTATAAGGGCTCCTAACGTGACTATGATACCCTAAAAATTACGTCTAGATACCGTCATTTTCTCTAAAACCATGTAATTTTCAATTTGTCAATTTTTAGCTAATGCCTAGTTTACACGTACCAAAAAGCGAAGTAATCAAGTTAATCTTAACTTAAAAGTAAGTTAATTATAAGTAAACATAGGGTTTAAACATATTAAGTGAAAAGTATTAAATGATTCTCTTCCCCCCCGGATCGCGGAGCGCTTAGACGTGTCCACTCTGTTTAATTGTTGCGCAAATTATAATATAAAATTTACGTCTTTGAAATTTCGCAAATAAAATAGAAGATCAGAAGTTACGAAGAGGTCACCTACAAGTCCAGCGGTGGTACTGTAATCGAGACGTCAACTCAGCGTGCAGTGATACAGTAAGTCAACACCTTTACATACCAGGATCGCATAGAGGCTAGAACACTTTACCTGCGTGAGCGCACGAGAAACAAGTAGAAAGAGACGGATATAATTGAGTTGCGTACGCCTTCACAGGTCAACTCCCTTTTTGACCAACATGATAAGGCGCAGTCCTCCAAAAAAACAAATGTCCGTATCTGACTCCAATCTTTCAAAGGACGACCAACTAAATGTTCGCATAGAAGACCTGCTGGCGAAAAGTTCCAGTGACACTAATGTCACCATCAGAGACAAGCGCAAACGAATTCCAAAAGAGTGTGATGAATCAGTAGACGCATCTTTTCGTACAGAGATCCTGGAAATACTAAAAACCATGGAGCTGAGACAAAATGCTCGCTTAGACGCCCTTGAAAAACATATCACCGAGGTAAAAAGTCACACCACTGTAATATGTGAGACGAATGCAGACATTGAAAAGGCTATTGAAGATGTCTCAATGAAAATCGAAAATATGCAGTCGAAAGTTACGTGCCTGGAAAAAAACTATCAGGAACTGACATCCCAGATAAATAAAATTGAAGAAAAATATGAAAACCTAGATCGAGCCTCTAAAAAAACATGCATTGAAATACGCAACGTCCCCAAGCAGAAAGGCGAAACGAGAGCAGACCTGTTTCAGAAGGTAAAAAACCTCGCCAAAAGCCTATTGGTTGAGTTCGACAAGAGTGCGTTGCGCGACGTTTACCGGCTGCCGAGTAAGGCTGACTCCCCCACCTCAACTATCATCGCCGAGTTCGCTTGCACTCTCGTTAAGGGCAATGTATTGAGTGCCGCCAAGTCATACAACAAATCAAATCCGTCGAACCAGGCTAATTCACGACATCTCGGAATAGAGGGACCCGCTTCGCCAATCTACATTTCCGAACAACTCACGTCTAAGGGAAAATGGCTATTTCACCTGGCAAGAGACTATGCAAAAACAGAAGATTATGCTTATTGTTGGACATCGAACGGTTTGGTTTTCCTTCGAAAAAGACATGGAGACCCTTACATTGTCATACGAAGCGACTCGCAGCTTAATTTACTTAAGAACAAATGACTAACCCCACACTTAAGATACTTCTCCTACCGTGGTAACGACTGTAAAAGTTTAGTCCTTTACATAACTAATCGATACTTGTCTAAATTAGTAGATCAAAACACAATCACTACATACATAACACACACACAAAAAACAAATTCATCTTTCTCACCATATCCTGAAAACACACTCTTGATTAACACCAAAGCGTCATATCCACTATTGTATATGAGTAAAATAACCTACAGACTTATAATTCGACAAAATCATTTTAACCGAATAACCCTGCCACATAAAAAGATATGTATTGGATTTACAGCACCCTGCCTAAGTCATGTATATTTCCTAAACGTTTCTTTTTATGGATAACTACGACCTAATACAGGAAATTGATAACATAAGTCTTATACACAACCACTTAGTGAATTCTCCAGAAAACTGCTATGATAAATTATCAAGCATGGGAAGCAGTTTTACAGTTCTGACACAAAATATTCGAAGCATAAACAAAAACTTGGATCAGTTTTCAGTTTTCCTCAAAAGATTACAATTTATGCCTGATGTAATTGTGCTTACTGAATGTAGACTAAATGAAAATTCTCCGAACTATTACCTGAACAATTATGACTATCACTGTTCCAAAAACTACTTAAATCAGAACGACGGGCTTGTCATCTTTACTAAGATAGGACTTAATGTGAAGATACTTGAACCTTCTTTTAGAGATGCCAATTGTCTCATTATCCAAGTAAACAATATCTTCACAATCATAGCTCTTTATAGATCACCTTCTTATAAGGTCCTAGATAATTTTATGAATTCACTAGAAGAAGTTATTTGTAACTATGACAATGGTACATGCATTGTAACCGGAGACATAAATATTGATATTTTATCAAGTAACTTAAAACACGTAGCAGAATATTTAGACCTCTTGGCACATTATGGGTACATTGCTGGTCACAATCTTCCAACCCATGATCGCACAAGCCTGGACCATATGTTCATAAAATCTGCTAAGAAATCCGAAGTCGTTGTATGTTTATCCGATGTAACCGATCATGATACAGTCATGGGTGGAATTCAATATTCGATGACAAATACAAATAATTTAATTACGAAAACTACTAAGATTAACTTTGGAGCCCTAACAGAAGACATAAAAGATCTAAATTTGAATGATATACTCGAAAAAGCCGAAGCATCTACTGCGTTAAGCCTTTTTACTAACAAAATCAATAACTTAGTAAAAAAAAACACATCAACTAAAACACAATCAAATGCTCAATTTATTAAACTCCCTTGGATGACTCCTGGTGTTTTAAAATGTGCAAGGAATAGAGACAAACTGCACCAAAAAGCAAAAAAATACCCAAATGACCAAGACATAAAGAGTAAGTACAAACAATATAGAAACTACTGCAATAATCTAATCCAAAACTTGAAACAAGAATATGAAAAGCAGCTCTTATTGGACAGTAAAGGAAATAGTAAAAAGACTTGGGATGTAGTCAAAAGTATTTGCAATATAAAGGCTAAAAATATTTCGAATTTGGAACTTCTCAACTCAGGCCCAAATCCTAAACAATCACTTAACCATGTAAATACTTATTTTTCCACCGTCGGCAAGAACCTGGCAAGTACAATACTTACACAATTAAACAAAACAGAACAAGATCTCGCGGGGCAGTACCTATAAACAACGTTATCTCGCCTTCCAATTCATTTTTCATGAAACCTACCAATCCAGCCGAAGTCTTACAAATAATTGATTCTCTGAAGCTTAGGTCTGCAGCTGGTTTTGATAGCATAAGCAATAAAATACTCCTGCAAAATAAGATGTACTTAGCTGTACCACTTGCACACATATGCAACTTGAGTCTTTCAAGTGGATCAGTACCACATGATCTAAAAGTAGCAAATGTTAGTCCTGTACACAAATCCGGCGACAAAAAAGAACCCTCAAATTACCGCCCTATTTCCCTTTTAACAGCAGTCTCTAAAATAATTGAGAAAGTCGTAAATAAACGATTACTTAATTATTTAGAAAATGGTAATTACCTAGCTAGCAATCAATATGGATTTAGAAAACAAATCTCTACTGAGGATGCAGTTACTGATCTGGCAGATATGATCGCAAAAAAACTTGACCAGAACTATCATTGCACTGGTGTTTTCATCGACCTAGCGAAGGCTTTCGATACCGTTTCCCGCCCTATACTACTAGCAAAAATGGAGGCAATTGGTATACGCGGCATAGCTCTGGAATGGTTCGCCTCTTATTTATCTGACCGTTACCAGAGGGTAAAGATGGATGACCAGTTTAGTGACTTTCTTGCAGTTGATTTTGGCGTTCCACAGGGAAGTGTTTTGGGTCCAACCCTATTCTTGATTTATATTAACGATCTGTGTAAAATGAATATCAAACAGGCAAAAATTTTCACCTATGCAGATGACACTGCTATTGTCTTTTTTGCAAAAACCTGGAAACAGATTGTTGATGTTGTGCAAGTTGGCCTAAAACAAGTAGCTTTCTGGTTACAAAACAACTTATTGACTCTGAACGCTTCCAAAACCAAATACATCAACTTTAGAATTACCAATCATACTGCACCTAATGAACCACTAAATATAACGTTGCACACATGTACCGAAATACAATCAATGGCCAAAATTTGTAATTGCTCGACAATTACAGAAGTAAGTTACATTAAATACCTCGGTGTCGTAGTAGACAACAAACTAAACTGGGCTAAACACATTGAATCAACTTGCACTCGGTTGAGGAAACTCACTCATATCTTTCGTAAACTAAGATCTGTTGCGGGAAAAGAGACGATTAACCTTGTTTATAATTCTCTGTGCGAATCAGTTATTAACTATTGCATAATAGCATGGGGAGCTTCCGCCAAAACCACAATGATTGAACTTGAGCGTGCACAACGCTCGATCCTAAAAGTGGCTTATCGCAAGCCAATCAGGTTCCCTACGAACGAATTATATAAACTCTGATCGGTTCTAAGAGTACGACATTTTTACATAATGGCCACTGTGCTCAAATATCACAAAAAAGCCCCACATACTTTTATAAAGACTTTCAGTTCACCAGCATGGTCCGCGCCGCCCACGAGAACTACTTTTGCAGATCACTTTTTCTTTCACATGGCGCCTTTTCTTTATAATCGTGTTAACAAAATTCTAAAAATATATGATTTATGTAGACACAGCTGTAAAAAAACAGTTAGACAATGGCTACTAACCTTGGATTATGACGATACTGAGGAAATTGTGCATGCTTAAGCAGTCAGCAGACTGCTTAAATATGTATAATTTAGCAAAGCAAGAATACACACACCACACCACACTACACACCACACCACACTACACACACACGCACACACACACATACACACTCACACACGCCTACGCAACCCGCACTCATCCACACACACGCGTGCGCACACGCACTTACACACTCAAATATATGCACAAACTTAATCTTACCCCGGGCACGGCACGCCATACTTTTGACTACATACTCTGTAAATTTAGTAGCTAATCCAAGTGCCTTTAAGCGAGTTTTAAAGCAGCGGCAGCGAAACCTTTTGTTGTTATAGTATGTCGTGCGTGCCTCAATAAGACGTAGGTACAAGTTAACAAAAGACTGGACACTAATTATATATCTACCCACATTTTTATTTATTTTTTATAGATGAGATTAAAGCATTAAAACTTACCTTTTGTTCTTAAATTAGGGAAGAGACTGGTTACCCACAACACAGGGAATCCTAGTGTGGGGACCAGGGATACTTACTGTGCTTTAGCTATAAGTCTCTTTTTGGTGCAATAAAATATTTTATTATTTATTATTTAGTAGTTAACAAAATTTTAGGTTGAAACTAAGTTAAAAATTTAATTTAAAATTTCGTTTTAGATAGCGTTTACATGGACTAAATGACAATTTAGTAGCAGGCCACGACCACAGGGGCATGCGCGCGGTGCGGGGCGTGAGGCTACTTCATTGAAAAATAGATGAGATTCTATTCACTTGTACAGAGGCCAGCACATCAAGCTAGACACTTTGGACTTTGTACCGTTCATATGCCGTTTGTGTATGGATCAAAATCGCACTACGAGTGTCTAGCTTGATGTGCTCGCCTCTGTACACTCACCTACTTAATCTACTGAATCACTAATAGCTCTTAAGTGACTATTTACACGCAATCATCATAATCATATCCGCTCATATTATACGTCCCCACCAAGGGGCTCGAGCCTAACATGAATTAGGGCGATCGGGCCTTAGTTGACCACGCGGACCCAGTGCGGGTTGGTCGACTTCACAAACAACCTGCGAGATTCTTCGCAAGCGTGTGTAGGTTTCCTCACGACGTTTTTCCTTCACCGTAAGAGCGTCGGATAAACGTACATATGAACAGGCAGGACTCGAACCACGACCTCCCGAACAGGAGGCGGCGGCCCCAGCCGTTACACCACCGACGCTCCCTAATATTTAAAATTAAGTTAAAATTAACTTAAATACTTCGCTACTTACTACGTGTAAATGACCTATAAGGATAACCTATGTAATACGGACCCAATAATTTATGAGGAAATAAACATACATAGCCTGTGAGATCCATATCGTAACCCTTTCTTAGCTATATATTAGTCGCGTAAAAAGAGCAATCACAACACGAGACAAAAAGATAGTGTCGCATCCTAACAACAGTATTGTGTTATATTCAATAAAAAGTATAACACCATGTCATTATAGCTCCATCGTGGAATGCGGTGCGATTACACCGCTAATCTGTCAGAACTAGCTCATAAAAACTGTATTATGCGACAAAAACGAGTTTACTATGTGAGAGACAGTGATGCGTTACTTCAGTTATCGATATCGATCTGAAAGAAGAAATATTAGATTGATTTAAATCCAGTTGTAGGCGACACATGGTTGAACTCAATTAACGTTTTTTGTACTTTTTTAGTAATAGTATAATAGTAAGCCATATCAAATAAAATGGCTTGTTATATATATTTTTCATAATAGGCGAAAATTTACCATTCCTCCCTTATCTCCAAAACTAATGGGCCTAAAATGTTAAAAAAAAACACAGTACATGAGTCTAAATGCATACATTACAGGAAAATCTATAAGAAAATCTAAAATTCTTTCGTTATTACAGGAAAAATAAAATTTCCAAAGTCCGTTTGTTTAAAAACTAGCGACACCTAGTTGAACCTAGTAGTATTTTCTACATGGTTATTTTAAGTAGTAATACAGCAGCAGTTTGTTTCCTTTTACCTTTATCTATAGATGGCGCTGTAGGCAAAAATTAGTTTTTGGTACGAAACCCTTGGTGCGCGAGTGTTAATCGCACTTGGCCGGTTTTTTTTTATTTATTTTCATAACGGTTTTTTTCTACTAAAAATATTTTTTTTTATTGTCATAATTTCAATATGCACGCTGCAATAAAAATTGTACTAATTGACTTACTCACTAACTATGATAACACAACTATTTAAGGGCCGCCAGGCTGCTCGAGTTTCCATACAAATTCCATACGCTTTAATACAAAAACTACATGCCGGATTGAATCCAAACTTTGCAAATATATTGAGGAGACACATATCGATGTTTGTAATTAGTTTTCGATGTACTAATATAAAACGGGAAAAATAAGAGCAGTTTCAAACTTTCAATACAAAACTAATTTAAGCCTTCGTATAGTTACGTTAATATTTCATCATTACAGCTCATATACGTCCCCACCGAGGGGCTCGAGCCTACCCTGAATCAGGGCGATTAGGCCTTAGTCGACCACGCGGGCCCAGTGCGGGTTGGTCGACTTCACACACAACCTTCGAATTTCTTCGCAGGCGTGTGCAGGTTTCCTCACGATGTTTTCCTTCACCGTTAAAGCAATCGGTAAGTACGTACGTAAGTTTTTGAAAAACTCATTGGTACATTGGCCGTCCAGATTTGAACCCGGTACCTCTGGTTAGATGGACCTAGTCGTTACCGGTTGAGCCACCGACGCTTTTTAGCCACCAATGCTTTTTAACCACCGACGCTTTTGTTTACTACGATGAATATTTACTACGATGAAAACTAATTACAAACATCGATATTTGTCTACTGAATATATTTAAAAAGTTTGGATTTAATCCGGCATGTAGTTTTTGTATTAAAGCGAAACTACGTTTGTATGGAAACTCGAGCCTCCTGGAGACTCTTAACCGTCTTCAAAAAAAGAGGTCAAACGTTCGACTGTTTTAAAAAAAAACCGTAACCCTTATAGGATTAATCGTGCTTCTGTCTGTATGTCCACCTTTTTCTTTTGTCCCAAACTATAAGCTTTCGCCAAAACTATCGACAGTTTCCCAACACTACTGCGACTAAAGGAAAATGGCGACTGAGCTATTATGACAAGAACAATAGGGCACTCGGGAGCGAGCCTGAAGGGCTCTTCGCCGTCAGAAGTGGCCAGAAAATATCTCGCCACCACAGACTGGAAAATGAAGTTCAGATGACGCTTGAGGGTTAAGGATCCTTTACAGTAATGATAAAATGGCGGTTAAAGTTCTAAATCCGTGAAATTTTAGTAAGGGTATAGTTAATTTAATGTATTGTACTTATGATAGCATAGCTGTATGAAGCGTCGATGACTCAACGAAGCATCGTCGGTGGCTCAACCAGTAACGACTCGGTCCTCCTAAGCAGAGGTACCGGGTTCAAATCCGGACGGCCAATGTACGAATGAGTTTTTCAAAACTTACGTACATATTACTCACCGATTGCTTTAACGGTGAAGGAGAACATCGTGAGGAAACCTGCACACACCTACGAAGAAACTCGTAGGTTGTGTGTGAAGTCGATCAACCCGCACTGGGCCCGCGTGGTCGACTAAGGCCCGATCGCCCTAATTCAGGGTAGGTTCGAGCCCTTCGGTGGGGACGTATATGAGCGGATATGATGATGATAGCGTAGATATAAACAGTGCTTTATCCATTTTCACAATGTTTAATGTCTGGTTCTTTAGAAGTATAACAGTTCGTTACCATGGATTGAGTTCGATTCGATTGCGTAGGGAAACTCCGAGAATAGTTGCTTTCATCGCTTTGAGGATGAACTTAAGTTTTTTAAGTGAACATGTGTCAGTTCTTTAAGTCATCACTTGAACCATACACTGGTCAAAGTAACCGAATTTTTTTCTTTATTTTTTTTATTCACTATTGGTTAGCCTGATGGTAAGTGACGATGATGCCGAAGATGGAAGCGCGCTTACCGAGATTCTCCAATGCAATGGAGAACTGGCTACCTTATCTTCATGCCAGAATACATCAATGTCGTTAACATTGATGTTTGGTGGCAAGACTAAGATAAGATGGTGGTAGCTAGCCAGGCGGGCTTAGAAAATGCCCTACCACCAACCAAACCGAGTCTTACAAGTTGACCCCACCGGGAATCGAACCCGCGACCTCCTGGTCTAAAGCGAATGGACTAACCATTACGCCACGGAGGCGGTTTGAATGTGTTTAGGTTTCCGTGCCATAGCGAGTAACTTTATGTGATAAGTGTTTCGGTAGTGAAGAGATTCGTAGAAGAACCAAAGTAACCGGCATAGCTCACAGAATCACTCAAGAAAGTAGCAATAGGTGGGGCACATAGCTCGTAGAACAGACGGCTGTTGAAGCAGTAAAGTTATCGAGTATCGAAGAAGAAAACTAAACATAGGAAGGCCTCCCACTGGGTAGACCGATGACCTGTTTAAGATCACAGGTAGCCGCTGAATACGGGCAACGCAGGAACAAAGTACTTTTCGATCTTCATAAGTGGAAGTCTTTAGACTGATATGATGACTGTAAGGTTCAATTTAGGGCGAGGCACCGGTGGAGAAGTGAAGGAAAACTGTTTCGCTAAATCAATGGTTTAGTTGATTGATTGAAATTGATTGAAAACACTTTATTGCACAACATAAGAGGGAAAAAAAGATACAATGACTGAGGAAGTTGTACATATAGGCGGTCCTGTAGCTAACAAGCGATCTCTTCCAGTTACTCTTCTTCTTAGTTATTCGCTATTAAATAACAGTCTTACAAAAATTATACGCTACACTCAAAAACATTGTCTAAAGAATGTGCTAACTTGTTATACGATAGAATGCACTTTACTCAGTCATAAAATATCCCGAAAACAGGTTAAAAAATTAAATGTCTAAAACGATTTGTGTTTTATTCTAAAATTACTAACTGTACACTTATTTTTTTGGAGATATTTATATTTATTTAAACTAGCTGTTTCCCGTGGCTTCACCCACGTGGACAACATTTCTTTGACACTTTTCGAGGGTGCGTAGTGCGCATCTGTCTACCTACCAAATTTCAGCCAGATCCGTTCAGTAGTTTTTGCGTGAAGAAGTAACAAACATACCCACTCACAAACTTTTGCCTTTATAATAATATTAAGTGTGATTCTATTACAAACATGCTAAATTTTAGTTTTCATCTGAAGTCCTATCATATCAACTCATATACGTCCCCACCGAGGGGCTCGAGCCTACCCTCAATCAGGGCGATTGGGCCTTAGTCGACCACGCGGGCCCAGTGCGGGTTGGTCGACTTCACGCACACCCTTCGAGTTTCTTCTCAGGTGTGTGCAGGTTTCCTCACGATTCCTTCACCGTTAAAGCAATCGGTGAGTATATGTACCTAACTTTCGAAAAACTCATTGGTACATTGGCCGTCCGGTTTTGAAGCCGGCACCTATACATTAATTAAATTAATATTTGTCCCAAAATCTGAACGTTGCCCAGTGGTGTGACGACACATCGCGCCGCCGCCCCCGCGCGCTGCCCCGCCCAGTCGCAACAATTTGTCGCGTTCAAATGCCTCGCCTTAATTAAAAACAATCATCACTTAACGCTGGAACATCTATACTGTGAAACATAGTCTTCTTTCTTTGACCAATATGATTTACTGATACTGTTTATGCATCCAGATGCTCCTTACGAACCAATACATATTATCTAAAAAAGAGGTTACTTTTTGATAGAAATCTATTGAGTTTTACTGGAGTAAAGTTGAGTACCAGAATTAAATAACAATCGGGTCTGCTGGAAGAAATTTCTTAGTGTGACCTTACTTTATAAAATGTGTTACTTATGTTTCCGGTGTACAATAAACTTTAAAAATAGGATAAATAAACATAAAAAATCATTATACATAATGTAAACGTTACCAACAATGACAAATCTGAAGATGAAATTTCGATCCGAAAATCTCTCGAGGTACATATTACAGAGGTAATAGAAAAATTCCCTTTGGCTACCAATTTTCCGCCCTATTAAGGAAAAGAAGGTGAAATTAGGTATCTTTCAATTTTCCCTGTCTCCTTTGAAAATTATTAACGCCCCGATTATGTAAATGTTGGAGAACACAATAAACGATTTTGAAAACACTTTTGGTAGAGTTTTTTTTTTAAACTAGCTGTTTCCCGCGGCTTCACCTGCGTTGACAACGTTTTCATGACTTTTCGAGGGTGCGCAGTGCGCAAGCCGCAAGCGGCTCGCGAACGTAAGAAAAAGAAGCCTATGCGTTAATCCAGGTCCTAATCTGTCTACCTACCAAATTTTAGCCAGATCTGTTAGTTTTTGCGTGAAGAAGTAACAAACATACACACTCACACACTCTCAAACTTTCGCCTTTATAATATTAGTGTGATGAGATAAATCAGGCGTAAGGGTTCCGTTCTGTAAAGGGTGACCAACGGGACCCACCCTATTACTAGTCTCAGATGTCCGTCCGTCCGTCTGTCTGTCAGCGGGCTGTATTTCATAAATCACAATAGGTACAGAGTTGAAATCTCCGAAGAGTGTGTATTTTTATTGCCGCTATCACAACAAATAATAAAAATTAAAAAAAATGTGTGGCACTCGGGGACTGCCGCGGTAAAGCTATTGCATAGCATTTTTATCAACTTATTCAATTATAATTATTTATTTATTTTTTATTTATGCAGTATTTATTCACTATTTTTTTATATTTTACTGTTTTCGTGTGCTCCTTATGATTAAAGGACCATAATTATAGTCCTTGGGGCGCGGGATGTTTATGTAATAAATTAATACTAAGAAAGTTACACCAGTAAAATTTACTAAGTCCTTTTAGTACCGCAAATCGCTAATAGATGGCACTGTAAGTTTTTAGAACGCGGTAACGTGACGTTACGCTCGGCCGAGCTACATGGTAGGCGTAGTGGGGGGGGTGTTAGGTTTTATTTTCGTTACGGAATTTCTTGATTCGGTCGCCGCGCTCAAAGCCCGCGATAAAAGCTATGCAATAGCTTAAAATACAGAAAGAAACATGATTACTGCTGGTTCTGTTTGTCTGTCAATGGGCTGTATTTTATGAACCTTATAGGTAGAAAGTTGAAATTTTTAACAGAATATGCATTTCTGTTGCCGCTATTCTTCTTCTTCCTCGCCATATCCCGCTACACGGGGTCGGCTTTTCTAATCAGACGGCGCCACTTCTGCCGGTTACTTGTATCGTCCACTGTAACAAGAAATAATAATAAAAAATCCAAGAAGGCCCATATAATCGAATCGCACTTTATAAAATGATTTTGGTTTCAAACTTTTTGGAAATTCTTCTTATTTTATTTATAATTATTTAAAGACCACTATTAATTATCCGATTCGTTCACAGCGATTGACGTAACAGCTAAGTTGCAGTACGAGCTTTATTTCCAAGCGATTTCGATTCCTAATTTTAGGAACAGAGGAGCTTTATAAACACTATTTGCGTCGGAACGGTACGAGAGAGCGGTGTGCGGGGGGAGGTGGGGATGAATAGCTCGATTCTCGTAAATTCAGTCGCCATGGAGAGTTTCTCGGGGCACAGCATGATCACAATTTACGCCGTGTTTTTTTTCTCGAAACAAAGTTAGAGAATTTTTCGTTATCCGACGAAGCCCATTTAGGTCATGCCATCTTAATTCAGAGGGAAATAAACACCGAACAGCAGTGCACGAATTGCCATTTTTGTAATTATTTATTACGCAGATCGTACGCTGCGTAATGTAAAACGCTCCATGGTAACTTTTTTTTTACAGAGATCGTGCGCTGCTTAGCGTAAAACACTACATGGTGACTTTTTTACATAGATCGTACGCTGCGTAGCGCAAAACGCCCACCGTTCTCTTATACCGTTCTGACGCAATAGTGTTTTCAAATTCGTAAGTATTTCTAGCCCATTTTTTATTACCGTTTTTCCGATAGAGCAAAATAAAAAAAAACTTTGTAGTATTGGGACCCTCTTATTTTTATTTTTTTGCGCTGCTTAGCATAAAACGCTGTATGTTAACTTTTTTTTACAAATATCGTGCACTGTTTAGCGTAAAACACTCCAGGGTGACTTTATTACACAGATCGTACGCTGCGTAGAGAAAAACGCTCCATGGTGACTTCTTCACATTGATCGTACGCTGCGTACCGTAAAACGCTCCATGGTAACTTTTTTGCGCAAATCGTACGCTGCGTAGCGTCAAACTCTCCATAGTAACTTTTTGAAACAAATAGTACGCTGCGTAGCGTAAAACGCTCCATGGTAACTTTTTGAAACAAATAGTACGCTGCGTAGCGTAAAACGTTCCATGGTAACTTTTTGACACAAATCGTACGCTGCGTACCGTAAAACGCTTCATGGTAACTTTTTTGCGTAAATCGTACGCTGCGTAGCGTAAAACGCTCCATGGTAACTTTTTTTGCGTAAATCGTACGCTGCGTAGCGTAAAACGCTCCATGGTAACTTTTTTGCGTAAATCGTATGCTGCGTAGCGTAAAACGCTCCATGGTAACTTTTTTGCGTAAATCGTATGCTGCGTAGCGTAAAACGCCCCATGGTAACTGACTCAGAACAGACTTCTTCAGAACATGTTTTATTCCGTTGACGATTTTCTAAAACATAAGCAATGTTAATCTGTAGTATCATTATTTTATTTGAATTATGAATTTGGAAAATGTTGAATAATTACTTGGACCTACTTTATTTTATTTTATTATTTTTGTACTTATAAAAAATATTTGCATGCTAATAACATTAAACTAGCCAAATAAGTGATTCTGAAACTATTGTAAGACCTTTCTTATTTCATAATTACAGCTCATATACGTCCCCACCGAGGGGCTCGAGCCTACCCTGAATCAGGGCGACTAGGCCTTAGTCAACCACGCGGGCCCAGTGCGGGTTGGTCGACTTCACACACAACCTTCGAAATTCTTCGCAGGCATGTGCAGGTTTCCTCACGATGTTTTCCTTCACCGTTAAAGCAATCGGTAAGTATGTACGTAAGTTTTTGAAAAACTCATTGGTACATTGGCCGTCCAGATTTGAACCCGGTACCTCTGGTTAGATGGACCGAGTCGTTACCGGTTGAGCCACCGACGCTATACTTACTTACTTACCTTACTTAAAAGCAAATAAAACATTCTATTCTATTCTATTCTCAATTTATTTGAGAATCAAACTTCTCATCCCCACCTCCCGCACACCGTTCTGTCACACCGTTCTGACGCAGTAGTGTTTTCAAATTTGTACGTCTTTCTGGCCCACTTTGTATAACCGTTTTTATGATAGAGCAAAATAATAAAAAAAAAATTACGTGTTCCCCCCCTTATTTTTGTTATTTTTGCTTTTTCATTTAATTTCCTATAATAACACATATTCTGTGAAAATGTCAGCCGGACACCTATTACGGTTTGAATAATACAGCCTTTTAAAAGTGGAACAGACAGACAGACAGACAGACAGATGGACAGCGTAGGGTCAGTAATATGGTCCCCCTATGTGGTACAGAATCCTTAAAACAACTTTGAAATATTACAGATTTTGTTTTTATCTATCTACTTATTTGTATCAATTACCTACATTAAACTTGAAAGTAACGCTTCGGGGGATTGAATACAAATATTCTTCTTTTGATTTATTTATTGAGTTATCTGAATATAACCAGATATTGGTAAAAGAATGGCACGGAAAAGCGAATCAAGGTTGACAACTTTAGGATTAATCTTTAAGTAAATTAATTGGGCTCGTTTTGGCTTTGTGTTGGAGCTAATAACATCGAATAGCCGTTGGAGCTAATTGTATATTTATTTGAGCTAAATCTACATTCCTTTGCCGTTGGAGCTATCTTTACGTTCAATGGAGCTAAATCTACATCCGTTAGAACTAATTCTACATCCTTTGGAGCTAAATCTACATTCACCTGCCGTTGGAGCTAACTTTACGTCCGATGGAGCTAAATCTACATCCTTTAGAACTAATTCTCTATCCTTTGGAGGTTAATCTACATTTACCTGCCGTTAGAGCTAACTTTACGTCCGATGGAGCTATATCTACATCCGTTAGAACTAATTCTCTATCCTTTGGAGGTAAATCTACATTCACCTGCCTTTGGAGCTAACTTTACGTCCGATGGAGCTAAATCTACATCCATTAGAATTAATTCTCTATCCTTTGGAGGTTAATATACATTCACCTGCCGTTGGAGCTAACTTCACGTCCGATGGAGCTAAATCTACATCCGTTAACACTAATTCTACATCCTTTGGAGCTAAATCTACATTCACCTGCCATTGGAACTAACTTTACGACCGTTGGACCTAAATCTACATCAGTTAGAACTAATTCTCTATCCTTTGGAGGTAAATCTACATTCACCTGCCGTTGGAGCTTACCATACGTCCGATGGAGCTAAATCTACATCCGTTAAAACTAATTCTACATCCTTTGGAGCTAAATCTACATTCACCTGCCGTTGGAGCTAACTTTACGTCCGATGGAGCTAAATCCACATCCGTTTAAACTAATTCTACATCCTTTGGAGCTAAATCTACATTCACTTGCCGTTGGAGCTAACTTTACGTCCGATGGAGCTAAATCTACATCCGTTAGAACTAATTCAATATCATTTGGAGCTAAATCTACATTCATCTGCCGTTGGAGCTAACTTTACGTCCGATGGAGCTAAATCTACATCGGTTAGAACTAAATCAACATCCTTTGGAGCTAAATCTATATTTACCTGGCGCTGGGGCTGACTTTACATCCGATGGAGCTAAATCTACATCTGTGCGAACTAATTCTACATCCTTTGAAGCTAAATCTACATTCACCTGCCGTTGGATCTAACTTTTCGTCCGATGGGGCCGATTTGGATTTATGTTGAAGCTAATAACATCCAATAGCCATTGGAGCTAATTCTACATTCATTTGAGAAAAATATATATTCACCTGCCGTTGGAACTAACTTTTCGTTCGATGGAGCTAAATCTAAATCCGTTAGAACTAATTCTATATCCTTTGGAGCTAATTCTACATTTACCTGCCGTTGAAGCTAACTTTACGTCCGATGGAGCTAAATTTACATCAGTTAGAACTAATTCAATATCATTTGGAGCTAAATCTAAATTCACCTGCCGTTGGAACTAACTTTACGTCCGTTGGACCTAAACCTACATCGGTTTCAACTAGTTCTACATCCTTTGGAGCTAAATCTACATTCATCTGCCGTTGGAGCTAACTTTACGTCCGATGGAGCTAAATCTACATCGTTTAGAACTAATTCTACATCCTTTGGATCTAAATCTACATTTACCTGCCGTTGGGGCTGACTTTACATCCGATGGAGCTAAATCTACATCTGTTAGAACTAATTCTACATCCTTTGGAGCTAAATCTACATTCACCTGCCGTTGGAGCTAATGTTACGTCCGATAGAGCTAAATCTACATCCGTTAGAACTTTTATTATTTACCAGCCGTTAATAAAGGTAATTCTACATTTATAAGCATCGGTATACTAACCTGTGGATATCTAGCGATGAGCCCTGCCGCAAAAAAACAGAGCTCCAAACTGCGAAGACGCACTGTTATCATAAGTCACGTTTGAACACTTTACCCGCAAGGATGTCAAAAAGCGCAGTGAAAATATGCAAAAATAAAAGCAAAAACCAGCCAAGTGCGAGTTAAAACCGCACACAAAGGATTCCGTACCATCATACTAGGTGGCGCTAGTTTCTTTACGTTTAAATTATTTTTTTTTACATTTTCTAATTTTAAGTATTTGTTGATATAGCGGCAACAGAAATACATCATCTATTAAAATTTTAACTATCTAGCTATCACGGTTCATGAAATACAGCCTGGTGGTAGACGGACAGAAAGACGGACGGACGGACAGTGAAGTCTTAGTAGGTACTATGGTCCTGTTTTTACCCTTTGGCTACGGAAACCCTAAAAACAACGATTAAAGGGTTATACATATAGGTTATGATCAGTAAGTACATAGTTTTTTTATATTGTTGCCAATGTTTTATGTTTTATCCGCCTCCGTGACGTAAGGGTTAAGTCCATTAGCTTCATATCAGGAGGTCGCGGGTTCGATTAGCGGCGGAGTCTAACTTTGTAAGACTCGGTTTGGTTGGTGTTAGGACAATTTCATAGCCCCGCCTGGCTAGATACCACCATCTTATTTAACTCTTGACGCCAAACATCAATGTTAAGAGCTTTGATGTATTCCAGCTTAAAGATAAGATAGCCAGTTCCACATTGCGTTTGGGAATCTTGGTAAGCCCGTTTCCATCTTTGGCATCATCGTCATTTACCATCAGGTGAGATGATGACAAGGGCTTACCAATTGAGAATAAAAAAAAATTGCTAAATACGCAGGAAATTTTGCAATGATTAAATTGAATCCCCCGCGATTCTTACCGTGTCGCATTAGTTTGCGTTATAAATCTCTACGAAATTCTTAGATAGTAAAGATAGATAAATCATTTAATTTTCAAGCAAAACAGGCGTCATTCACTTGTTGCGACAGAGAGAGTTTTATCGGTATATTTTACGTGAAGCCTAGCAGTAACACGGTGTCGCTTTTTTGTGAATTTGTTAAGATGTTTACTTGTTGTTTCTGTCTACTTTTTAGCTATGTTGGCTGTCATTACATGTACACCAGTCATGTTTCAGATTTTAGTAAAATGCAGTTATGCGAAAAAAATGGCAAGGAAAAGAGAGAGGAGGAGCTGAATTTTATAAACCAAACCAATCCAGCTTTATAATGCTCAAGTGTTTTTTTAAAATCTGATTTGTATAAAATAAGTAGTTTTTTTGTCTCAATGGATTTATTTATGATAATTGTTAAGTCATACAAACACATAAAGTACACTACCTTAAACACCAAAAATAAAACACCTAAAATATCTAAAATGGAACACCTAAAGTACCTTAAATAAAACACCTAAAATACCTAAAATGGAACACCTAAAGTACCTTAAATAAAACACCTAAAATACCTAAAATGGAACACCTAAAGTACCTGAAATGAAACACCTAAAATACCTAAAATAAAAAAGGAAAATAATTGATTTTTAAGAACTCTAGTTATAACGATAAATATATAACTGTTCAATATCAAGTAATTTAGATAAGTATATCAATGTTTGTAAAAGCAAGTTTTCTTAATTCAGCAGCGTTCGAAGTTAATTCAAAAGTAGATTTCTGTTTATGAATCGGAAATTATGTAGGTGCGTATTATTTAATACGGATAAAGCGAACCAGCCCTAACATAAACCAATTATCGTCCCGATTTATTATCCGGCTACCATTAAAAGGATCGCCGCGGGATTGTAAATTTGATCCGGGGCGATTTGGCGCTTATCTTCTGGAATAAAAACAGTGGTTTTAAGAATTGATGGTGTCTCTTTCAAGTTTAAGGGAGAATTTAACATTTTATCTGAGCTTTAATAGGTCCTAGGTTTTACGATGCGATCTGCTGGATTATACCTACAGAAATTAAGAGTAAGGTAATAATTATTTGATTATCTTGACATCAACGTACTGACAGAGGTAAGTTTTGATTGTAACACTTGCTGCATTTCCGCGCTGAATGGCTATGGACAGCCTCTGCACCAGGAACGATCCGGAGCTTAAGTCAAAGGCCCTCTGAACTAGGCGACGCCTTATCTCCCCCACAAATTGACGTGCCTCCACACTCCAGCTCCCCGCTGTCTTCACCGCAAATGGAGTAAATAAGTAGATTTGTCACGGAGTGTGCTATACTTTTCCTCCTTTTTAATGGCCGCAAACTCTGCATCCGCCCCGGCACCCCGGCAACATGTTGTGTCGTGCGTCCCGAGTGGCTAGCGGCGACAGTACTTACGCAGGTTGCACAGTAAGCACATCCCGTTCCACCACGGCACCAAAGTCAACCCGCCAGGACGCTTGCCTTCCGTGCGACAGAGGCGATCTATAAAAATAATTATTTGGTTCCTTGTATTTGGGTACTGTGCAAGCTAAATCGTACCAATAACCTTACCTTCGCAAGCATCTGTTTTTTACTTACGAGCGATGATAGAACAATTAGAAGGTTCACTTCACCTCCAAAAAAATCATCACGAGACTTTGGCGAAAATGCACCCTATATTACTTACAGAAATCAAAAAAGAATTTTATAAAAATGTGTCCGTGTAAGTGTGTATTTGTATGTCTTTTCTGTAGCCTCAATTTGCAAAGAAACTGTCAGACCGATTTTGATGAAATTTACTAGAGGCAATTTAAATAGGAGATAAAAAGTAAATAATTGGAAACGATCAACACTTTAAAAACACCGACTTCCATCGCAACAACGTATTTTTTTTTAGTTTTGGTTAATTTTCTAAAAAAGTACCACACTGATTTTGATAAAATATATTGGACCGAATTTGGGAGCATTAATAAATAATCATGAAAATCGGTTCACAATCTACAAAGATATCGCGTAACAAAGACACACAAAAAATTCAATTGAATTGAGAACCTCCTTTTTTTGGGAGTCGGTTGAAAATATTTTTTCTCAAAAATGACGCTAAGAGTGTCGCACCCACTCCTCTGACGGTTGGAGACTCTACACTCGAAGTTATTGACGCGTATGTATACCTGGGACAATCAGTCCAGCTAGGTAGAACCAAACTCAAGAAATAATTTATCGGCGAATCCAACTCGGCTGGGCAGCGTTCGGGAAGCTTCGCAATATCCTCACGTCCTAAATACCGCAGTGTCTCAAGACTAAGGTCTTTGACCAGTATTTGTTGCCAGTGATGACATACGGAACTGAGATATGGTCGCTTACTATGGGCCTCTTAAGAAGGCTCAAGGACACCCAAAGGGCAATGGAGCGTGCTATGCTCGAATCGTAGAAGAACCAAAGCTAACGACATAGCACACAAAATCACTTAAGTGGCAGTGGGCAGGGCATATAGCTCGTAGAACAGACGGCCGTTGGGGCAGTAAAACACTCAAGTAGCGACTGTGTACCGGAAGACGTAGCGTAGGCAGTCTCCTACACGTTGCATCGACGACCTGGTGAAGGTTGCGGGAAGACGCTGTATGCGAGCAGCGCAGGATCGGTCGTCGTGGCCTCCTTAAGGGAGGCCTTTGTCCAGGAGTGGAAGTCTATCGGTTGATGTTTTTATCATCTTAAATGACGTCTTTTGTCTTAAGGCTGAAATAGAAAGGATGATGATGATTTTTCAACTCGAGTAATTATCTTGAGTTGACTGGGACAGGCCTCTTAAAGTACAAGTACCTAAGCTTTTATATCGACTTTTTTTTCCTTGTTATAAGTTATGTTGTTTTTACACAACAAAAAGGTTACAAAGTTCACCCTGATTTCATTTTAAGATCACAAAAAAACAAAATTAGATCCCACATTAGCGGAATACGAAGAGAAATGGGGGCGTACAATTAGGAAGTTCTTGGCGAAGTAAAAACAAAGTTGCCGGAGGTAATTTATTGGGTCTCCCCCAAGTTTTGCGCCAACAAGCCTTGGAGGTTTACCGTGTCCCTTTTGAAAGGGAAAAATGTTGATATTTCTGGCTTTAATGTACGTATTTCTTCTTACACGACTTTCCAAAAAGGAGAGTAATTTTTTCGGGTGTATATGTATGTGTATATGTTTTTTTGACGTGGCAACGTCTTATAAATCGATGGACGCCGCCTGAACGCACGAAAAAGGATGACTCATTGTCCTTTTACGTTATGACGTTTTCACGTTCAACTATCGTCCTTAAACTGACTTTACAGACAACGAATTTTTTTCATTATTATTCACTAGCTGTTTCCCGTGGCTTCACCCGCGTGGACAACATTTCTATGACTTTTCGAGGGTTCGCAGTGCGCGAGCCGCAAGAAAGCGTGAAAAACAGTAGCCTATGTGTTAATCCAGGTCCTAATCTGTCTACCTACCAAATTTCAGCCAGATCTGTTCAGTAGTTTTTGCATGAAGAAGTAACAAATATACACACTCACACACTCACAAACTTTCTCCTTTATAATATTAGTGTGATAATTAGTAAGCCCTTGGCATCATCTTATCTGAGGGTAAGTGACGATGATGCCGATTATGGAAGCGGGCTTACCAAATTTACGAGAACTGGCTATCTAATCTTCAAATCGGAACACATCAATGTTGTTAACACTGATGTTTGGCGGCAAGACTTAGATAAGATGGTGGTAGCTAGCCAGGCGGGCTAAGAAAATGCCCCACCACCAACCAAACCGAGTCTTACAAGTTGACCCACCGGGAATTGAATCCGCAAGATCCTGGTGTCAAGCGAATGGAATAACCATAAGGCGGTTAAAATGTTTGTTTCTTTGAGGCTTTCCTGGGGCACCTGTCTCTTCCAAAATTTGAAAAGATCGGTGAAGAGCCAAGTTCAGATTGGTGGAGATAGTCAGAAGTTTCCTTGCCTCCTCTAAGGCCTCTGATACGGCTTAAGGTTCGCCAGAAGGCTCAAGTGTCTATACGAACGTATTTCAGTTTTAATACAAAAATAACATACCGGATCGAATCCAAGTTTTGCAAATATATCAAGAAGACACATCTCGTTGCCTGTAATTGGTTTTCATCGTTTATACAACTAAATAGAGGTACCGGGTTCAAATCTGGACGGCCAATGTACCAATGAGTTTTTCAAAAACTTACGTACATACTTACCGATTGCTTTAACGGTGAAGGAAAACATCGTGAGGAAACCTGCACACGCCTGCGAAGAAACTCGAAGGTTGTGTGTGAAGTCGACCAACCCGCACTGGGCCCGCGTGGTTGACTAAGGCCTAGTCGCCCTGATTCAGGGTAGGCTCGAGCCCCTCGGTGGGGACGTATATGAGCTGTAATGATGATGATGATGATACAACTAAATAGAGGCCTAAATAAGTTTTTTATTTAAAGTTTCAACTCACTCTTATTTTGGTCCGTTTTTTTCCGAATTCATAAAAATAAGGTATTCATTTCGACAAAGATGAATGTAATATAATTAAAATTGCACAATTTCTTTATATGTTAGCATATGTGGGGTTCTACACACTGGTGTGCCTAATTTCATAAGTGTATGTTTGTATGTATGTATGTATGTATGTTTGTCCACTCATTCGTCAGATACTACCCCCTACTACTAATTAATACTTCAGATACTTGATACTAGAAATCAAAATGCAATAATTCAGCCTTTTCAGACCATTGCTATCGATTTAAGTGGTCACTAACCCTTGACTCATAAATTAAATAGATACATATTAGTCGTCAATTGTTGTTTCTCTAAATATTACCTTATTTACCCCATCAAAAGAGCAACATCTTCTATCATCAAACAAATTCTTGAAAACTTTAGTTTTATGAATTATGGTATTCCGGAAACCATAATACTTGACAATGGCCTCCAGGTGATAAGTAATGACCTCAAAGACCTATTTAACACGTACAAAATACCTCAGATACATTACAACCCACTCTACTGCCCTCAACTAAACCCTGTCGAACGTTACAACAGGACTACAATTACAGCGATAGCTTCCTTTGTTGACGACGACGGCCGCCGTACTTGGGACTTGCATTTGAACCATATTCAGTTCGCCATTAACTCATCAGTTAACGAAACAACTAAATTTTATCCGTTCTTACCTCTTTTTTAGCCGTGAATTAGTTACGTATGGTTCAACTTATTCAGATAAAGATTCTACTGATGACCTTATTTTTACAAGTACAGACACGATTATTTGAATCCCGCCAAGTTAACGCTAAGCTTTACAACAAACATTGCCAATACATGGGATTCATTATAGGCGACATAGTTTAGAAGCGTAATTACCTACTTAGCTATTCTGACAAATATTTTTCTGCTTAATAAGCCCCTAAATTTATTAATTGTTTAATTACAGCTAAAAAAAAAAAAACAAACCAAAAACAAAAAATCATAAACCTTTGGGACGGTTCCTATAAAAGATATTAAACTGATCTCTACATAGGGAGATATTAAGTTGATATGTAACTCAAATATTTAAAACTTTTCTACTTACTTTATTACTTTTTTGATTTCATATCATACGATTTTTGTCACTTTAGGTTAAAGTTTTTATGATACTATTAATTTATCATACCTTTATGAGCGGATGATAACTTATTAAATTAGCCATTGTTCTACCTTATAAACCTTAAATAACGTCAATTATTTTTAATTAATGACTTTAATTTACTTTAATTAATGTCCTCTTAATTAATTTATGACTTTACTTGTCATTAACATTAGATTTGACTGAATATTTATTTAATTACTTACGTCACAATTTCATAGTGTTTATTTTTTTTATTTTGCGTTTCACGCATCGCATTCATATTGCGCCCTGCCTCTTTATGTACTTCCTTGTACATATTTATCACCGTGCGGTTATAGCAACACGTTAAAAAAGCCTTAAGCTATTTTCAAGTTATAAGTCAGTTCCTTGAGAAACGGTTTTCTTACATAAAAGCTTTCCCTATTGTCTCGCAGTTATTAATCCATAAATGGATTATGACTTCGTAAGGTAATGTATGCTAATACGTAGAATGAATCTTGGAACTTATTCCAAATTAACTGTAACTTCATCCATCTTATTTATTATATCTATTATTATTATATTAATAACTTTTTGCTTGGATTTATTTACACATTCATAAACTTAGCTTGATTTTAGTATGAATATTTTATCATCCATGCCAATTTTTTTATTTTTTTTGGATCAAACAACAAATCAAATTTGAAATCATTTATTTAATTACATATTTTTACTTCATCATTCTTAACACCTTGTAAGTTTTTAGGAAAAAAATCATTGTGCAAACGGGCTTTTAATTTTTAATTAATTAACTTGTTTGATTCCAGACGTGTATGAAGGTCGCGTTACACACGTCCGTAGGTGTAAATCTAAATGCCCCACACGTGACCGCGGGTGATGCAAAGCGCAACACCAGGCAACCACTGTCTATACCTTGGATAGCACGCTTAATAATTGTGCCACACGATAAGAAGAAGATTAATTATCATCATCATCATATCAGCCGAAGGACGTCCACAGCTGGACATAGGCCTCCCCCAAGGATTTCCACGACGACCGGTTCTGCGCTACCCGCATTAAGCGGCTTCCTGCGACCTTCACCAGGTCATTGGTCCACCGAGTGGGAGGCCTGTCTACGCTACGTTTTCCCGTGCGTGGTCACCACTCGAGATCTTACTCCCCAACGGCCATCTGTTCTACGATATGTAAAGTAATAATCATTATTTTACATATCGTAAATCAGAAATATTAAAATAATAATCATTATTTTACATATTATCTTAGATTCAATTAATTATCATGATATGCTATGCTGTGCTATGCTCGCAGTTTCTTTGCGTGATCGAATCAGTCAATCAGAAAACCAAAGTAACCGACGTAGCGCACAGAATCGCTAAACTGAAGTGGCAGTGGGCAGGACACATAGCTCGTAGAAAAGATGGCCGTTGGGGTAGTAAAGTTCTCGAGTGGCGACCGTGCACCGAAAAATTTAGCGTAGGGAGGCCTCCCACACATCTGGTGAAGATCGCGGGAAGCCGATGGATGCGGGCAGCACAGGAACGGTCGTCGTGGAAATCCTTGGGGGAGGCCTTTGTCCAGCAGTGGACGTTTTTCGACTTTTATGATGATGATGATATGTAAAATAATAAGTATCAGTCTGTTAATTCTATTTAATCCCCAAACAAGACTTGGGTTTTTTTTTTCTTAAACGTGACTGCGTAGTTGAATATTTCACATGCGACGTAATCCATCAAAGTTGTATGGTGCGCGCCTCAAAGCGATCTCATGGAAACCAATCGCAATCCAATCTGGTAGGGTAAACAAGAATATCTCGCTCGGCCTTACAACCTGGATAAGTACACAGGGTGATGTTAAATTCACACACAGATAATATCAAGAAAAATTTATAACATTTAAAAAAAATTCGTCTACACTGGCCTGAGCAGGCAATACTTAAGTTCTCCTTGGTGCAAATTACCGACAGAATTAAATAAAGGAAACGGAAAACATCCTGTCGATGTACTTATACGACGCCATTTTTAATTTAGCAGAACAAACATTAATTTTCTTGGGAAGAACGTAACTCCAAGGAAAGTGAGGCAAAGTGGTTTTCGCCATTTAAAATTAAAAAAGAAAAACCAAGTTTGATGTAGCTACTGTTCGATATCAGCAAGGAAAAGATGAGGGAGCATAATTTTTAAAGGAAATAATAGGGATGACGAATGCTAGTCATCTGATTTACTTTTTATCATCTGTCAAAAACGACATTTTGTACTAAAAAGGTTTGAAATACCTAGGCGTTACGTCATAGTTTCGCAGCGTCATTTATGTACACATATTGTGATTTGGTGAGTTAAAAATGGAAGACTTGATGGAAAACAAAACGAGTAAGGTTTTCCGAAGTTTAAGTAGGAGGGCAATTTGGTGATCAAGAGTTCATAATTTATTTCTAATGCTGTCGTCACCCATATGAACCAACTTCAAAAAGGAGGAGGTTCTCAATTCGACTGTATGTTTTTTTATGTTTGTTACGCGATACCTTAATATACCGATTTTCATGTTTTTTTTTATTCGATAGGGTAAACTGCCAGGTTGGCCCCATAAAATTTTTATCAAAATAGCTAAGGTATTTTTTTTTAATTTAGCAAAAACCAAAAAATGTAAGAAAGTTATGCTTGGTCGAGTTGAAGTCGATTTTTTATGTTTTTAGCGTTTTCAATCCTACTAATATTGTATGTATGGATGTATGGATGTTTATTATTCTTTCACGCTTCAACGACTGGACGGATCGGGATGAAACTTGGCATACATATAGTTTACGTCCTGGAATGTGATATAGGCTACTTTTAACCCCGGGAAAACGTCTTATTCCCACGGGAAATTCAAAAACAACCACGGGACCTCTTTAGCGTCGTAGCCGCGGGCGGACGGCTAGTTATGAATAACTTTAGTAATTAAAAACCAGACTGCGTAAAAACTTAACCCCTATTTTGACCAGTCGGGTAAAAATGTATGCTATGTCACTCACGGGATCATGAAAAATCCAACGATACCTCATACGTTAAAATCCTTCAAGCCCTTCAGGGAACATAGAAATAAACATACTTACTTATTGGTACATACGTTTTAACCGCCTTCGTGTCGTAATGGTTAGTCCATTCGCTTCACACCAGGAGTTCGTGGGTTCGATTCTCGGTGGGGTCAACTTGTAAGACTCGGTTTTGTTGGTGGTAGGATATTTTCTAAGCCCGCCTGGCTAGCTACCACCATCTTGTTTAAGTCTTGCCGCCAAACATCAGTGTTAAAAACATTGATGTGTTACGGCATGAAGGTAAGATAGCCATTGCGTTGGGGAATCTTGGTAAGCCCGCTTCCATCTTCGGCATCACGTGAGATGATGCAAAGAGCTTACCAATTGTGAATAAAAAAATTAAAATAAAACATACTACCTACTTAAGTGGTATATATATATATATATATATATATTTATTTTTGGATTTTTTAATGGCATTGGTTTAATCTATTTAAGTTTGTTCATAGTTTTTTATTTGTCTGTAAGTTTTCTTAAAATAAATGAAAAAAATATATACATACATACATTTATACATACACTCTAAACAAATAAACCTCCTATTGAGGCAGTCGGGTAAAAAAACTTGTACAGCCACTCTGTACATACTTTCGCGGGTAGCATTCAACATCTGGCGTGGTCGGGCACACACACATTAACAGTTAATGTAGCAAAGAGTAGAGGCACTTACTTCATGTTATATCAATGAAAAAACTACAAATAATCTGAAGGCGATAGCTGACAGGTATGATTCCCAACTCTTTTCGCACTTCATGCGTGTACTAGTCAGACAAGGACAGACAGCCCTATGCTTCCTGTAACTGGTGAAGCGCATGGGGTGTGGAAGGGTTTTAAACTTTTTTTCTTTGTTACTTTATTATTTTATTCTGTGTTCTACTAACATTAGTGCAAGAAGACGTTTGTGTTACTAACAAAAATGGACCGTGTTGTCTGACAAATAAAGATAATAATAATCTAGGTTTCATAAAGGGGGTACCCTGTTTAGATTTGTATAGTTACGTACAAAGTTTCATCAAAATCGTTAGAAACATTTTTGAGAAAATATATCCAACAACCTGGGTTTGTACCGGAGGTACCTTGTACTCTTTGACACTACCCATCTCTAGACTTATACCTAGCACAGGTGCCCTCAGTGGAATAAAATATACAGATTTTCACTTTTCCACTGAGGGCACCGTACCTTAAGTGGAATACAGGGAGCCTTTAGAAAAGATGCCTTGGCAATAGTTGCTCTCAGTGGAAAACTTTGATTTTTTTTCCTGGAATAACGGACTAGACCAGCGACATGCGGCCCTAAGCAAATTCAAATTTGCATAAAATTGAAATTATTACTTTTTTATGCCCTCACTACAATACATTTATTGATACGACGCGCTTGAACCTAGTAAAAACGTAAGTTAAGAATTAAAGTCGGCGATTTCAAGATATTTGGACCAAAAAATCCTTTTATACCATTGCCCCTGTAAAAAGCCTACAATATCACTGAAAACAGTGAATAAAAATCTCTTTTAATCACTATTTTGGTATTTGAATTAATTAAGAACACACCAATATATTCAACCTCCATCTCAATGCTATGCAATCTCCTTGCGCAAAACTCGGATCAAACTCCTTGTCCAAAGAATATTTGACATACAAACTCTTTGTGCAAATAACTCCTCGATATTTGATTGTTCGACATTTTCAACAAGAAGTGTACGAGGGCGGTTTGATAAGTCCATGACTTTGGAAAGAATAAACACTCTTTTTATATATATATATATTTTTATTTTTCTACATAATCTCTTTTCAACTCTACGCACTTAGTCCAGCGATGTTCCAACCTCTTACACCCATCAAAAAAATATTTTTTTTGTCAAACCCTGAAAAATAGGCCTCAGTTTCGGCTACCACCTCTTCGTTTGACGAAAATCTTTGCCCGCCAAGCCATTTCTTCATGTTTGGGAAGAGGAAAAGTCACAGGTGGCTAAATCTGGCGAATACGGAGGGTGTGGCAATAATTCGTATCCTAATTCGACAATTTTTGATGTCGCGATTGCAGACGAGTGGGCCGGTGCATTATACTGATGAAATAGAATTTTTTTCTTTGCTAGATGCGGTCGTTTCTTGATCAACTTTTCATTGAATCTATCTAACAATGCAGCATAGTAAGCTCCGGTTATTGTCTTGCCTTTATCCAAAAAATCGATGTAAATAACCCCTTGGCTGTCCCAAAAGACTGTGGCCATCACTTTACCAGCCGAGCAAACAGTTTTTGCCTTCTTTGGGGCACGTTCCCCGGTAGAAGTCCATTGCTTCGACTGTTGCTTAGTCTCTGGTGTATAATGATGGACCCACGTTTCGGCAACTGTTATGTACCGACGCATAAACTCACTCGGATTGCGATTATACATGGCTAGGCATTCCTCAGAAGCTGTTACACGATTTCGTTTCTGGTCGACTGTAAACGCGGCACCCATCTTGCAGAAAGCTTTTTCATGCCCAGAATATCATGCAAAATATAAAAAACTCGTTCAGTCGAGATGTGCACAGCATCACTTATTTCGCGTATCTTCACTCGACGGTCTGCCAAAACAATATCATGTATTTTATTAACCATGCCCTCCGTCCGTAGTGACTCAATCAGCCTTCCTGGGCGCTCCGCGTCATTAGTAGTAGTAGTACGTCCACGACGAAATTCAGTGAACCACTTATGTACCATCCCATGAGAAGGCGCAGAATCACCATAATACTTTTTCAATTTGTCTTTGGTCTGCTTAATAGTTTTACCACGTAGAAAATAGTGTTTAATTAGCACTCGAAACTCGCTTTTCTCCATTTTCAAAGATTAATTAGAAGTCGCCTAACATTTTTGTTTCTAAAAAGCTTGTTTTCGCGCCAAATTTGAAAAAAGAACGACATGCGCTTTGTAGTGAGTTTCCAAATATGAGACAATTTTTTTTATTAAAAAAGTGTTTATTTAACCTTAAAGTCATTGAGTTGTCAAACTGCCCTAGTAGCATGAGAATAAAAACTGTTTTGTGTGTTTGTGGCTATATTTTGAATACTATAAGTTGTACGAACACAAAGAAAATTAATCTTGATTTTAATAATAAAAAAACGGGTGGGGCTGTGTCGGGGCACACGGCCGTTGGTTTTAACGTGAGTACGTCTCGTAACGGGTAATATGTAGTTTCTATATAAAATATTATTATTATTAATATTTTTATCTGAGTAATTTCAACCGTCCCAGCTGCAGATGTACTGGCACCGTCGTTGATCCGCTCGGCCGCATTCATTACTTTACTTTGCCGGCACTGCTTGACTCGATCATATGGTGTTTCATTGGTATCATACGATTGCTGTTGAGATGCCCTTTCCAACCGTATACGATCTCTGTATTTCGATTTGGCTTTTCGACGCGTATAGGCCGACATTATATATTTTTTGATATTATTTTTTTATTTAAACACCTTATTATAATCACAGTTACAATTTTACACTAATGTTTTATATATAATCGATAGGTTTTGACAAGAGCTGACGATTGAAACTTGAATGAACGTCGTAGCTTCACCGAGTCGAAAGTTATACTAAATGGAAATCTCGATACGCAGCAAAATGACCTTCAAAATAGCGGGGCTGCCCCCTCTCCCGCGCGCGATGTGTTACAGTCCTTACTTAGCGTAATAAATTCTTTGATTCTTTAGCTATCAAGTGGTGTAAACGAAATTTGGATGGAGATGATAGATATGTAGCTACAACACTAAACTGTATCCCCCGATTTTGTTATCATTCGTTTTTTTGGATTGCATCCCTATGGAGGTAATTTTAAAGACGTATTCACGTCAAAAAAAAATTAAGACATTTATAAGGTTTTTTTCTATGTTATCTTGTTTTAAAACTGATGGTATTCCCTAAATAAATATAAAAATAAAAAAATGTTCCAATTTTAATGATCAATAATTTGACTTTCCTCTTTTCTTCATTAAATGTCTATTTTCGCTTAAATGTTTCTTTTTCTCGGATTTTGTTGTAATAGTATAATATGCAACTCTTGAATAAAACGGATTTATATCGAGGGCTATGAATCACTTGCATCGCTCAGGATTCTAATAGTTGAATCACGAGCGAATCGCTACGATCCCTGGACTAGACTGTATAGTACGGAATACACAATATATAGCAACGTAAAAAGCTCATCAAAATTGTTAGAACTATTTTTGAGTTATAAATAAGTGTTTTTTTGGCTTTTTTCCTTTTGAGGCACGGAACCTTAAAAACTAACTAATTAATATGGTGGTATCGTTCCACACTCAATCATCTTTGTGTCCATCAAATCTCATAAAGTCATAATATAGTAATAAGTGGAAATAATTTAGTAGCTTAATAATTCAGCTCAACAATGAAATGAAAATTATATGTACTTAAAATAAAGTAAAAACATATTTTAAAGGAAATCTCGTGTGTCTACTTAATTTTGAGTCTCTGTTGTAACTTCATATTTTCAAATCTTTACAATCCACTCAGTAAAAACCTAACCAATTTATTTTAAAATTAGAACCCGACTGCATAAAAACAGTACCCCTCTTTTTTCAGTCGGGTTAAAATGTGCCCCATGTCACTTTCGGGATCAAAACGAATCTAACGAAACCTCCCACCAAAGTATACAATACTCGTATATTAGTACCAACATACAGTATGGACACTCCCTGCCGCTCTCTAGATTCCAACCTCACCCCCTCGTCACCCAAGTTGATACAGATTGGTTATAGTTTGGTTCTCGAACGTATGGGATTTTGCCGTGTTTTTATTTTGCTCCGTCATTTTTTTGAAATGTCATATCACGACCGTTGTACGCAGTGTCCGGGGTGTGCCAGTACTACAAAATTCATCAAGCTGTTTAGGCTACCGGCTCAGCCAAAGAAACAGATATACATATACACACACACGTACAAACATACATACACCCGAAAAATATTATCCCCCTTTTTGGGCAACCGGGTAAAAAGGTAAAACACGCGATAAGCTGGTATTTTTTTTATTCACAATTGGTAAGCCCTTGGCATCATCTTACCTGATGGTAAGTGACTATGATGCCGAAGATGGAAGCGGGCTTACCAAGATTCCTTATCGTAATGGAAAACTGGCTATCTTATCTTCATGCCGGAATACATCAATGTTGTTAACACTATGTTTGGGGGCAAGATTTAGATAAGATGGTGGTAGCTAGCCAAGCGGGCTAAGAAAATGCCCTACCACCCACCAAACCGAGTCTTACAAGTTGACCCCACCGGGAATCGAACCCCCGAACTCCTGGTGTGAATCGAATGGACTAACCATGACGCCACGGAGGCGGGTATAAAACCACAATTACAGTCTAACAACGAAATTCACTTCGCAGACTTTCCGAATGTCACCATTAAACCTCAATAAGGGGTTAAGAGTTATGGTGTCGTGGGGGCCTCTAAATTTTGTGGTAAAAAGTGAAATAAAGGGATCATAACATTGATTTTATTACAGAAACAATTTTTTTTTTACAAAAAAAGATATGTCACTGTTAGGAAATAGTTTTTTAGGGTTCCGGAGTCAAAATGACAAATAATCGACAACGTTCCGAACACGTTAATAACCGACTTAAATCACAACAGCCAAGTATAGTTTTTCCCTTGGATAGCGCGGTCAATTGTGCCACTCGATAAGAAAGAATGTACAGTTTTTCCCTTGGATAGCACGGTTAATTGTGCCACTCGATAAGAAAGAAAGTACAGTTTTTCCCTTGGATAGCACGGTTAATTGTGCCACACGATAAGAAAGAAAGAAAGTACAGTTTTTTCCCTTGGATAGCACGGTTAATTGTGCCACACGATAAGAAAGAAAGAAAGTACAGTTTTCCCTTGGATAGCACGGTTAATTGTGCCACACGATAAGAAAGAAAGAAAGAACAGTTTTTCCCTTTGTTAGCACGGTTAATTGTGCCACACGATAAGAAAGAAAGAAAGTACAGTTTTTTCTTGGATAGCACGGTTAATTGTGCCACACGATAAGAAAGAAAGAAAGAACAGTTTTTCCCTTTGTTAGCACGGTTAATTGTGCCACACGATAAGAAAGAAAGAAAGTACAGTTTTTTCTTGGATAGCACGGTTAATTGTGCCACACGATATAAAAGAAAGAAAGTACAGTTTTGCTTTTTAGGATTCCGTACCCAAACGTAAAAAACGGGACCCTATTACTAAGAATTCGCTGTCCGTCCGTCTCTCTGTCTGTCGTCTATCTGTCACCAGGCTGTATTTCATGAACCGTGATGGCTAGAAAGTTGAAATTTTCACAGTTGTATTTCTGTTGCCACTAGAACAACAAATACTAAAAATTAGAAAGAGTGAAAAAATAAGGGGGGTCCACACAAAAAACATGTTTTTTTTTAACGTGAAGAAACTAGCGCCATCTAGTATGATGTTGCGGAACCTTTTGTACTAGCGTCATCTAGTATGATGGTACGGAACCCTATGCATGCGGTTCTGAATCGAACTTGGCCAGTTTTTTTTAGTAAATTTTCTATAAAAGAATAACAAATTTATATGGAACCATCCTGGTGACATTACTTATTAATTTAAAAAAAAACATTTTAATTTCACAATCGGCGAAGAAAACGTGTGATATACCTACATATAAAAGAGACATCTGAGATAATCCAGTTTTTTTGAAGTCGATTAAAAATAGAACCAAAAAAAAAAAATTAAAAACTTCGCGTGTCTATTAGCCGTCCGTCCCTCCGTCCCTCCGTCCCTCCGTCCCTCCGTCCCTCCGTCCCTCCGTCCCTCCGTCCCTCCGTCCCTCCGTCCCTCCGTCCCTCCGTCCATCTGTCTATCCGTATATCACAGTCAATTTTCTCAGCCACCATTAGTCCTATAGTAATGAAACACACGGATGTAAAGTTATGACACAAAATGTTTTTTTTTTATTCACAATTGGTAAGTCCTTGACAACATCTCACCTAGTGGTAAGTGACGATGTTGCCGAAGAAGTAATGTGTATAAAAATATTATACAGCCACGCTTTACAACCATTTTCACGTGGCCGTCACTTTATATAAGCTTACAACTTTAAGCCTTACTATTCGAATTGAGATTTCATATGTACGTTTATCCGACGCTCTTACGGTGAAGGAAAACATCGTGAGGAAACCTGCACACGCCTGCGGAGAAACTCGTAGGTTGTGTGTGAGGTCGACCAACCCGCACTGGGCCCTCGTGGTCGTCTAAACCCCGATCGCCCTGATTCAGGGTAGGCTCGAGCCCCTCGGTGGGACGTATAAGAGCTGATATGATGAATATTATAAATGGAAAATGTGTTTTTTTGTTTGTTACCTCGTCCTCTTCTTTCTTCAACACCTTGCATAGTCCGATACAGTTTTAGGGTTCCGAAGTCAACAAGGAACCCTTATTGTTTCACCATGTCTGTCTGTCCGTCTGTCCACGGCTTAGCCCAGAACTATAATTACTAGAAAGCTGTAATTTGGCATACAAATTAGTACAATAAAATCTTGGAAAGACTTTTTTATAGTTCCCCCTACATATAAAGAGAGGGTGTTTTTTTTATTGCTAACGCGCCCTATCGTGTGGGGTATAAATAGGTCTTTCATAACAAATGAGGGTTTCTTAAAACCATTTTTTGATTTAAGGCCTCCGTAGCTCAGAGGCAAAGTTCACTGGCTATACAGAGGAGGTCGCGGGTTCGATTCCCGGCGGGGTCAATTGTAAGACTCAGTTTGGTTGGTGATAGGGCATTTTCTAAGCCCGCCTGGCTAGCTACCACCATCTTATCTAAGTCTTGCCGCCAAATATCAATGTTGTTGTCATTGGTGTGTTCCGGCATGAAGATAAGATAGCCAGTTCCCCATTGCGTTGGGGAATCTTGGTAAGCCCGCATCCATCTTCGGCAACATCGTCACTTACCACCAGGTGAGATATTGTCAAGGGTTTACTAATTGTGAATTAAAAAAAAGGCTCGGTTTGTAAGCTTTAAAGTGCTAATGTTCCCCTCCCCCTATAAGCTAAACCGCTCTTTCAGAATATCTGAAAAAAAAAGTGAAAAGTAGGACATATAATCAATTTAAAAGGAAAACTATTACGGCTAAGTAGGCTTTCTTAGTTTAGGAGTAATAGTCGACCAACTTAAGATATGCAGTTGGATTTTTCAAAAGTTCATTGATTTTCCATACTAAATGTTCTATTATATTATTATTATTATATCAGCTCATATACGTCCACACCGAGGGGCTCGAGCCTACCCTGAATCAGGGCGATTAGGCCTTAGGAGACCACGCGGGCTTAGTGCGGGTTGGTCGACTTCACACACAACCTTCGAGTTTCTTCGCAGGCGTGTGCAGATTTCCTCACCATGTTTTCCTTCATCGTTAAAGCAATCGGTAAGTATGTACGTAAATGTTCTATTACCGACTGTATATATAATTTGGTTTTTAAAAAGAAACATTTATATTTTGAAAAGACTTCGGTACCCAACTTTCCGACTCGCACTTTGCCGGTTTTTTTAGGTGAATTTCTTTAACATCGCAACGGAGCAACAGATTGTTATGATTTTGTATTGAGGGCGTGGGAAATAACACAGACTAGTTACTAGCATAGTCAGACATTTTTCCCGAGGTATATTTCTGTAGTAAACTAATTTCCAGTCTCGCGCACGTCGGCTTCGCAACGGGGCATCGGATTGACGTGGTTTCTTACATATAATTAGTCGAGGAGGTGGGAAGTGACATGGTATGCTAACGAGAATAGCCCGATATAATTCTTAAGGTTCTGAAAAAAAAATCATGTCTACGCTCGTGCGCCGATTGCGTCTCCCGCACCACTACCCTCAAAGATGTAAAAGCTAGTTAAACAATAAAAAAACGAGACCTACAGTACTCGCATATGATGTGTAACATGTGACAAAATACTTATGAAATTAATTAATTATCGGGTCGGATATTCACGGGCCGACCCTTCGAATAGTAGTATGTCATCTTTGCCTTTGCCATCACACTAGGCGGCATGGCTATGACAACCTTAGTTTTCGAGAATTAAAAAACGTTCGCATTTCCTGTTACACATTTCCGTCCCATGTTACACATTTCCGTCCCATTTCACGAAATCACTCCCACAAATTGCAGGAAAGCGAGAGCAAAGATGTTACACATCAAAAATCTATATATTGTGTATGTCACTCAAACAATCATGTCGAAACTAACGACACGTCACACCCCAAAATCCATCATGCCGTTTGGGCTACAGGCTCGGCCAATAGACACACTGCTACTTCATCATATCAGCCACAAATCGTCCACTGCTGGACAAAGGCCTCCCCTAAGGATTTCCACGACGACCGGTCTGCGCTGCCCGCATCCATCGGCTTCCCGCGATCTTCACCAGGTCGTCGGTCCACCGCTTGGGAGGCCTGCCTACGCTACGTTTTCCGGTGCGCGGTCGCCACTCGAGAATTTTACTGCAACATCGGTCATCTGTTCTACGAGCTATGTGCCCTGCCCGCTGCCACTTCAGTTTAGCGATTCTGTGAGCTATGCCGGTTACTTTAGTTCTTCTGCGGATCTCCTCGTTTCTGATTCGATCACTACTACTTACTGAATCAAAAATAATCAGTACATGCCATGGATTACCGACAACGTTAAATTTATAATTGACCTTCGTCGTAACGAAGGCCGTATGAGACAGCGACAGACCAAATATTTTGCACATAAGCAGTACTAAAGGATCTCAAAAACCTGGTTGTGAAAAGTATAAACAATGAGAAACGGGCCTATTTTAATTGTTCTGTAAACTGTAATAGAAATAACTAGCTGTTTCCCGCGGCTTCACCCGCGTGGACAACGTTTCTATGACTTTTCGAGGGTGCGCAGTGCGCGAGCAGTAAGCGGCTCGCGAAGGTAAAAAAGTAGCCTATATGTCAATACAGGTCCTAGTCTGTCTACGTACCAAATTTCAGCCAGATTTGTTCATTAGTTTTTTGCGTGAAGAAGTAACAAACATACACACTCACAAACTTTCGCCTTTATAATATTAGTGTGATGAGAAACGCGCCTATTTTAATTGTTCTGTAAACTCTAATATAAATAATAGCACGATATTTTGGAACATTCTCAAAGATAAAATACTTATTGATCCCAGTAAAAACTATTAGTAGATTGTTTTTGTGACCCTCGTTTAATGAATGACCACTTTTTTGATATCCTTTGAAAGGATTTGGTGCCATATCCGAAATAACTTTGTATAAATTTGATAGGTTTAGCGCGTCTACTCTCAGTCTACAGTCAGTCAATAATTTGACGGTTTCCAAATACATCATGTCTATTAAGTCCAATGCTATGGGTAGTGACAACATAAGTAGACAAATGATCATTCTCACACTTCCAAGAACCCTATCTGTAATCACCAGTATTGTATATTTGAGTCCATCATTTCGGATGTTGTGCCAAGTCAGTGGAAGCGAGCTGTGATAAACACGCTATCTAAAGTAAATCAGCCTAGTAAACTTAAGGACCTAAGACATACCAGTATTTTACCTTTACTATCAAAAGTTCTGGAGAAGGCAGTTTACTACTAATTGAGCAAATACATAGAACATTCTTCCTTCTCTTCAGTCAGGTTTCCACACAGGGCGTGGAACTGTAACTGCATTGTTTGACGTTTTATCCACCTTCGTGGCGTAATGGTAATAGCCCCCTGGCTAGCTACCACCATCTTATCTAAGTCTTGCCGCCAAGACTTCATGGTTTACAGTATTGATGTGCTCCGGCTTGAAGATAACATAGTCAGATCTCCATTGCATCGGGGAATCTTTGTAAGCCCGCTTCTATCTTCGGCATCATCATCACTTAACATCAGGTGAGATGATGCCAAGTAAGGGCTTATCAATTGTGGTACAAAAAAAATACTCTCGGGTCGCAATCCGAACGCGTCAATCGGGATTTACCTAGTAATAGCATAAAGTACTGCGCATATTTTTTTAACCAAACAAAAATGAAAGATAACTTGTAATTCGGTTTAAGATCGTGCACCTTCTAAGTGCGATCAACTTGTACGACTATTATCTACATAAACTAATCTAACAAAAATAAAAACCATCACTTGCAAATCTTTTATTTTCTTTTATTTTTATGAATCAGCCCTAGCGCTAGAACGCCGTACAGTCATGTGAGATAATACCAAGGGCTTACCAATTGTGAATAATAAAAAAAATTACCTATATTTATATAAGTTAATATAGTTAATAATGGCTTCTTGATTTCGTTAAGTATGGGACTTACTTATGGGACGGATCGGCTTCTTACTAGCTGGACGCCTTGGATTCTATCAATCGACGCATCAGGAGACTTATTGACGACGAGGAACTTGTATCAAACAAGCTCCAAAGCCTCAAGCATCACCGCGAAGACCCCTGCCTGTCAGTGTTCTACAGGATTCCTTAAACCCTCTGCTCCATTCCATTCTTTATTCTTTTCGTTAATGTTCCACCTATAAACATGAAGTGATTTTATTCATCGTTTGTCATGCAAATTGCCAAGGAGTGTTATTCTCTGCCGGCGTATGTGTAATATAGATTTCTGTGGTGATCCCCGATTCCTTTAATTTAGGAAACTTCAAGGCGAGAGTGAATCGGCACTATTTGAAATTCTCGGCTGCATCAGTACTTACCACCAGGCGAGGTGTAACCCAACAAAATCAAATAAAAAAATAAGTTGAAAACTCAAGACTTAAAAAATGTTTTTTACACGACTGCACACAAAAAAGGAGTCTAACGTATGTATGTTTCTTTGTACCACTGTATCTTCTAAATGTTTTGATGTATGTATACCACTGTATCTTCTAAACGTTTTGATGTATTTATACCACTGTATCTTCTAAACGTTTTGATGTATTTATACCACTGAATCTTCTAAACGGCTTGATGTATTTATACCACTGTATCTTCTGAACAGCTTTATGTTCTTATACCACTGTATCTTCTAAACAGCTTGATGTATCTAAACCACTGTATCTTCTAAACGGCTTGATGTATTTATACCACTGTATCTTCTGAACAGTTTTATGTTCTTATACCACTGTATCTTCTAAACAGCTTGATGTATTTATACCACTGAATCTTCTTAACGGCTTGATGTATTTATACTACTGTATCTTCTAAACAGCTTTATGTTCTTATACCACTGTATCTTCTAAACAGCTTGATGTATTTATACCACTGAATCTTCTATACGGCTTGATGTATTTATACCACTGTATCTTCTGAACAGCTTTATGTTCTTATACCACGGTATCTTCTAAACAGCTTGATGTATTTATACCACTGAATCTTCTAAACGGCTTGATGTATTTATACCACTGTATCTTCTAAACAGCTTTATGTTCTTATACCACTGTATCTTCTAAACGGCTTGATGTATTTTAGGGAGCTAGGTATCGCTGGATTCGTTTTGATCCCGTAAGTGACTGAGATAAATTTTACTCAACTTCCTAAAAAATAGGGGTAGTTAATATTTAATGCAGTCGTGTTCTTATTAAGTTTTTAATTTAAAGTTATTAAGATTTAGGCAGAATAAAATACATCAAGGCTATCCAATACCAAAGGCTGTTTGGCAGAGAGAATAAAGGACTTTAGGCATTTCCTTATCATTACTTGCAATGAAAACAATCCAATTTTTATTCTTATCTGTTATTGCCAGCATAATGACACGGACACATGGTCCATGCCGCGGCCCGTGGTACAAGAAGGCCTGGTATTTGAGTTGAGAAGTTCAGATGTCATGAAATGCAGCTGGACGTTGAGATTTGCCAGATGTTGGTTGATTAAGGAGCCCATGTTTATTGTCCCCAATTGTTCTTTTATTACACTAATATTATAAAGGTGAAAGTTTGTGACTATGTGAGTGTGTATGTTTGTTACTTCTTCACTCAGAAACCGCTTGCGGCTCGCGCACTGCGCACCCTCGAAAAGTCATAGAAACATTGTCCCCGTTAGTTATTAAAGTTAGTTATTAAATATTTTTTTGTTTTGGAAAAAAAATGTGGACAGGGAAATAATGGTAAGGTAATCTAGATATTTTTCAATCAATTATAGTTGTACTTCTAGGTTCAGTAAGCTACATATATCAGGCTACCCAGCTCCTTCAAGAAGTACAGAAGTCTTCTTAGATATTCGCAGGAATCTCGGAGTCTTTAACAACACACAAAGGTCCCCACAGCTGGGCCACTGGTCTTTTAAGTTAAGCAACACGAGGGCTAAGTCGGGTTTGTGAAGATTGTAGGGCTAGTGGCGAAACCCACTGTCAGATGTTTTATTGAAGTTATCTGACAGGGCTTAGGAGGAAACGCGGTCTAAAGCACAGGTATTTGAATAAAATGTTGCTGTCTCCCTCTTCTAAACCTCTCCGTAAACAGCAGGAAAGGGAGAACTGCAACGCAGACCGATAATAGGCACTAAAATTGACTAAAACGGAATTTCGTAGTCCTCTATTTTGTCCTCCAAAACTTGAGCAATAATAATATTTTTTTCAAAGATGCCGTATGGCTCCCGGCTTAGAATAGGGCCATCCTATTTCATCCAATAGGTGTCGTAAGAGCCGACTAAGGGACTCAAACCGGAGGATGGGCAGCAGCGTCTTTCCGTGACTTGCAGCCAATCTGCAACACTGCGATCGCCAACCCGCCTGCCAAGCGTGGCGATTACGGCAACACCCCCCAAATGACCGACACAAATAAAAAACGGCCCCTAGTCCCCGGCGGCCCCGCTATTCCTGGCTCCGGTAGCGGTCAAGGTAACGGCGGGGCATGGGGTGCGAAGAATCCCCGGCAGATGCCAGGCTACCAACACAAAAGACCTCTGGCCCTGGCAACCTACAACACGCGCACACTGCGAACCGACGTAAAGTTAACAGAACTCGAGGAAGCATTGAGCAGGTTACGATGGGACATCGTAGGATTGTGTGAAGTCCGAAGAGAGGGGGAGGACACCATAATCCTTAAATCCGGAAACCTGCTCTATTTCCGGGAGGGCGACCAACTGTCCGAGGGTGGTGTCGGGTTTCTAGTCCACAAGTCCCTCATTAACAATGTGGTCCGGATCGAGAGTGTTTCGACGAGGGTAGCGTACCTTATTCTCCGAATTACCAAACGGTATTCGCTGAAAGTTATTCAGGTTTATGCACCGACCGCGCAACACTCCGACGACGAAGTGGAGCTCCTATATGAGGATATCTCTAGAGCTCTACATAACAGCTCCCGGACTCAATACACCATTGTTATGGGGGACTTTAACGCGAAACTGGGCAAACGAAGTGATGGTGAGCTGAGAGTGGGGCAATTTGGATATGGAGAGAGAAATGCACGTGGCCAGCTGCTGGCCGACTTTATGGAGAAGGAGGGCCTCTTTATGATGAACTCCTTCTTCAAAAAGCCTAAACAGCGAAAGTGGACATGGTTGCATCCCAACGGCGTAACGAAGAACGAGATCGACTTCATCTTGTCGACAAGAAGGCAAATATTCAATGATGTCTCTGTGATCAACTCAGTCAAAACAGGAAGCGATCACCGAATGGTAAGAGGCACATTGAATCTAAAGACCAAGCTAGAAAGATGTCGACTGATGAAGTCCACACTCAGACCAGCGCCCATCCAGTTCCAAAACCCCGAAAACTTTCAGCTCGAGTTGCACAATCGCTTCGAATGCCTAGGAGACTGCGAGAATGTGGACGATTATAACGACAGGTTCGTGGAAATTGTCCAAACGGTCGGGTCTAAGATTTTCAAAACTCGCCGTTCAAACAGAACCAAAAAAATCTCTGACTTGACCAGCAACCTCATGGAAGAAAGACGAAGATTGGTTTTGCAGTCCTCTGAAGACGCTACTCAGTATCGGCAACTAAACAGGCAGATCTCTAAGTCTCTAACTCGCGATTTGCGCCACTTTAATACAAATTGTATTAAAGAGGCGATTGAGAACAACAAAGGCTCAAAAGTGTTCGCGAGAGATCTGTCTGTTGGTCAAAGTCAACTGACCAAGCTGAAGACTGAGGACGGCAGGATCATATCGTCTAAGACTGAGTTGCTGGAAGAAGTTGAGAAGTTCTACGGACAATTGTACACGACCACACGTCTGCCTGTCAGCGATCTGGCTAAAGACCCAAGAGCTAGTCTTACCCGACACTATACCGAAGATATCCCGGACGTCAGCCTGTACGAGATTAGAATAGCTCTTAAACAGCTTAAAAACAATAAGGCACCGGGTGATGATGGAATTACGGCTGAACTTCTGAAAGCAGGTGGAACACCGGTACTTAAAGCTCTTCAGAAATTATTTAATTCCGTTATACTTGAGGGACAAACGCCTAAGGCATGGCACAGAAGTGTGGTCGTGCTTTTCTTCAAAAAGGGCGACAATACCCTGCTGAAGAACTACAGACCCATCTCACTTCTGAGCCATGTCTACAAACTGTTTTCGAGGGTCATTACGAATCGTCTCGCACGCAGGTTTGACGACTTCCAGCCTCCCGAACAAGCCGGTTTCCGAAAAGGATTTAGTACCATAGACCACATACATACGCTGCGGCAGATTATACAGAAGACCGAAGAGTACAATCAGCCACTATGCTTGGCGTTCGTGGACTATGAGAAAGCCTTCGATTCGGTCGAAACCTGGGCTGTGTTACAGTCTCTCCAGAGGTGCCAAATTGACTATCGATACATCGAAGTGCTGAAGTGTTTGTATGAAAACGCCACCATGTCGGTTCGCCTCCAGGATCAAAACTCGGAACCTATCCAGCTGCAGCGAGGGGTGAGACAGGGAGACGTTATATCTCCGAAACTGTTCACCGCCGCCCTGGAAGATGTTTTTAAGCTTTTGGACTGGGGTGGACTCGGCATCAATATCAACGGCGAGTACATCACCCACCTTCGATTCGCTGACGATATCGTGGTCATGGCTGAGACTATGGACGACTTAGGCACAATGCTCGATGGCCTCAGTAGAGCCTCTCAACAAGTGGGTCTTAGAATGAACATGGACAAGACGAAAATTATGTCAAACATCCGTGTCATACCTACTCCTCTGAAGGTTGGAGGCTCTACACTCGAAGTTGTTACCGAATATGTATACCTGGGACAAACAGTCCAGTTAGGTAGGTCCAACTTCGAGAAAGAGATCAATCGTCGAATCCAACTCGGCTGGGCAGCGTTCGGGAAGCTTCGCAATATCTTTACGTCCCAGATACCGCAGTGTCTTAAGACCAAGGTCTTCGACCAATGTGTGTTGCCAGTGATGACGTACGGAACTGAGACATGGTCGCTTACTATGGGCCTCATAAGAAGGCTCAAGGTCACCCAAAGGGCAATGGATCGTGCTATGCTCGGAGTTTCTCTGCGTGATCGAATCAGAAACGAGGAGATCCGTAAGAGAACCAAAGTAACCGACATAGCTCTCAGAATTGCTAAACTTAAGTGGCAGTGGGCGGGGCACATTGCTCGTAGAACAGATGGCCGTTGGGGCAGTAAAGTTCTCGAGTGGCGACCACGCACCGGAAAGCGTAGTGTAGGCAGGCCTCCCACTCGGTGGACCGATGACCTGGTGAAGGTCGCGGGAAGCCGCTGGATGCGGGCAGCGCAGAACCGGTCGTCGTGGAGATCCTTGGGGGAGGCCTATGTCCAGCAGTGGACTTCCTTCGGCTGATATGATGAAACTCTTTACCCCTGCCTGTTTGTTTTCATTTTATTGTTAATATTCTTATTGTTTTTTGGTAGGTGTCTGAAAATGACGTTTCAATTGGGCAATTTACTCAATTTTTGAAGGCTCCTACTTCCTATCATAATTAGATTATGAAAAAAAAACATAGGGGCATAGCCATGGTAAATATAGTTTTGATGAAAAAAACATTTTTGCTCTATTGTCATTACCCTGGGAGGAAACAGGGGACTACGTTTGTATGGAAAAATGACACCCGCGTTTCCTCTTAAAGACTGCCATCTAGTTGGAGCAACCAGCACCAATAACACGAAGCACGGAAACAGTTGGCAAAAATGCCAGTAATAGTCAAACCCATCCAGGTAATGACCTTATTTCAGGTAAGTTAACCTGCGTGATCGATGCAGCCACGCAAATTGCACTGAGCTACGGCCGCTTTTCCGACTCTCGTAGTGAGCTCGTGTTATTGAGGAATACCTTCTCTTCTTGTGATTTGGCCCAACTGGATCCAATTATTTTTTATTGGCAGGTGGACAGTGCGCAGATAAAAAGGGTAACTGTTTGGCAATAATGAGGAGGGGGTGGGTACGTGGGTACGTTTTGCGAGCACGCACTTTTAGCAATAAATGTAATATGGTCCCAAAAGTAGGTTCTGTCTGTGGGCTATACGGACCACAAACATGGTGTACATCACGGATAAGATAAATAAGGTTGGATTGACAATAGTCACACTTTTGTTTGAAAACCAGCGTCGCCGCCTGTCTCCCACCCATCACCTCGCTACACAAGCAATAATAATAAATATACACGAATTGCGTGCAATAATAAATAAAACACACTTAGAACACGGGGCTGCAGTTGTGTCTCACGTTCGTATCACGTTGTTCGTATCACGTTGTGTTCGTACGTTACACACAACCGCACGCAAATAAAAAGTATGAACGCGTGCTTCGGTTAAGTATGATTGTCTAATCATACTTAAAGGGCGCCTGCCCAGCGCACATTTCCAATCCAACCTTATTTATCTGATCCGTGGTGTACATGGATGGAGTATATGGAAAAAAAATAATGTACGCTTATTTCTCTTTGACTTTTCTTTTATTTTCTTTTCAAATTATTCAACTTTTCGCTTTTGAGATTAGTAACTAAGAGTCAAGACGTTCCACCTGATGACAAATTGGCTCCGAGGCTTTTCTCAAGAGTTCCTTTCAGATCAAAAAATAAACGAATAATGAATGTAGAAAAATCTCGACAGAATTCCAAACGCGATTTTTTTAAAATGTAAACGAAGCTTTTTAAATTACGCGCGACCACAAGGTAATAAAATGGACGGACGTAATTACAAATAAACTCATTACAGAACCTAGACTGCTTGTAACCTTTTTGGGACAGGCTACAAATGTTAGAAGGTTGTATTGTCTGTCATCCATCACAGACCTCCCCACAGATGAAACTTACTTTTAATAATATTATTTCGAAAGTGTTAATTGATTACACTTCCATTTTACAAAATATACGAACCGGCTCCTTAACCCAGCGGCAAAGTTCACTGGCTTTACAGAGGAGGTCGCGGGTTCGATTCCCGGCGGGGTCAAAGACTCGGTTTGGTTGGTGGAAGGGCATTTTCTAAGCCCGCCTGGCTAGCTACCACCATCTTATCTAAGTCTTGGTGTGTTCCAGCATGAAGATAAGATCCCATTGCGTTGGGGAATCTTGGTAAGCCCGCTTCCATTTTCGGCCACATCGTAACTTACCACCAGGTGAGATGTTGTCAAGGGTTCACCAATTGTGAATAAAAAAAAAATAAAAAAAAATACGAGGATTAACAAGCATTAATTAAAATAAAACCGGCCAAGTTCGAGTTGAACTCGCGCGGAGAGCGTTCCGTACAATGCCAAAGTACAAATATTACATTTGAAATCCTCACAGTAAGACACGAGTTAACTACTACTATCGCTGTCTAGTGGTGTTTTAGTGAACTATTTTCCGTAAGTGAACGTATTATGTTGAGTTTACTACTTTATTTTCAATTAATAGAATTCTTATAGTTTTTCCTGTAATCTCCAAGCAATCAACTATATTTTGTACTTTTTTCAAAATTTTAGTATCAGTAGTTTCGGAGATCAGGGGAGGGGGGAATGGTCAATTTTCGTCTTCTTTTTACCCGACTGCGCCAGAAGGAGGGTTATGTTTTTCGAGAGTATGTATGTATGTATGTATGTATGTATGTTTGTATGTATAATTGTTTGGCACGCTCTGCAGCCTGAACGGCTGGATGGATTTTAGCTTGAGACGTGTCTTTAGATTCGTATTTACTGTGAGAGTGACACTGGGTATATCAAAATAAAAAAAAACAAAATGGCGGATTTTTGGCGCAAAATTTAAATGTTTGACACGCTCTGCAGCCTGAACGGCTCGATGAATTATAGCTTGAGGGTTGTCGTTAGATACGTTTTTACTGTGAGAATGACACTTGGTATATCCAAATAAAAAAAAATGGCGGATTTTTGGAGCCAAATTCAAATGAACTCATTCAATAATAAAACTTAAAAAATGAATAAAATAAAAAACGGTAATTTAAAAAACTAAAAAACCCGCCTGCGTTTCTGTGTAATTTGGAAATGATAAACCCTAAAACAAGAAAGTCGTCATACCCGATTGCACTTAACTTAAGAAAAATTGTAGCAGTCGGGACCCATTCTAGAAATGGAGGCATAGTGAATTGAGAGCACATACCTATATTACATTGCAGATTACTCCAATATACTGACTAGACGGCTGACTTTCTAGAATGGGTCCCGACTGCTACAATTTTTCTTAAGTTAAGTGCAATCGAGTATGAAGACTTTCTTGTTTTAGGGTTTATCATTTCCAAATTACACAGACACGCAGGCGGGTTTTTTAGTTTTTTAAATTACCGTTTTTTTCATAAACTATTTATTTTACAATTATAAAATAAATATATTTTAGATCGTCATAACGAGCCCTATCATTTGATATATGACAAAGTAAGGTTTGCAGATTTTTCTTTTTAAATTTCCTAATTTGTCCCGCGAAAATGAACCTTATTTAAAAAAAAATATTTATTTACTTTACACGTCTGTGTTTGGGTCATAGGATTACACCATCAAACCAAATTTGACCTAATTTGGTCCAGTAGATTCGGAGCAAATTAGCTGTGACAGACGGACGGACAGACTGGCAGACGCACGAGTGATCCTATTAGAGTTCCGTCTTTTTTTACGGAACCCTAATAATTTGTACAACAGCACTACACATACTTTCTTTCGAAAACGTACAGACTTCTTTAACAGTGTCTAGTTACTTGGAAACTGGACGCACAGACAAACAAACACATACCTACATACATTTTTATTTCTTTGTTTTTTATACACTGTTAGCAAAGCATATATATTAGTACTAACATACAGTATGGACACTCCCAACCGCTCTCTAGATTGCGACCTCACCCACTCGTCACCTAGATTGATACAGATTAGTTACCCCTTGACACTTCATACAACGGACCTGAAATGACATTTCAAAAAAGGAATGACGGTACAAACAAAATGGCAGCTAAATCCTATACGTTCGACAACCAAACTGTAACTAATCTGTATCAATCTGGGTGACGAGTGGTTGAGGTCGCAATCTAGAGAGCGGCAGGGAGTGTCCATACTGTATGTTAGTACTAATATAATATATTATACTTTGCCCACGGACTGGCAATCTGAACAGATTGCGGAGTAAAGCCACAGCGCCGCGTGTAAGACCTTTCTGAATTACGGGGACGAGCAAGTACAAAGTTGTCGCAACTGCCATTTCTTTTCAGAGTTCTGCCATTAGTTGTGCTACTTCTTGTGGTTCAAGGCACGAGAAAATAGCTAAACATACAGGTGTTCGGTGAAATAGAGAATGCTTCCCATTGATGATACCGAAAAACTTTGGTTTTACTTTGCTGAAATTGTAAAAATTGATTGTCTCCTCATAATTATTATTGATAAGCTAATAAACCAAAGTATTACTAAAACAAACAACCCAGCCAAGTGTTAGTCGGACTCGCGCACTGGGGGTTCCGTACCAAAACATCAACGAGTACCAAACTTGGCTTTGTAGTTGAAAAAATGTTTCCCATACATTGATGTACGCCACGGTCCATTCTCCATCTCCAAAAATAAGTTTGTAACAAATCGTAAAAAAAATTATACACTACTTAGAAATATACAATTTTCGGACTTTTTCCTTTACTTGTGCTGAAAGACATTACTTTTTGCCAAATTTCATTATTCTAGGTCAACCTTGGGTAATCCCCCATAGGTTTTTTATATGCGACAAGAAGAGCCGTAAAAGGGTCGTATATTTCTATTAATCTGACTTAGAAGCTTGACTTTTTCACACCTTAAAGGGACTATATATCTTAGTATTTGATATTAATTTTAACAAGACACCTCGACGTATTCCTGAGAAAAAAATTCTTAACAGACAGATGAACAATAAAGTGTTCCTGTATTGGTTTTTTTCCCTTCTGAGGTAAGGAACCCAAAAACTAATATTTCGGCAAATTTGTCTAACAAAAGTTGTTTGGTTTCATAAGTAAAAGCCCTCCTTAAAAATATAATCTATTTTATTGAACACTCCGTGTATGTCATAATTAATAGTGGTGCAAGGTTCGTTTGACTCGGCTGCGGTCCGGTACAGTGATACAAGTCAGAAGGGGTTCAAGTGATCCATCAAACTTCTAGAAACATATTTCAACGCCACGTAGGAAAATGTATGACGTAGAAGATCAGGTTTCATAAAAAATAAATTTCAATAGAATAAAAGTTAAAAAAAACTATAATCCGACTACGGTTAATCTTTATTGAAAAGCATATAAACAAGAGTGTACCGCCTGAAATCATGGTCTTTATTTTTATTACGATAGGGCTTGTGACTACGGCTATTACCCCAGATGGAGAGAAAAATAAAGGTTATGATGTAGCCGAGAAACTCTTGTTTTCATGCTTTTCAGTAAAGATTTTTCGCAGTCGGGTTTTAGTTTTTTAAACTTTTTTTTATTTACATATTTTTTGTACTCGGAGTACAAAACCGATATCCTCAGCGAGAGCCAAGCTGCATTTTAAGCTCTTGACTCCTACGAGGTCGACTCTGGGCTGGTGCTAAATTATGTAAAGGTCCATAATAAGTTGAGCCGACAGAAGAAACTGCAACTCAAATGAATTATCTGAAAGTCGTAGATGGTGGGGGAATAGATAAAAAAAATATTGTATCTTATTTTAAACTAGCGACCCGCCCCGGCTTCGCACGGGTGCAATGCTGATACTAAATACACTACAGAAAAACTGAGAACATGCGGCCGGCCGGTACCGCCGCAAACGCTACGTCCCGCAATTTTTAAATCTGTAATATCTTCAAAAATATTCACTTAAATCATACGGTGTAACGGGCCATATAGATCTATATTAAATGAACAATGTATTCAAGGTAATTAATTGGTTAAGGATTAATGCTGTATTGGTTAAAATCGCTTCGAAAATTAGCCATTATTTGTCGTAAAAAGTAAATGACAAAAAAAAGTTATTGTGGGTTATCCATAAGAGATAGACATATACCATCACGGACTTTTCTGTAGACCTTTTCAATGTGTACAATACTTAGTACATTATTTTGATAATAGGGTTCAGCCTGCGTTTGCAATGTAAGCGGAAAAAATGTAATTATTTACGACATCACATTAGAAACCTCAAAAATAACAGTACTTCTCCACTATTTAATGGATGTTATTATACATATAAACCTTCCTCTTGAATCACTCTATCTATTAAAAAAAACCGCATCAAAATACGTTGCGTAGTTTCAAAGTTTTAAGCATACAAAGGGATATAGGGACAGAGAAAGCGACTTTGTTTTATACTATGTAGTGAAGGGTATAAACATTTATTTCAGAGTAAGTTACATACATAGTATATACAAACATGAGACGCAAAAAAAAAAAAAAATGTAATCATTACAAAACAAACAAAAGATGTAAAAGGAGCTTCAGTCTTATTTTATATTACCATTTATGTCACAGAAAGCTTCATCTCCCAACGAGAGGCCTTCCCGCCTGGTAGTGACTTTTTCCCTTACTTGGTAACTACTGTCCTACAGTCATGTAAGTGCAGTAGTTGATTTACATACGAATGTATATGCGTCAACTCATACCTTCTTTGATTTTCATACGAATGTAGATGCGTAAAATTACTCTTTATTTGATATACATACGAATGTACATGCGTAAACTCATCTCTAATTTGATTTACATACGAATGTACATGCGAAAACTCACCGCTGTACTTCGCAGAATTTGTTTAAAATGTTCAAAGAAGTTTTATAAGTCAAATTATCTTATTATTATTTAATTTAAGAAAGAAGAACTGTTCATTTAAGTGGCAGTAGGCGGGGCACATAGCTCGTATAACGCATGGCCATTGGGGCAGTACAATTCCACGGACCACGAACCCGAAGACGTAGCGTATGCAGGCCTCTTCACTCGGTGGACCGGCAACCTGGCGAAGGTCACACGAAATCACTGGATGCGGACATCGCAGAACTGGTCGTTACGGTTATCCTTGGGGATGGCCTTTTTCCAGCAGTGGACGTCTTTCGGCTGATATTATAATGGTGATGAATTAGGTTTCAAAATTAAAAACCAGATTTTTATTCCTGACAAAAAGTAGAACACGCGTAACTTGAATAGAATCTACTCAAACGTCGAGGCCAAAAGCAACTCACTTCAATACATTACAGCTCAAATGTATTGTATAGCTTCATAGAACATCATCATTACCATCATATCAGCCGAAAAACGTCCACTGCTGGACAAAGGCCCCCCCCCAAGGATTTCCACGACGAACGGTCCTGCGCTGCCCACATCCATCGGCTTCCCGCGATCTTCACTAGGTCATTGGTTCACCGCGTGGGAGGTCTGCCTACGCTTCGTTTTCCGGTGCGCGTTTGCTACTCGAGAACTTTACTGCCCCAATGGCTATCTGTTCTACGAGCTATGTGCTCTGGCCACTGCCAATTTAGGTTAGCGATTATGTGAGCTATGTCTGTTACTTTGGTTCTCCTGAGGATCTCCTCGTTTCTGATTCGATCACGCAGAGAAACTCCGAGCACAGCACGCTCCATTACCCTTTGGGTGACCTTGATAGAACAAGAGTATCTCTAAATATATAGCTTCCTTAGTCGTTGTATACTTAGATATCTGTATTTTTCTTTCATGTTGTAAAACAAAATGTTTTCAATCAAAACTTAAAAAACTAACCGAAAACATCTTATAACTTGTACCACACACATAAATATTATCAACCTCAGCAAACTTGTCGTGCCTGGAACTTGAACTCGGGACTGATAAAAAGTTAATACCCGAGTTATTATCAGTCGCCTTTTGAAACAAACTTGGGAATCTTCGCTTTTGTTCTGTTCTGAGCGCATGGGATTGTAGGATTGTAGGTAGGTTGCACCCACAGATTTGGACAGAACGATCCGCCCGTCTCCATGTTTTACCCAGATTATCTTCATACAAGCAAAAAGTAGCGCCATCTGACATAACTCGTACGAACTAGCATGGGCGAGAGTTAACGTCAGTGCCGCGCTAAAAGGACCTTGCTAGAATTGTCGTTTTAAAAATGCGTTTATTTAATTTGTTTACAAGAAAAAATACAATGTAAGGTTACTTAACGAAGATACGATATTCCATGTCTCTTTTTAGCCTTTCTTTAATAATTGTTACTGCCTCTAACAACACAATAAGGTATTTTTATATGGAGTATCTTTCCACCGCCCTCTACAATATCCCGCAGACGACTGAGTCGCGAGTGTGCGAAACTTTCCATTTTCGCACCAATTTTCTGGGAGCATTAGTCGAGCGCGTTGGCCGGGTCCTTATGCCAGTAATATAGAAGTCATTGGTTGCACCTACAACATGCACAGGGTGTAACAAATCGTTGTCAAAGTATACATATTAGTACTAACATACAGTATGGACACTCCCTGCCGCTCTTTAGATTGCGACCTCACCCCCTCGTCACTCAGATTGATTCAGATTGGTTACAGTTTGGTTTTCGATCGTATAGGATTTCGCCGCCATTTTGTTTGTTCTGTTATTCGTTTTTTTTAAAATGTCATTTCTGGCCTGTTGTATCAAGTGTCCAGGGTGTGTCGTTGTGGTGATATAATAAGGCTCAATCCAGACCAAAATGGCCGCGGCCGACAGCGGTCTGTGTGTCCATGCGGTGCTCTAGTGCCGAAACTACTGGACAGATTTTGGTAACATTTGGGTTATCGGTTTTTTTGATCATCTCCAACTGTTTTTTATTTAATTTTCCCTATACTGATTATTAGGGTTTCCACCGTAGTGGAAATCCTAGTGGGAGTTCCTGAAGGTTCGTTCTCTTGATAATAATCAGCCATTGTCATGTTTATTTAAATAATGAACAAAATTATCATAACCTTTCATTACACAGCTCTAGAAATTTTTTTTTGTTGCCCTGAATATCTTAACAAATTTTAATGTTTTCAAGTGCCCAGATTACGAATTTATTCATGAAAGTATTGAACGTGCTCTTGTTTTTTATGATTATTGCTTAAAATACCTATCTTATATTTTGATCAATTATGGGCTTGTTTATTTTCCCAGTCATGATAAGAGTTCTACCACAGTACCTATAATATAGAGTACTAGGTTCTGCGCAAAAAAACGAGAGCAAATCTTACAAAATCATTAATAGTTTCATGCATTGTGAACATAAATATATCCAAAATCAATCTTATATCCAGGGCAACAAAACCACTGTAGACCAGTGTTATCACAGTCAATTTTTTTTTCTCAAATATGGCTGTGACGATTTTTATGAAAATTTGTAATAAGACCTAGTAAATTGAGTAGTTAATTATTCCTAGAAAAATCGGATTAAGTATCCTTTCACACACAGCCAGGTTTTTTGATACTTTTTCTCAAAAATGGCCAACGATTTTAATGTTTTTTTTTTAAACTAGGACATGAGACCTCCTTCACTGATTAGATCATTATTCCCGAAAAAATCTGAATAAGGCACCCCCCATACAAATCCAAATTATTTGTAAATAATTCATCAAGTCTGGTAGATCTTTTTAAAATATTTTATTTAACTTACAATGTTTATATGTATGTATGTTTGTTTAGGTCAAATCTTGCAATCCGTTTAAGAGTGACTTCCAGGGCTCCGATTAAGCTGTAATTTGGTATGAAGCCGTATTCCCAGTGACAATTGTTCTTTTTAGTATTTTGAAGTTGATCTGATGATGAACTTTGTAGGTGGAATCAAGGTCTCAGGATCGTATTTTATGTTCATTAGAATCGTAGAAAGTACTGTGCTCGCCTTATTACATGTATGTTTGTTCGAGTGAAATCTTGCAAATTAAATTTGACCCACTTCACGGTTTCCATTTGAGCTGCAATTTTGCATGCATATGTATATCGCCTAACAATGCAATACTAAAAACTTGTACCTTAAAGTTTTGAAAATTATTTTTAATTTTGATACGTGCCGTGAGCATTTGGTTTTCGAGCATAAAAACTCATTTGAAATAAAATTATAGATTTTTTTTCTTTTATTAAATATTATTTATTGCTACTAATAGCATACTATTAAATTGCGTAATGTTTTTTGTTGATTTTTGTATGCCGACTACGTTGTAATTTATAATTCATAAGTCGTTTCTTTACAAAGATTAAGGTACAGTAAGATGGTAACACTCATGATAATTAAAAAATAAAAATATTCAGTCATTTAATTTTAGCATACAAACTTTATGTTCTTTGTCGGTATAGTAGTTATCTATGCATATAATAAAACTGTAACGGGGCCGTGTCTGTACATGAAATATTTTTGGAAAGTAATAACTGTGGTGGCCATTACTAACTATATAGAGGCCAAAACAACAACTTTTGGAATTTTTGTCTGTCTGTTTGTATTTGTCTGTCTGGCTGTATGTTCGGGCATCACACAAAAACTATCAGACCGATATTGATGAAATTTTGTATAATGGTTCCTTAATCCTTATAGCCTGGGTTAACATGTAGGATAGGTACCATTTATTGAAGAGTTCCTGTGGAAAAATTCAAAACCTCCACGCGGACGAAGTCGCGGGCACAGCTCATTTAGACTATTTTTTTTTATTTTTTTATTTACAATTGGTAAACCCTCGACAACATCTCACCTGGTGGTAAGTGACGATGTTGCCAAAGATGGAAGCGGCCTTACCAAGATTCCCCAACGCAATGGGGAACTGGCTATCTAATAATAATTATATAATAGTAATTCTTACATTTAAGCCTTGAAAACGTTTGTATTTTAAAATCAGTAAATGGTAGTTCTTTTTTTGACCTGGGGCAGTGAAATTTATATTTTTAATAGCCATTAATAAGTTTCAAGTTTGTTTGGGTCTCTGAGTATTCTCTCACTTGCTCTACAGTCTCCCAATTCAACTTACCCGAGTCTTCGAAGATGGGGTTCACAAGAGTCACGTGGGGCAGTGCCACAAATTGATCTTAAGCACATTTTATGCGCAACAAAAACTTTCTTGATGTTGTTACCATTCCCCCACATAATTAGATCCATAAAAAATCCATCGTATGCCATTGAAGTGGTTTTACGTGATGCTACATTTATTAATTTTATATAATTGTATGTTATTTTTTTATTACATTATTATTTATTTATTGAATTGGTTTTACGTGATGCTACATTTATTAATTTTATATAATTGTATGTTATTTTTTTATTATTTTATTATTTATTTATTTACATTATTATTTATTTATTGAAGTAAGTAAGTAAAACTTTATTTGCAGAATATTGGTAACAAAAGTTGTAGTCTTAAATAATTGTTTACGCCGTAATCATATTTTAAAAACTCGCGCGTTATGTTATGTGTGTTCAACCTTCAATATCCTGTAATATTCCTCTCCCTTTCCCACTCACGCATCGAATATAGCGCATCGAGTGAGAAAGCATACATCGACGCCGTGTCTGGTGGTGTCAAAACCAAGAACTAAAAAAAAAGAAAAATGTCTTCCGCTATGGCATTGTAATGAACGCATGTCGCCCCGCTAATAAAAATTAATTTTAGTATCCAACCGCTGTGAAAGACCATATAATTATCCGTGTGTGTATCAGTGCAATCTGAAGTGCTAATCAAAGTACCTACCGCAAGGAGTTGCAGCTGGAAGGGGAATTTGAGCCAGCGCTGGCTGACCACATGCCAGTTCTTTACGTCGTGCATGGTGAGTTCCTCTCCTTTGACTGTTCTGTTTTTCTCATTCCCGTTTCATTCCAGGGCAGAACAGCATCCTACTGCATATCTGAGAATGAACACACATAACCGCAATACTTCATCCGCGATATATCATCCCGCTCCGCAAACTACAGTCCACTAATTTTCAAAAATCCGAACCGGCTACACCAATAATAGTGCCTTAAAATATTCCGCCGTAAAACGGCATGCAAATCTTTAGTAACATGGTGATGAAAAAAACAAATTTAAATGATTACTTAAAAAGAAAAACACTAGTATAGTCTAAAAATTAAAAGGAGTTAAAACATTTCAAATTATTAACTAGAGAAATTCACTTTAATAATAAAATAATAAGTTCATTGATTAACAAGAGGTCAATTAAATTAAAAATAACAGAAACAAATCATTAGGTAGGTAGCACCAGTCGCAGATGAATAAAAATAGTTACATATCAAATTTATAATAAAGTAGGAAATGTCCCATTTTAGTCATTAAGATATTCGTCAACAGAGTAATATGCCTTCTTCAGTAACATATCACAAACTTTTTTTTTAAAAACATCTAAACGGTCAACCTCTTTTATTCTTGTTGGCAACTTATTGTACAGTTTCGGTGCCATTGCTAATATACTTTTATGCAGTGAGGTGGTTTTGCAGGGTATCAAATTTAATTTGTGTCGTCGTCTTTCGCTACTAACATGGCCAAACAAACTCAAATTACTCTTTACAAAAACTACTGTTTCGACAATATATAAACAGGGAACGGTGTGTACTTGGAGTTCTATTAAGAATGGCCTACAACTGTCAGTTTGCTTAAGGCTACAGATTGCTCGAATACATCTTTTTTGAGCTTTGAAGACCATTTCCTTTCCAGTACTGTTACCCTAAAACATGATTCCGTACCTTAAAGTTGATGCTACGAAACCATGGTATGCTATTAGGACAGTCTTTCTGTTAACTATCTTTGTTAACATGTACAATCTTTATGCTAATTGATGAATTTTGTTGCACAGTATCTCAGTATGGGAGTTCCAAGTAACGCCTTGATCTATTTGCAAACCTAAAAATCTCATGACATGTGTTTCTTCAATCTTTTTGTTTTTGTGATTAATGTTGAGGTGGAAAATTCTTGATTGTCTGTGTCTAAGTATCATAAATTTTGTTTTATCCAAATTAATTTTTAGATTGTTGCACTCCAACCAATAAATTATATCATTCAGGTTATTATTTATTTCAGATTCGACTTCTTTCATGTCATTGCCTTGAAAAATCACGGTACTATCATCAGCAAAGAGGATCATTGGGTGATTTGTAACTTTTGGGAGATCGTTCATGTAATTGAAGTAGTTTTACGTGATGCTACATTAATTAATTTTAAATAATTGTATGTTATTTTTTTATTATTTTATTATTTATTTATTAACGTTCTACTTCTGTGGGGGCTATAGGTAAAAACATCAAAAAAGTTTTTGTCGCACAAAAAAATGTTAGTTATGTACTTACCCGCCCAGTAACAATGTGTTGTCCGGATTTGCGTTAAATTTCAGTGTAGTGCACAGTGTAGTGCACAGGGGCTCCAACGCTTCAAAAGCAAAATTGATAATTTAATCCAGAATGTTTACTTTCAATCCGGACCGTCCGAGGGAGATAGCTATGGAAATCGTCTCTAAGCTGGCAACAGCCTTCTGTATAGTGTATAGTAGACGTCTTATCGGACTGTGGTCATATTATAATAGGTTTTCTATGAATTTTCGATGGTGCGCAGTGTGCGAGCCACAAGCGGCTCGCGAGCGTGGAAAAAAGTAGCCTATGTGTTAATCCAGGTCCTAATCTGTCTACGTATAAAATTTCAGTCACATCCGTTCAGTAGTTTTTGCATGAAAGAGTAACAAATATACAGCCATACATTCTTACAAACTTTCGCGTTTATAATTTTAGTAGGATTATCTGTCGGGGCTTTTAACGGAAATATTTTAAGGTTAACTACGCATTTACTATAAACTGTTATGCTTATACGAGATGTTAGAGGTAAACCTTTATATTTTGAGAAAATATTGACTGTAAAACTTTTGGTTATTCGCGATTACGCTGGCTCCTATACTCATTGGGAAATATTTTTTTATGAAAAGACTGATGATCGTTTTTATAACTGTCTTTGAGGGTGAGTGGTACGCAAGCCACGCGAGTGTGGACATGAGTTTTCTCCAAATGCCTATCCCATATGGGGGCTACTCTGATAAGCCCCTTAAACCGATTCTATACAAAAAAATACTTCAATCCGTTGCTCTTTTGCGACGCCGACGTGCGCAAGCGTGGAAATGAGTTTTCCCCAGATCCCTCGGAAACTATGTCAGGGCTAATTATTAAATATATATGTCATTTCCCACCCCCTCAACCATCTTAGTACAATAAATCACAACAATCCATTGTTCCGTTGCGATATTAATGAAATTAACCAAAAAAGAGTATTTTTTTCAGTTCCCTCAGGAACTGCATCGGACTATGATATTTTCACGGGATAAATAGCATATTATGTCCTTCCCAATGACACTGGCTACCAGGTTGCCATATATATTCAGATTGGTCAAGGTGATGAAGCTTGACAAGGTAACAAACACATTTTCACATTTTTTTATTTTTTTTATTTTATTTTAAAACAAAATACAAAAAAAATATCATCTAGCACCGTTAAACCTGAATGGTTTGTCTAGGTGCTCAAAAGTCGTCTACGAGCTATGTACTTATAAAAACAAAAGAAAAAATATACATATATATAAAAATAATAAGTTATGTAATGCATACCTACATAATATATCCTTAACCATACTGCAATAATATAATATTAATAATAATAAGTACATTTTATAATATTAAGTACGGACTTTACACACCCTATGTAAATAATTTCTGTAACCCATAACTTCCTCACTGCTAGGGATCGGATCTCTCTTTTTTTTGTTTATTTAAGGACTAATAAACAGTTACACAATCTGTATTATAATACAACATAAATAGTTATCTTATTACTAATTGTGAAACCCACAACATTAGCCACAGTTACATATAAGTTATCGTTGAGAAACATTAAAAAGTAAAAAGTGCAAAATAACTAGATGCAATTTAAAACACAGATTTGTAAAAAAAAAAAAAAGCACGTACAGCATGTTAAGGTTGATTAAATTTGGGAAAAATAAGGCCTCTTTCCTCAAGGGGCCATGTCAAATTGTACAGTCAAGAATTTTCAAAAAAATATAAGAAATAGTATTAGGGAAAGGCAGTCGCATCAAGAAGTAAAAATACCCTTCTTAAATTGGACAAAGACAGAGAATGAAACTGCTTTGAAAATTGCGAACCTCGCTCGTTGTTCACTCTGTTGCAACACCACCTCTATAAATTCTAAGCCCGGTTTAAAGAGTTCACTTGGATTTATTTGTCATTCCCCGACTTCTTTTTTATTGTTAGTTTAATGCCCCTCTTTGTTAAGTTGGTTGTTTTAAAGGTTAGCCTGCCCGCTACACCGCTACACCGCTACACCGAGGGTCGTGAGGTCTCTTCCTTACCATTTTTAGGAAGAGCAGGCTTTGTTTATTGCATCTGGGGGTTACCTTTGTCTAAATTTTCCTATAAATTCCATGATAAATGCTTTAAAATAAATTTTCATAGTTCATCCATTATCTTGCATCATTGAAGCGAGCTACTCAAGTTCTCGAGAGGCAATCGCGCCAAAATACGTTGCGTAGGAAGGTCTTATGAAGGTACTTAGGCCTAAGGAAGCTGCGGGATGTTGAATGTCGAGCGTTCCTTGCAGCCTGCAGCGCAAGGCACCTCCTGGGTGACGACCTAAATTGGAACGAAACTCTCGCTGAGGCCCCCCGTGACAGCCCAAGACGACTGCACCATTTGTTTGCTGTGGTGCTGGTGGTGGACTCCCAAACCTAGTGAAACTGTAAGAGAAGATCTACTGCATCTCGTCGAAGAGGTCTTGCACACTTTGAGGAACGCAGAAACGTAGGTATCTGACGAGCGGGTTGTAAGCCGCTACCTTACTATTTTCCGTGGCGTAATAGTTAGTTGCGGCTTTGTTTTCTGGCAGTGTCCAGCTTTGTAAGACTGTAAGACATTTGTTGGTGGAAGTGCATTTTGTGAGCCCGCCTGGCTAGCTTTCACCATCTTATCTAAGTCTTGTCGCCAAACATAAATGCTGTAAACATTCATGTTTGGCGCCAAGACTTAGATAAGATTTACGAGTAAAATAGCCAGTTCCCTAATGTTTTGGTGAAGCTTGGCAATCTCTCTTCCATCTTCGGCATCATCGTCACTTACCATTAAGTAAATTGATTCCAAAGGCTTACCAATGGTGGATAAAATAAAATAAATAAAATAACTTTTGATCAATTTGTGCAGTTATCCAGCGGTCAAAATCACGGGCAACAGCAACCTCTTACCAATATGATAAATCTGAAAGTGTGCCTGTCTGTTTGTTAGTGATACACGCTTAAACTACATACCGATTTTGCTGAAATTTTTCATTTAGCTGCAGTTATGGCACAAAGTAACATAATATAAAAGTTTTATTCTGGAAATACAAATCCCGAGGTATATAATAAAATAATAATAATAATAATATATGGATGAAACTTAATATAATGCGTACAACACCGTAGATATTTATAATGTATAAAGTCTACACCCTAGTCTATTTTAGACTTTTTTTTATTTACTATTTTTTATTTGTACTTACCAATGCTAATGAAGCTGCAAGTAAAAGCTTATAATATTTTTATTGTTTTTATTCACAATTGGTAAGCCCTTGGCATCATCTCACCTGATGGTAAGTGACGATGATGCCGAAGATGGAAGCGGGCTTACCAAGATTCCCCAACGCAATGGAGAACTGGCTATCTTATCTTCAAGCCGGAACACATCAATGTTGTTAACACTGATGTTTGGCGGCAAGACTTAGATAAGATGGTGGTAGCTAGCCAGGCGGGCTTAGATAATGCCCTACCACCAACGAAACCGAGTCTTACAAGTTGACCCCGCCGGAAGCGAACCCGCGACCTCCTGGTGTGAAGCGAATGGACTACCCATTACGCCACGGAGGCGGTTATATATAATCTAGTTGTATGGACATGGCCTAAAATGTAAACAACTCGTCAAGTGTTTTCTTAATAATTATCTATAATACAGTCTTAAGAGTCCCCAAGAGACTCGAGTTTCCATACAAACGTATTTCCGCTTTGATTCCAATTATTGCAAAGATATTAAATAGACACATATCGATATTCGTAATTAGTTTTCATCTTAGTTAATTTAAACATAACTAAACGAAGGCTTAGTTTTGTACTGCTCTTGTTGTTTTCCGTTTTATATTAGTACATCGAAAAATAATTCTAAACATCGATATGTGTCTACTCAATATATTTGCAAAGTTTGGATTCAATTCGGCATGTAGTTTTGTAAGCAGAACTACGTTTGTATGGAAACTCGAGCCTCCTGGGGACTCTTAAATAAACTACTCACATTGAGTAAGAGAAATTCGTCTGAAGAAACAGGCTCGATGTCCAAATGTAAGTGATTACTATAAAATGATATATTTGAAAACACTGAACACGTTAAAAAAACCGACTTCCATCGCAAAAAACCAGTACAATTTTGAATTACTATTTTTGGTTTTTGTTAATTTTTTAAAAGAGTACTGAACCGATTTTGATAAAATTTATATGAGACCAATTTGGCAGCATACTCTATCAAATAAGAAAAGAATCACGAAAATCAGTTAACAACCTGCGAAGATCATCATTGCAGCTCATATACGTCCCCACCGAGGGGCTCGAGCCTACCCTGAATCCGGGCGACTAGGCCTTAGTCGACCACGCGGTCCCAGTGCGGGTTGGTCGACTTCACACACAACCTTCGAGTTTCTTCGCAGGCGTGTGCAGGTTTCCTCACGATGTTTTCCTTCACCGTTAAAGCAATCGGTCAGTATGTACGTAAGTTTTTGAAAAACTCATTGGTACATTGGCCGTTAAAAAGCGTCGGTGGCTCAACCGGTAACGACTCGGTCCTCCATCTAACCAGAGGTACCGGGTTCAAATCTGGACGGCGATCAATTTTACTTGTGAATGCTTTCATTCTACTTAGATCGATTGAGTTAGTTTGATCTGGCTATGCAGTCCCCCGTTGCACCAAAATGCATTGCTTTCAATTAAACCCAGCTCGCACTGAGTAAAGATGACCGCTGTAGCCAATTTGAATCCTTATTCTGGCCCAAAATGGGGTGGGTAACTCAAGTCTGTTTTTACAGAGGCAGGTGAATGACAGTTTTGACTTTATTTATTTTAATCATGATTCCAGGCACAGCTTATTGTTTGTTGTGATCCATTTATTAATCGTAAATTTTATAAGAAAACTATCGTAGTTTTAGCTAAAATCACTCGTAATATGTCGTTAATCAGACGCACATGAAATATATCTCTTTATTTATATACTACTTTAAATAAGGGTAGTCTAAATTTTCTCAGTACATTTTCATACAAAGAGATGGCCCAAACAGCCACGATGTTTTTTTTTTAATCTAGAAAAGTAAAGAAACTTCGAAGTGCTGTCATTAGGTTGGATCCCTGGCTACAAATGTGTCGAAGATAACAACATGCTGCAGACCCTCGGAAACTCAGTGGACTGCTCAGATGAGAGCACAACATTCTGCAGACCCTCGGAAACTCAGTGGACTGCTCAGATGAGAGCATACAGTAAACTGGCAAATTTTCCATTCATTTTTCGGTTTTTTTTTCTTCGTTTTGAGTATTCCACTGAGTTGCCGAGGGTCTACAGAATATTGTGCTCTTCCACACATTTGTAGCCAGGGTTTAAACCTAACGACTGCGCTATGTTGTTTTCTTACTTTTCTTGATTTATAAAAAATATCGTGGCTGTTCGAACGACCTTTTCGTATGAATATGTACTGTTAAAACTTAGGTGGCCTATATTTTGTTATATGAGTAGTATTTATATATATATTTTATAACTCAATAACGGCTGGACCGATTTTCATGATGTTTGATTTCTGGATTTATCTTCGCTCTGAACAGCAGAATAACTTTATAGTTAAAATTCACGAAAAAAATTATTAAGAATAATACTTTTTGTATGGAACGATGAAGTGTAGAGTTTCTGAGGCGGTGCGAAGTTCACCGGTTCAGCTAGTAGACTACGAAGACCGGCCAAGTGCTAGTCGAACTAGAACTCCGAGGGTTCCGTACAACCATACCTCTCCCCTCAGCTACATTGTAATGACAATGATACCTATTCACATTACAAACAAAAGATATCAACGCGAGCTACCAAAATTTGCTTCTTTCTTCATTCAGTTCGGACTCCTCAGCGCGAGTGCGATTCACACTTGACCGATTTTTAGTATATATTGTTTCAGTGTTAGTACTACAATCAAACCAAGTTTCAAGCTTGTATGTATATATTACCGTTTTTACGCTAGAGCTAAATAAAAAAAAACTTTTAAAGACCTATAAAAAAAGTTTTTTGTATGGAGATTGGGGAGCCATGCTATTTCATCACTTTTCTAATTTTTGATATTTTTTGGTTAAAGCGGCAAGAGAAATACACATTCTTCGATAATTTCAACTGTCTACCTATTACGGTTCATGAAATACAAGCCCGCTGACGGACGGACAGACAGCGGAGACTTAGTCCCGTTGGTCACCTGTTGAGTGTATGGAACCCTTCAAACTAAAATCACCAGTACAAGTTGGTCTCTGGCACACGCCACACCCCGGACACTTCATACAACGGGCGAGAAATGAAGTTATGAGGAGTGGTCGGGTTCTAGAGAGTGCGAGGGAGTGGCCATAATGTACTTACGTTATTACTTATAGATGTCTTCGCCTCAGGGGAAACTCTAATTCAAAAAAGTACATACAGTGGGACATAGAACCTCCTCCTTTTCAACCGACTTCCAAAAAGGAGGAGGTTCTCAATTCGACTGTATGTTTTTTTTATGTGTGTTACCTCAGAACTTTTGACTGGATGTACTGATTTTTATGATTCTTTTTTTTATTTGAAAGCTAGTGCTTTCCGTGTGGTCCCATATAAATTTTATCAAAATGGGTGTTGTACTTTATTTGAAAATTAACAAAAACCAAAAATAATAGTACATTACTAAGTTGTTGCGATGGAAGTCGATTTTTTAACGTGTTTATTTAAAGTCGGTTAAAAATAAGTGGGGCTGTGTCGGCGCACACTGCCGTTGGTTTAACGTGAAACAATTTAAATTTCCCCCCCTCGAGTGGACAACTAACTAATGAGGTTTGCTTGGTTTAAGAAATGAGGTTGATATACTCGTACAATTGACCGGTTCTACCGGAAACAGATCTAAGTCTCCTTCGTTATATTTCCGTTGCATTTCAGTTTTTTGACTTGGCACCCCGCACGTGATTTTTAAGACGTTTCACTCTAAAAACTTATTATGTTACAAACCAATTAACAAGATGTGACTGCGGAAACCTGACACATACAGGTGTAACAAAATTGGTGTATGTCCCATTAACTGGGGGGGCTTCTACTCATCATACTGATCAATTTTTGTTTTATGAATTAGTTGAAATCGCAAAAAAAAACTTTTCATACAAATTGATCAGCTGATCGACCAATTTTGTGCATTTTTATATGGAGGGTACAATTTTTTTAAGAATTGACTATGGGTTTTTTGGGGAAAGTTGTTCAGTATGATGAGTAGAAGCCCCAGTTAAAGGGACCTACACCAGTTTTGTTACACCCTGTATTGTTAGCTTTATTAGGACTAAACTACAAGGAGATCATTGCTTTATGTCTTGCTTGCGGCGGCAACTGCAGTAACCCGCCACTGAACCTAAACGCAAACAAAGAGAGAACAAAAGAAATACAACATCTAGAACGCGCTATTAAAATTTCTTCAGCGCTGAGTATATATACAAGATACCAATCATCAACTATTGGTCCACGCCCGGACCTCAGGCATACCACCTCGCCTGGCGGAGATATCTCCCTTTGTTCTCTTCGAGTAGGAACGCACCGTTCCTAATCATCATATCAGCTCATATAAGTCCCCACCGAGGGGCTCAAGCCTACCCTGAATTAGGGCGATTGGGCCTTAGTCGACCACGCGGGCCCATTGCGGGTTGGTCGTCTTCACACACAACCTGCGAGTTTCTCCGCAGGCGTATGCAGATTTCCTCACGATGTTTTCCTTCACCGTAAGAGCATCGGATAAACGTACATATGAAATCTAAATTAGAAATCACATTTGCCCGTGGCAGGATTCGAACAGACATACATACATACATACATACCTTCCCAGACAGGCGGCCCTAGCCGTTACGCCACCGACGCTCTTTACCGTTCCTAAATGTTTATCTTAATACCTTACTCCATTATAGATATTCTAAAGATCGAGGACCAGAATTTGCCCGTCCTCTCCAATCCCGTTGTTTGGCGGTAATCGTAGTATTGTGCTTGGAACAATAGCGTCTACGTCTACAAACGGACGCACACACGGGCTCGATGCAACTCAATTGCTTAAATGCATCAGTTTTGCCTTTAATGTTGTGATAGAAGACTGCTAAGTGAGGTGTTAGGTTAGGTTGTAAAGCAAGTTTACCGGCAAACGAGGTGTTCCGGCTAAGACTTTGAGGGTCGACACAACACTGGCACACCCCGGACACTGCATACAACGGTCGTGAAATGACATTTCTAAAAACAATTCTATTCAATATTCTTTATTGCATCACAACATTAAAAAAGAAATGAACAATATAGAAAAAAGGCTATACAATAGGCCGCCTTATTGCTAGATAGTATAAGTTTTGAGGGGGGTGCAATAATTTAATACAAAAAAAAAGACGTGTGGCACTCGGGGACTGCCGCGGTAAAGCTATTGCATAGCATTTTGTATCAACTTATGCAATTATAATTATTAATTTATTTTATTCATGCAGTATTTCTTTTTCTTTGATATTAATTCAAGTTACACTTTTTGACCGTGGTGACCGATAAGAAAACAATTTTTTCTTTTATTAAATAAATAACAATATTTAGAAGTGATTATCGAATTTCGCGCGATGTACATTTATATAGATATAATATCATATATACTTTCTCTGCGCGGCATTCATGTGCATTATCTATACACCAAAAACAAAGGTACTGAATAGTACACGTGCTTGGTTTGATGGTTTCTGTTATATACATAATGAAGAATGAATATATATATATATTCATTCTTCATTATGTATATATATATATATATATATATATATATATATATATATATATATATATATATATATATATATATATATATATATATATATATATATATATATATATATATATATATACATATTTAGAATCTAAATTGAGAATTTAAACTATACGCGTGTGTGTGTTTGTGTGTATAAAAGAGGGCTACTTTTAATATCGCTCATTTTAATATCAAAAATTTAGGTCACCTTTATAGCAGTATTATATTTTCAATTCAAAATTAATACTGCATTTGTGATAATAATAAAATGTATGTATATAGAGTACTCACTCATTTTCTTTCACTATTTTTTCGTGACTTTGTTCATTCATATTTATTATTTATTTTCGCTTAACCGCGCTTTTATTACTTTCTTCATTAATAATAAATGCACTTTGTTCATTCATATTTATTATTTATTTTCGCTTAACCGCGCTTTTTTACATCTTTGTTTTTTTTTAAGCAATTGTAGTTGGAACTATACAGCCAAATATGGAATAAAATCTTTTTGTATCTATCTCTATAAATACAAACAGCTGTGTCTTAAATAAAATCTTTTTGCATTTGATAAATAAAAAATAATCAAATCTTTTTTGTCATATGGAGGTATATACAGTTTATGAAAAGAGTTTTATTATTCTCCGAAAATGATCAAATCTTCTTATATGTTTGTTTTGACAACCGATATTGTTGCCATGGCAACCGAGCGTCAGGTTTTTCTTCGTTACGGAATTTCTGGATTCGGTCCCCGCGCTCAAAGCCTGCGATAAAATCTATGCAATAGCTTAAAAATTGCAAATAAGCAGTTAAATAAAATTCTTAAATATTAACTAATGACGGAGCAAACAAAATCACTGCGAAATCCTAACGGTCGAGAACCAAACTAAAACCAATCTGTGTCAATCTGGGAGACGAGGGGGTGAGGTCGCAATCTAGAGAGCAGCAGGGAGCGACCATACTGTATGTTAGTACTAATATACAGTTGTTATTGAACAATAAATAAATAAATATTCGTATATACTTTGACACTGGTCAAAACAAGTCATACTTTTTAGTTTATTTTCAATCGTTTTTGTCTATAATCATATCAACTCATATACGTCTCTACCAAGGGGCTCGAGCCTACCCTGAGTTAGGGTGATCGGGCCTTAGTCGACTACGCGGGCCCAGTACGGGTTGGTCGACTTCACACACAACCTTCGAGTTTCTTCGCAAGCGTGAGCGGGTTTGCTCACGATGTTTTCCTTCACCGTAAGAGCGTCGGATAAACGAACATCATCGTCATCTTTATTAAGAGGGCCCAGCCCTCTGTCGTTGCAGCATTCTCCACTTCAGCCTGTCACGAGCTGTCGTCTTTGTCTCCTGGTACGTATGACTACGGCACCATTCATTTACTTGGGTCATATATTGTTTCATGGGACGCCCTTTTCCTCTTGTAACGAACATATGAAATCAAAATTCGTTAACACATTGATACATGGCAGAATTCGGACAGGAGGTAGCGGCCGTATCCTCACCGACGACGCTTTTGTCTTTATGTTTTTATTTTTTGTTTGTTTTTCATTCTAAATTTGTTCTTTATCCGCATTACCATCATTCGATATTCCATTCTGATCTTATCTTTTATTTTTAATTATTTCCTTTACTTTTCTTAAAACAATGTGTTTTATATATGTCACCGTAAGATTGTGAATTCTGTTAGATTATAATCTAACGGAATTTATTTCGCGAGATTGTGAACTGTCGAAAGATTGTGAACTCTAACATATTGTTTACAATTTCACTAGTGACATTGTAATCTCACTAGTGACATTTCAATAACACTAAGCGAAGTGAATAACACTAAATAAATGAGCTCGCGAAACGAGCGATGTTAGGTTCGGTCAGGATTGATTGATTTAATGGTCTCTCTGGGTAGAAGAATGCTTCGCAGCAGAAGAAATCATCGGTTTTATTTGGAGGTACAAGAAGTGTTTAGTATGATGAATAAAAGCCCCAGCTAACGCGACCTACACCAATGTTTGTCCCAGGTACACATATTCATCTTCTTCTTTCTTTTTGGTCGTACCCTCATGACGGAGGGACGTGACTGTTTGTCCCAGGTACACATATTCATCTTCTTCTTTCTTTTTGGTCGTACCCTCATGACGGAGGGACGTGACTGTTTGTCCCAGGTACACATATTCATCTTCTTCTTTCTTTTTGGTCGTACCCTCATGACGGAGGGACGTGACTGTTTGTCCCAGGTACACATATTCATCTTCTTCTTTCTTTTTGGTCGTACCCTCATGACGGAGGGACGTGACTGTTTGTCCCAGGTACACATATTCATCTTCTTCTTTCTTTTTGGTCGTACCCTCATGACGGAGGGACGTGACTGTTTGTCCCAGGTACACATAATCATCTTCTTCTTTCTTTTTGGTCGTATCCTTATATAGAAAAGCGTCGGTGGCTCAACTGGTAATGACTCAGTCCTCCTAATTAGAGCTCCTAACAGAGGAGCCGGGTTCAAATCCGGACGGCCAATGTACCAATGAGTTTTTCGAAACTAACGTATATATACTCACAGATTTCTTTAACGGTGACGGATTTTTAGGGGTACATCTCATACATATTAAGGGAGGTTAATAACTTTTTACGATTACACCCACGTGTCGGGATCGTTGAATTGATCTTTGAAAATGAAGCAAGGTTATTAATAGCCGCCAAAGTTATTGACAAAGTGTCGCTCTCCTCTGACTTCTAAAGAGGTACTTACACCTCAAACTGAATTTTTATTAAGGAAATAAAAGGCTTTATTATTATTATTATTACTTACACCTCCCCTTATATATAGCATATCTCCGCTTACATTTAATAATGATGAAATCAGGGACTTTCTCAAAGTACAGTAGCTCCACAGGCTGAACGAGTAGGTATGCCGTCAAACATCAGTTTTAACAGCATTGATGGATTCCGACATGGAGTTAATATAGCCTATTCCCCACATAAACATTTTTAATAATACAACGTCAGACAATCAGCTGACAATTAACCTAAAATACATGATGAAATTTTATTAATTTTGCTATCGTTAATTGTGGCTTCTACACGTGAAACTGAATAACTTTTCTTAAGAAACCAATATATTCAAGTATTAAAGAATTGAAGCAAAAAAAAAAACTCTCTATACAAATTGATCAAGTCATTTATTACCAACTTTGTATGGAGAGAACAAATATTTTTTGGCTCCGATTGTATGGGTTTCCTAAGTAAAGTTTTTCAGTTTCACGTGTAGAAGTCACAACTAACGGTAACAAAATTATTAAAATTTAACCATATTGTACATAAAGTGAAAATCCCAGTTAAGATTTTAGATATTTTTATAACAAAAATAAAGGAACCAATTGATGAAATGGACAATGTCGACTATAACTCAAATATCTCGTAAACTTCGCACAGTATTGAAATATACTTTTATGCTCAAAGAGCGTTCTGAGAATTGTGCAACATACGGGATAGTAGGCTTTGATATCTAGTGGCAATTCGTACCTATTCATATAATATTCTATAAAGCCTTCGGTTCTAATGGAGACATTGGGCAATTCTCTCAACACGTATAAAAAAATTCTTCATTCGCAACAACCAAGTACTAATTTGTTATTTCGTTTTTGTAAATTTTCTAAACAAGCACTTAACCGATTGGGACAACTCGAGGCATAAGTTACCAAATTAAAAATAACCATTAAAATTGGTTTACAAGCGGCGAAGAAATCGCGTAACGTACTTGAAAAAAGTAATCAAGTTGAAAACTACTCTATTTTTTAAGATTACTTTCAACTAAAAATGATTGTTAGTGATATGTCATAAATAAATATATATTGATTTTTATTTTCTGAATATTGCAAACGATTTTTCTTTTACTTCTTCCTAACCGATTCTTATTAAACTTTGCTAATTCTACAATGGAGACAATTTTAACAACAAAATAAACCTTCAACCATCAAACCAGTACTGCAGTAAGTATATATTGTCAAATTTAGTCGTGAACATTATATGGTTTTGAATTTATTAGTAACTAGTTGCGCGACAGCAGTCTCAGAGGTTATATTTCGTGCAATGGAATACTACATTCCATTTTCCGACATTCCTCTGGAATACAAAGCGCGCCCATGGTTTGGTGCTGAGTGTACCAGGGCTGAGGCCCTGAAGCATTCGGCTTATCAAGCCTGGGCTGACGCTCGAGCTCGCAAAGCTCCGGAAACGCGTTCCCGGAAGAAAGACTTTAATAAAGCTGCCAAGTCCTACAAAAAGACACTGCGCAGGGCACGCTTTGACCACATAAGCCATATTGGATCAAAACTTGCCTCCTACCCTTCTGGGAGTAAGGCATTTTGGTCCTTGGCTAAGGCGGTCGAGTCGAATTTATGCCGCTCGTCTTTGCCTCCACTGGTAAAACCTGACGGATCACTGGCACACTCCGCTGCAGACAAGGCAAATTTATTTGCCTGTATTTTTGCTGAAAATTCGCGTCTGGATACTGCAAATAATACACCACCTCAGATACCTCCATGCGGTACTGTGGCAGGTTTTTATTATTTGGCAGGTTTTTATTATTTGTTATTTTAAGATAAGATCTTTTTTAAGATCTTTATTGGCTCAAGGTGTAGTTACAAAAGCGGATGGAATCCCTGTTACCCGTGGTAGTTAGAAACTGTGTTACAGGTAACAGTGTCTTCCCCCAGTAAACGCATAACAAAATTGTCAGAACACCATTATCTTGAACAGATAAAAGAGAACTTACATTACAGGTTACATTATGAGATATTAAAATTTATGAGAACTTATAGAAAAAAATAATTTAGATTAGACGTAATGTAAAAACAGTATAGGTACCTAATTAGCGAAATCTTAATTTACAGCAAAAGGACAATAATTCAGAAGAACCTAATTTATATAGTGTCATACGTAATCCGTGTGTGTGTGTGTGTGTGTGTGTGTGTGTGTGTGTGTGTGGATCAGAGGGTGAATGAGTGTGTCTTTGTGCGATAGTTTGTTGTGTTTACTTTGGTCTCACAAATAAACTTTCCGTTTCATCATAGTTTAATTTTGTCAACCAGTTTTTAATCACTTTTTTTACATCAAAATTATTAAGTTGTGTAATATTTTTAAAACTAAGAATTTTATTATATAGAGAAGGAGCATTGAATTCATAATGGCGCTGTGAAAACGAAGTTGAGCAAAAAGGTTTTGCAAATGTTACTCTCCTATTGTTTTTAGGGTTGTTAAGTTTCGGGACTGATACATGATGATACCTACGAGTGCAAGCATAAATATATAGTTTACGAATAGAAAGAACATGACACAGTCTGTACAATTCATCCGTACAAAATCTAAAAGGCAGTTTCCAGATAACTTTCAAGACGGCTCTCTGCGCTCTCTCGGTCTCTATTAGGATAGTCTTTGCAGCTCCTCCCCAGGCGCAGACACAATAGCCAGCAATAGATTCACAGAGGGCCTTGTAAGTTTGATACAAAATCCTGTTGTCAGCAAAATCTCGGAGCTGCTTAAAAATGTAAATTAGTTTGCGGATACGAGCTGAAAGAGCCGAACAGTGGGGTCTCCAGTTAAGTTTATTATCGATTACTACTCCTAAGTACCTTATTTGACTTTCACGTGATAATATTTTACAGTTACATTCCTCAGTGCGGGTCAGATTACGATTGCAAGGATAAGAATGAATAGTCAAATTTAACTTACTTTCTGGCTGTGTGGCGTTCGTGAGGCTAAAGCAAAGGTACTTAGTCTTGGTCGTATTTAAAGTCAGTAGACTATTTTCAAGCCAAGTTGTTACTTTTTTAAGGCCTTGTTCAGCCTCATTAAATACGCTTGGCCACGTTTTGGCATAGAAAAGAAGAACTGTGTCATCAGCAAACATAATAATGTCACTGTTTTTGTTTGTGGCTTTACATAGATTATTTATATAGACCAAGAATAGCGTGGGACCAAGTGTGCTACCCTGTGGCACTCCGAAACTGCATGTTGCTGAATCACTGGTCGCTTGTTCAATGCGCAAAACTTGATTTCTGTCGGTTAAGTAACTTTGAAACCAAGCAAGTGGCGTACCTCGAATTCCCGTGTTTTCTAGCCGATTAATCAAAATAGGGATCGATACAGTATCGAAGGCCTTCTGAAGGTCCAGGAAGACTCCAATACACTTTTCACTCTTGTCTAGATGTTTGACAATTGAGTTGGTGAGTTCAAGCACTGCGTCCTCAGTCGACCTTCCACGACGAAATCCAAACTGTTTGGGAGCTAAGAGGTCGTAAGTCTCAAGGAAGGAAACTAATCTTTTATTAACCAGTTTTTCCAGAATCTTCGAAAGAGTTGGCAGAAGCGATATCGGCCTATAATTAGAAGGTAGTTTTTTGTCCCCAGCTTTATAAATTGGAGTAACTATGGCTGTCTTAAAAATATTAGGGAACATGCCGGTTTCAAAACTTAAATTACATAAGTGTGTAAACAGAAAGGCTAGAATTTCAGATGAAGATTTTATTACATTGGTTGAAATATTATCATGCCCCGGAGCACAATTTGATCTTAGAGATTTAATTATTCGTTCTATCTCGTAGGGATCTGTGGGATAGAGCAAAAAGGAGTTCAATGGGGAATTAACTGATTTAGCAGAAGACGCCAAAACGTCATGCGAAACGCCCAATCTATTAAGAGTGTCATTAGCCAACTCCTGTCCAATTGATGTAAAGTATTTATTTACTTCATTTAGCGAATCAAGCTCAGTATCATGCATCTTTAAAAGTTCTTTAGGACATTCTTTTCTTTTGTTGAGGTTGCAGATGTCTTTTATAAGTTTCCAAGTATTTTTATTATTACCTGCAGATTTTTCAAATTGTTTGCAATAGTATTGGCGTTTTAACGTTTTAATCACGGAGTTACAGATATTACGGTATTTATTGTATCTTGTTCTGTGTTCTAATTTAAAAGGATTTTTCCTAAGTGTTTTTTGTAAACTATCTCTTTTACGAATTGACTTGAGCACACCCACTGTCATCCACGGTTTAAGTGGTTGTTTTCTACTAGGGAGCTTTCGAACAGAAGTATGTTTTTCAACTATTGTAATTATTTTATTAGTTAAGTATTCAGCAGCAGAATTTACATCAGACATTAACAGATATTCTTCCCACGTCTCATCCGCAAGACTTCTTCTAACCGCGTCAAAATCGACTATAATCCTTTTTTTAGTCTCGGAAGCTACATTAATGTCGGAGTTATTGACATATAGTAAGATTGGAGAGTGGTCGGTTAGTTTATCAAAGATAAATGTACGCCATGTGAGATTACTTTTAACCATAAAGTGGTCGACACAAGTATCAATCCTAGTAACTTTATCAATACCCTGCAAAAGCCCATAGTAGGCCATGAGGCTTATATAATGCGCTGCATGGTTATTGACCTCGCCATGTGAGATTACTTTTAACCATAAAGTGGTCGACACAAGTATCAATCCTAGTAACTTTATCAATACCCTGCAAAAGCCCATAGTAGGCCATGAGGCTTATATAATGCGCTGCATGGTTATTGACCTGTCCAGGTAGTATGTTGATGTTAATATCCCCCGTAAAAATAATGTTCGGTGTTTTTATGTTTTGAAATAGTTTATCTAGTGACTCGATATATATATTTGGATTTGTAAAACAAGGGGGTCGATAAGAGCCAATTATAGTGTATTTCCTATCTATTTTTAAAACTAGGCAATTTCCCTCTTCAATTTCCGGTTCGTAAGATGATATATGTATTCCTTCACGTACATAGGCAACCACTCCATCACTTTTATTATAGCTTTTTTTAGTAAAAAATGTTACATAATTATTTATGGATGGAGGAGGTTTATCATCGCTTGTCCAGCATTCTGTCAGGATTAAAATATCTACAGACAAGTCAAGACTATCTAAAAATAAAATAACTTATCCAGATTGCAATAAATGCTGCGAATGTTCACTGTTAATATGGAAAATGGAATTTTACAGCAGTTCATTTCATTATTAATTATCTCTGAGCAATGATGTGGATCATTGATAAACGAACATAAATGAGCATCGAATGTATCCAAATCTTGCGTAATATTATTAAGTATTGTATCCAGGTTGATTTGTTTGTTTTTCACTGTGCAAATATAATATGTCTTGGGTTTTACTCGACGCAATGGTAAAATACGTGTAGTAAAAGAGTAACTGCAAGTGACTGAAACTGATTATCCTGAGAGAATCCACCAAAAACAACCAAACAACAAGAGTTCCGTAAGACACGACGATTGAGACCAGATTCATACCAATAGGTGAGTTTACAGTGCTGTATGTAGAAGTTAATGAATTGAGTGACGGGATGTGAGTGTTGACGGGATTAGTAAAGGCACAAAGTGATTGCACGCCTTTTCTCGTTAACCCGTGCGAATAATCACTTACTCCTAAGTTTTTTAATATCTTCTTCATGATCAATCCGGATCTGCGGCAAGCCTTCTGCTTTCCGTAGGAATATTTATCAAACGAAGTCCAGCAGTAGGCATATGCGTTGGTTTTAGCAAACTCACGGGCCAGAAAGAACAGTTTGCGACTTTTTAGTGTCAAGTTTTCGGAGATGTATATCGTTTTTGAGGCTCCCTTGATTGCAAGTTTAGCTGTGTTAAGTCCGTCGCCCTTGTAGTGCTCTTTATTATACTTTTTGTAACTTTTGAGTACGTTTTCCTTAGTTAGTACGCTAGTGAAATGTACAATTATTGGTTTGTTCTCCTCGTTTTTTGTGTTTATACGATACACATCATATATATCAGATGTCGGGGTGTTAAGAACGCTACCCAAGGATATTACCGTTTTAATCAGGTCGTCCTTACTTTCCACGGGCTTTTTTGGTATGTTCCGGATTTCTACACTAGATGAGCGTGCTTGTCTCTCCAAATTATCAATTTTGGTTTCAAGCGTCAATATATACTCAGATTTTTGCTTTGTATCTACTTCAAGTGTTTCAAGCCTCTTGGAGACTTCGTCGTATTTGGTCGATAGAAATTCCACGGTATTCAAGATTTCTTGGTTTTGAACCTTTAATTCATTTACTGTTCCAAGAATAGCGGACAGCTTCACGTCTTGTTCTGATTTCCAAACTGAGAGCTGACGTAGTAAATCATCTTTGAAGTATTTCATGGAAGGTTTCTTAGAGGAGTCACCTTCGCTACCGGCTTCATCTTCTTGTAAGTTGATTGACTTCTCATTAGGGAAAGATTCACTGCGTTTTAGTGCAGAGGACGATTTGGTTGTCCGAGTAGACGGTGGAGTTTTAAACATGTTGCAAAATACGATCCCAGTCGGAATAGTGCGAGCACACGCTAGTAGATAGCGCTAGGTTCACCAGCAGCGGCGTGAGTCTTGGCTCTTTGGAAAGTTCAAGTAAGCAGCCTGGTATGAGGGTAGGATTTAAAAAATATTTACAATGCAATCTTACTCTGTTATATTTTTTCCTCGTAGATTACAGTTTTCACAGATAATTCTAAGTGAAGAAGTTGATTGGTGTTGATCAAAATTACAAGAACTTTACTTTAAGTGGATTTTAAGTATTTCGGGGTAAGTTATTTATTTTTAAGTGCGAAAAAACGAAAGTGACGTCTGCTTCACATGAATGACGGGGGGGAAGACTGTAATGAACTCTTTTCGTATTCGCCAAAAAGAGGTTCTTAAAACTCTTTGCAGTCTAGACGTGAACAAGGCCAGCGGTCCTGACGGTATTCCTGCCATAGTTCTAAAGAACTGTGCTCCTGAGTTGTCTCCTGTGCTGACACGCCTGTACCGCCTCTCTCTCAAAACCGGTATAGTTCCAAAGTCTTGGAAGCTTGCCAACGTGCAGCCCGTGCCTAAAAAAGGTAGTCGTGCTGACCCATCAAACTATCGACCTATTGCAATCACCTCCATACTCTGTAAGATTATGGAGCGTGTATTGAACACCCGCCTCTTAGCATACCTAGAAGACAATGACCTCCTGAGTGACCGTCAGTATGGCTTTCGCCGGGGTCGGTCAACGGGAGATCTTCTAGTGTATGCTACGCATGTATGGGGTGAAGACATAGAGAAGCACGGTGAAGCTCTTGCCGTATCTCTCGATGTCTCTAAGGCATTTGATAGGGTCTGGCATGCTAGCCTTATTGGTAAGCTTCCTTCCTACGGAATACCTACTGGTTTGTGCGACTGGATATCTGACTTCCTGAGGGAACGGTTCATTCGAGTGGTCGTTGATGGCTGCTCGTCTGACCTATTGGCTATTGATGCCGGGGTACCTCAGGGCTCAGTTCTCTCCGCAACTTTGTTTTTGCTGCACATAAACGATCTGCTGAAACCCGGTATATTTGGGTACGCAGACGACAGCACGGTTGCGGAGAGATACTTGTCTAGTGCTCGAGCTAGGGGTCCGGATATACAATCTCAGAGAGAGGCCATGATTGAGCACGTGAACCTAACACTCAAGGCAGTCTCTGACTGGGGCGATGCCAATTTTGTTAGGTTTAATGCCTCTAAAACGCAGGCGTGTCTATTTACTGCTAAAAGGAGTCCTTTTACCCTGACTCCTACTTTCCGAGATGAATCTATCCAGATCTCCGACCATCTTGAGCTCCTTGGCGTAGATTTAACATCCGATCTCAATTTCGGGAGATACATTGAATCCAAGGCAAAAACGGCAGCCAAAAAGCTTGGTATACTCTCGAAGGTGAGACTTTACTTCACACCAGAGCAGCTTCTAATATTATACCAAGCTCAAGTTCGGTCATGTATGGAGTACTGCTCTCACTTATGGGACGGATCGGCTCGTTACCAGCTAGATGCCTTGGATTCTATCGACCGACGCGCTAGGAGACTCATCGGCGACGAGGAACTTGTATCAAACAGGCTCCAAAGCCTCGAGCATCGCCGCAAAGTCGCCTGTCTATCGGTGTTCTACAGGATTCATTTCGGAGAGTGTGCCCTGGAGCTTCACAACCTCATTCCCCCCTCTCCATTTCATCATCGGACGACCAGACGCGGAGGGCGGTTCCATCCCTTTGTCGTCAATGTTCCACCTTTACGCACGAAGCGTTTTGCGTCTTCGTTTATCATGCGAACGGCCAAGGAGTGGAATTCCCTTCCGGCATCTGTATTCCCCGATTCGTACAATTTAGGAATCTTCAAGACGAGAGTGAATAGGCACTATTTGAGTTTGCGTGTCACATCCTCGGCTGCATCGGCACTTACCATCAGGTGAGGTGCAGCCAAACGTACTCAAATTCTTAATAAAAAATAAATAAAAAAAATAGCTTTTACCCACGGCTTCGCCCACGTGGACATCTTTTTTATGATTATCTTTGGTCGACGTGAGTTTTCTCCAGATCCCTTTAGGAACTATATAAGGCTATTCTGATTATCAAATTATGGACTTACCACCTCCTATACTAATTCTATTAGTAGTAAGTATTTTTTTGAGTTTACTCAGGTACTGTCAGACTTTGCTATTTTCACGGGATAACAAGTAGGCGATATCCTTCTCCGTGACACATGCTACCTGTATGCTAAATTTTATCAAGATTGGTCAAGGCTTTGAAGCGTGAAAAGGTAACAAATAAAAATATCTTCAATTTTATAATATTAGTAAGGATTTGGATATGAAAGGATGTTAAAAAATTTAAATGAAAACGTTTCTTGTACGTTAGTAAGCACATTTAAGTAAAAGGATTTTTTTGTTTTTTATGCAACCTCCTTTGGAAAGAGAGTAAGATTCTTTTCATTGCAGTAAACGCCATTGTATTCTGCTTTTCACCACCAGCTCATTACAGTTGTGAACAACACTACCAATTTTGCTTGTACTTGGTCGATATGGCTTATTTTTGGCCTAAACTTTTTAGGTAACATTTACCCACAGGAAAAAAGTATGGCCACCTAAACGAAATAAAAAAAAATACGAAATATTACCAGTTACGAAACACCACCAACCCATCTAGTTCAAGTTTACGACGACAGACAATAAGTAAATCAATCTGCGAAAAACTCTTCTCGTGTGCTCCTGTTTTATTATCTGTGTCCGCCCATGCACGTTTGGTTGTATCACCCTCGATGTTACATTTTGTTGAAAATATTTTTATTAGCCAATTCTCCGTTGTGGGGGGGAATCGTGGTAAGGACACTCCCATCTTCGGCATCATCGTCACTTATCATCACAATTTGTGGATTTAAAAAAAAACTACATCATCACATCAGCTCGTATACCGAGGGGCTCGAGGCTACCCTGAATAAGGGCGATCGGGCCTTAGTCGACCACGCGGGCCCAGTGCGGGTTGGTCGACTTCACACACAACCGTATAATTTCTGCTCAGACGTGTACTGTACAGGTTTCCTCACGATGTTTTCCTTCACCATAGCTTTATTGATATATGACTGTTCATTACGTGAAAGAGAAAAATAGTAGATAATTTATAGTCACATAAGCGGCGGAAAAAACCCGACTGCATAAAACCTAACCTCTCTTTTTTGGCCAGTCGGGTGAAAAATGTATTTTTTGTCACTCACGGCATCAATCGAACGACACCTCGCACTCCAAAATACATCAAGTCTAAGCTACAGAGTGTGCCAAATAAAAATACATCAAGTCTAAGCTACAGAGTGTGCCAAATAAAAATACATCAAGTCTAAGCTACAGAGTGTGCCAAATAAAAATACATCAAGTCTAAGCTACAGAGTGTGCCAAATAAAAATACATCAAGTCTAAGCTACAGAGTGTGCCAAATAAAAATACATCAAGTCTAAGCTACAGAGTGTGCCAAATAAAAATACATCAAGTCTAAGCTACAGAGTGTGCCAAATAAAAATACATCAAGTCTAAGCTACAGAGTGTGCCAAATAAAAATACATCAAGTCTAAGCTACAGAGTGTGCCAAATAAAAATACATCAAGTCTAAGCTACAGAGTGTGCCAAATAAAAAAAGAATTCGAGCGAGACCTACAGTACTCGCATATGATGTGTAACATGTGACAAAATACTTTAGGTTAGTTAGATTTGATGACGATATTATACCTGGGTGGCGGATCTGACAGTAACGAAAAAAACCGACCAAGTGCGAGTCGGACTCTCGTAAAGTACAATTCCGCGCTTTCGCGACTTCCTGTTACACATTTCCGTCCCATGTTACACGTTTCCGTCCCATTTCACGAAATCACTCCCACAAATTGCAGGAAAGCGAGAGCAAAGATGTTACACATCAAAAATCGGTTCACCCAGGCAAAGGTTACGAGGTAACATACATTAAAAAAAAACATACAGACGATTTGAGAACTTCCTCCTTTTTGGAAGTCGCTTGAAAATGACGTATATCGACGCGAATATGCTTGGAAAAACTACAATTCAGTATTTAAGTCCGTATTTATGTGAGACTAGCTGTCCCGGCGAACTACGTACCGTCTTACATTATACTACCCTACCCTACCCTACACTACCCTACCCTACACTACACTACCCTAACCTACACTACCCTACCCTACACTACTCTACCCTACACTACACTACACTACTCTACACTACCCTACACTACACTACCCTACCCTACCCTACACTACCCTACCCTACCCTACACTACCCTACACTACACTACCCTACACTACACTACCCTACACTACACTACCCTACACTACACTACCCTACACTACACTACCCTACCCTACCCTACACTATCCTACTCTACTCTACACTACCCTACCCTACCCTACACTACCATACCCTACACTACCATACCCTACCCTACCCTACCCTACATAAGAACCTTCTCCTAACAATAACGAACTCGACAAAAAAAGAATTAGCGAAATCGGTCCAGCCGTTCTCGAGTTATGCGCTTACCACCACATTTTGCGATTAATTTTTATATTATAGATTATATCATTAATGTGTGAGTGTCAAGTTCAATACAGTTTGAAAGAACAGTCGACGTCGCAATTAGCTACCCTACACTACCATACCCTACACTACACTACCCTACCCTACCCTACATAAGAACCTTCTCCTGACAATAACGAACTCGAAAAAAAAAGAATTAGCCAAATCGGTTCGTGCGTTCTGGAGTTATAGCGTCAGGAAGGAAAACCCGACTTATTTTTATATTTATGTGAGATATCCGACCTCAAATTAGAAGCAATAATCAATCAGCAATTAGAAGCAATAATCAATCAAGCTAAAAAAGTTCTAGCTAAAAAATATGATAATGACACAGCGCAAGCGATAATTACACAACCAGTGATTTCAAACGAGCCAATCAGAGGACGTGAGCACAACGTGAGCCACCGACGATACAACTGCCACGAACAGCTTCGGCGCTGACGGTATGTTCTCGTATGTACGTTACCCTACAGAGCCAATCTTGCGTGTGAACTGGCCTACTCTTGTCAAAGGTATCAATGACATTCAATGATTTTTATGTATAACTTTTCGTGTCATATTGTTTTCATGTTCTAATGACATAATCTGGTTTGTTTCAAGGATTCAATTTTGACTTTTCGTGTCATATTGTTTTCATGTTCTAATGACATAATCTGGTTTGTTTCAAGGATTGAATTTTGACTTTTCGTGTCATATTGTTTTCATGTTCTAATGACATAATTTGGTTTGTTTCAAGGATTCAATTTTGACATTATTAACTATTGTTTGTTTATTTCTTGATTTTTCACAAATGGAATCATGTTATTATTATTTTATGACTATCAGAAAGAGTGTAATTTGCACCTATTTTGAATAAATACCATGAATCTTGAATCTTGCAGCCTCGACGCTCCCTCGTACTCGCGTTAACCAACACAAGTAAATTTCAGAGACTTTGAGGGACCAAAGGTCATTGGGCAAAATCTGACCCGGTTAACTAAAGTTATCCTACAAAAACCAAATTAGTTTTAAATTGTTAAGTATTAACCCACATTTCAAAACATATTTTTATTTTTTTTTAAACCATGGGAATAACATGTAAAAAAAATATATAAATGCGTAAATAAAACAATTTTAGTGAAGCACAAATCGATGGAGCGTCTTGCTAGTGAAAAGCAAAGTTAAAAAAATCGATGGAGCCTCTTGCTAGGGAGGAGCAGAGTTGAAAAAATAGATGGAGCCTCTTGCTAGTAAAAAGCAGAGTTGAAAAAATGGATGAAGCCTCTTGCAAGTGAAGACCAGAGTTAAAAAAATCGATGAAGCCTCTTGCTAGTGAAAAGCAGAGTTGAAAAAATGGATGAAGCCTCTTGCTAGTGAAGACCAGAAATAAAAAAATCGATGGAGCCTATTGCTAGTAAAAAGCAGAGTTGTACAAATCGATGGAGCCTCTTGCTAGTAAAGACCAGAGTTGAAAAAATCGATGGAACCTCTTGTTAATGAAAAGCAGAGTTAAAAAAATCGATGGAGCCTCTTGCTAGTGACGACCAGAAATAAAAAAATCGATGGAGCCTATTGCTAGTGAAAAGCAGAGTTGTACAAATCGATGGAGCCTCTTGCTAGTAAAGACCAGAGTTGAAAAAATCGATGGAACCTCTTGTTAATGAAAAGCAGAGTTAAAAAAATCGATGGAGCCTCTTGCTAGTGAAGACCAGAAATAAAAAAATCGATGGAGCCTATTGCTAGTGAAAAGCAACTCTGCTCCTCACTAGCAAGAGGCTCCATCTATTTTTTTAACTCTGCTCCTCACTAGCAAGAGGCTCCTTCGATTTTTTCAACTCTGCTCTTCACTAGCAAGAGGCTTCATCCATTTTTTCAACTTTTCTTTTCACTAGCAAGAGGCTCCATCGATTTGTACAACTCTGCTTTTCACTAGCAATAGGCTCCATCAATTTTTTTTACCTCAAGAACGTTTAAGGACGTTCTGTCACGTTGCTAACACGAAAGTTTTAACCTCAATATTATATTTTTCTTTTTTAAGCTTTTGGCTTGAATCCCATTAACTACATTAATGCGACATATATATTCGTGAACTAGAGACGCTTATCTAAACATCCTACCTATTTTTTTTTCTGTAGGCCGTGGGTATAGGTTTCATACTATGCTGCCCAATGACCTTTTTTAATTCAAATAGGATTTTGCCACCAACACTTTCGTTTAACGAGATGACAAATTAAAATTGTAAATAAAATAAATAAAATACAACCGCGATGATGACTCGGGGTCACGCAAGCAGGGTTCCGTACCAAAACTTTAATTACCAACAGAACAAGACCTCTCAGTGCATACTTTGGTCTAGGTAAATAGGGGTCTACTTAATCTCTTTTCAATTTTTCTGTGGAAATAAAAAGAACTTTAGATTCTTTTACAGATTTTCCTGTAATTTTTGCGTTTGACTTCATATACTGTAATTTTTTTCAAGATTTTACGCCCAGAAGTTTCGGAGATAAGGGGGAAGGGAATGGTCAATGTTTTCTTAAATAACTTCAAAACTGTTTATTCTAAAATTATTAAAAAAAAACTATGTTTGAGATGTTCACAACAAGACTTTTCATTTGGTTTATCACACAATATACAGGGTGTAACAACATTGATGTAGTCCCCGTTAACTGGGGCATCTACTCATCATACTGAACAACTTTTGTTCTACAACTTTGATGATTTCAAAAAATAAAATATAAAAATAATAAAAATTTTTACTCTTCATACAAATCGAACAGCTGATCGACCAATTTTGTGGAATTGCGGGTTCAAATTTTCTTTTGAGAATTGACAATGGGTTCCTTGGGGAAAGTTGTTAACGGGTCCCATCCCAATTTTTTTACACCCTATATATTAGAAAACTTGAAAAAAAAACGAATTTACCCCCCAAAAGTGGCGCCTATGTTTATAATTCATACATTCGCCGTCCGGATTAGAACCTGGGACCTCTGGTTAGGAGGACAGCGTCGTTACCAGTTGAGCCACCGACGCTTCACAACGAAACTCGGTGTGGTTACGAAAGTTGCGTGCGATCAAGTCAATATCAAGCGCCCAAATGTCGCACAGAACGCAAAATCATCATGTGGTTTTAAAGAATGTTTTAAAAGATGGAATATTGTTAGTTGCTCATCAAAGAACTAATCACCTATTAATTTATTTTCATCATTTATTTATGACAATCATATCAAAATTACTGATTGCACAGCCGATTTTCTATCCTTCTCAACTGGACTAGAGTTGAGCGAGCGATAATAGGTTCGCTTAGGTTGATTAATTATACCGTCGAGGATCGAAGCTCCCCCCTCCTGGGTGCGGATCTGCCTTGCGAAATAATAAAACAGTTTTGCACCCTTAAAATATCACTTTTAAAGAGGGGGTTTAATGTGAAACGTTTTAAATCTACAAGAACGATATCTATGTGTTTCATATCATCATTACAGCTCATATACGTCCCCACCGAGGGGCTCGAGCCTACCCTGTATCAGGGCGATTAGGCCTTAGTCGACCACGCGGGCCCAGTGCGGGTTGTTCGACTTCACACACAATCTTCGAGTTTCTTCGCAGGCGTGTGCAGGTTTCCTCACGATGTTTTCCTTCACCGTTAAAGCAATCGGTAAGTATGTACGTAAGTTTTTGAAAAACTCATTGGTACATTGGCCGTCCAGATTTGAACCCGGTTCCTCTGGTTAGATGGACCGAGTCGTTACCGGTTGAGCCACCGACGCTTGTTTCATATTATATTATGTGGAAAGTTGAGATTTTTCGAAAATGAGGCAACGGTAACCGTATACATAGAATTTAAAAAAAAATCCATTTCCGTTATCTTTTTGAACCACAACTAATTAGCCTTTGACATCATCTCACCTGTTGGTAAGTGACGGCGATTCCAAAGATGGAAGCGGGATTGAAAAGATTCCCCAACACAATAAGGAACTGGCTATCTCATCTTCAAGCTGGAACACACCAATGCTGTTAACATTGATGGTTGGCTACAGGATTGGATAAAATGGTGGTAGCTAGCTAGACGGGCATATAAAATTCCCTAACTATCCCGAGTCTTACTTAGACCCTTAATTTAGACCCAGCTGGGAAACGAACCCGCGATCTCCTGGTGTGAAGCGAATGGACTATCCATTACGCTATGGAGGCGGTAAAATCTACAGTCTTCCACTTCACTAAAATGTCGTGGTAATCATTAAATATAAAAAGCGTCGGTGGTTCAACCGGTAACGACTCGGTCCATCTAACCAGAGGTACCGGGTTCAAATCTGGACGGCCAATGTACCAATGAGTTTTTCAAAACTTACGTTCATACTTACCCATTGCTTTAACGGTGAAGGAAAACATCGTGAGGAAACATGCACACGCCTGCGGAGAAACTCGCAGGTTGTGTGTGAAGTTGACCAACCCGCACTGGGCCCGCGTGGTCGACTAAGGCCCGATCGCCCTAATTCAGGGTAGGCTCGAGCCCCTCGGTGGGGACGTATATGAGCTGATATGATGAATCATTAATAACATCCTGGCTTATCGTTGCAAGAAACTTTTTTTAAATCCGCAACTGGTGTAAGCCCTTGGCATCATCTTACCTGATGGTAAGTGTAGATGATGCCGAAGATAAAAGCAAACAATTTCACACTTAATAAAATAGACTAAATATATCTGATTAAATTTTTAGAATCACCCCTTGAATCCCAGTACAAATATTAAAAGGTTCCCTGTCCCCATACAACAGCTACTTTCATACGTCTTTAGTTTTTTTTCTCATTTTGCTTTCTGTGAGTATCTTTAGAGGATATTTTTATATTTTCGAATTACCTAATGCATATATATATATATATATATATATATATATATATATATGAACTGTGATATAGACTAAAAAAAATATGAATCAATCATGATACAAGAGCGTGATATTTCAACTTCTTTCTACTTACGTCTTATGAATCATATCACATTTGATTCATTGGAAGTGCAAGGACAAAATTTTGTTTACAGCGTCCATTTTCACATATGATTCACGTGTTTATAATCAGTGAAATAAAGAAATTCAGAGAATTTTTGACACATCTTTGACAATAGTGTTTTTTTCTTTGTTTTACTTTTAGAGCATTAAATGCTGTAATTTTGTTCCTTTTGACTACTAATTTGTTGTAACTTTTAACTCAAATGATGAAGAAAATATCGATAAATCATCTGGGTTTTTTGAACTAAGAATTTGCTCATATATGATCCATGAGCTTGTAAAAATTTGTACAAAATTTGGTCCATGAATCATATGTGATACATTAGACAGGGAAACTGTTAAGCTAAACAACATGTATAAATATTATACCTTTCAAAATTAGGGCTGTGACCTCATACACCTACCTTTAACTTTTAAGTCCATAATTCAATTACGAAGTTTATACACGGACAAAACGTTGTAAGTGACAATACTTAGATTCCCCTCAACTCCAACAAGTCAGTCAAAATAATATCTCCAGACATATGTCGGTGAAACTCTAAGAAAGCCCGTGAAAGTCCGGAAAAGTCAGGAAATTCGTACTTTCCGGTTCTCGTAGTTTTACCGCAACACTTCAGACATGGATTTACTCACTGACAGTTCGGAACTAGAGCACGTTTATTATTTCAGCTTTGTATTAGATTTCCTAAAAATATTTTTAGGTTTGTTACGGAAATAATAACAAGGGTTTGTGAAATTTCTCTTCATTTGTTCCGCAGAAGTTTAAAATTGTACCATTTTAAGTCTTTCTAAAGACGTGAGTAAATAAACTAGGGCTCTGTTCATAAGAAGTGGCACAGTGTTTCAAAATAAAGAGAATACTTTTAGATTGTCTTGTCGGTTGCAACAAAACATCATCATCATATCAGCACATAAACATCCCCACTAAGGAGCTAGAGCCTACCCTGAAATAGGTCGAACGGGCATTAGCCGACCACGAGGGCCCAGTGTGGGTTGGTCAACTTCACATACAACCGTCGAGTTTCTCCGCAGGCGTGTGCAGGTTTTCTCACAATGTTTTCCTTCACCGTAAGAGCGTCGGATAAACGTGCCACGATCTAATAGGATCAGGGTATGTTTTTAATAGGATAGGATTCGAACCACGATCTTCCGGACAGGAGGTAGCGGCTCTAACCGTTACGCCACCGACGCTCCAAGCCAAGAGTGAATCGGAATTATTTGAGTTTAATTGTACCATATCAGTGTAAAATAAAACTAGTTTTGACGTCCCTGACCTTCCAGAAAAGAAGCTCTGGGCTTCGCCTCACGTGGTGCTCGGCCCTAGGCTTCGCGTACTAGGCTGTATGGCCATAGAGTGTAAGCTTACTTCATATAAAAAGATGACTGACATAAAATGTAAGTAAAAAACACAGAATAGAGAGCGACAAAATTTTTTTCTTATCTGTGGTAAAAAACGAGATTAACACTCGATTTCACTCCCTATCTATAAATCGTTTCATATGGAGTAAACTCTAAAAATGCGACTACCCATGTCAAGCATGTGTATGTAGTAAAAAGCGGCCAAGTGCGAGTCGGACTCGCACAAAGTGGGGTTGCGTAGTTTTTCCAAAAAATATGTGTATATTTAAAAAAACAAAATAATATTTGCAATTGGTAATAGAACATTTTGTATAGGAATTCTATGAACTTTTTTCATTTCCAAATGTACACCTTGTAGGTCGACTATTACTCCTAAACTAAGAAACTTAGCTGCGATAGTTTTTCTTTTATATTGATTATTTGTATCACAACTTAATTTTTTTCACATGTCCTTAAAAAGTGGTTTACCTAAAAAAAAAAAAAAAAAAAAAAAATTGCAGTTCGAAGCTTAATATTTCGTAAACGGATCCCTCAATCTAAAAATATTTTGAGTCTACCTCGGAGTTTTTGAAAGACCTATTCAACACGAACACGATAGGGTACGTCAACTAAAAAAATTACACCCCCTCTTTTCATATGGGGGAGGTAACATTTTTTTTCTAGATTTTATTGTATTACTTTGTTGGCGTGATTAATTTCTAGTATAAATAGTCTCAGAGTTAAGCCGCGGACAGACTGACGGACACACATGACGAAACTATAAGGGTTCCTTGTTAATTACGGAACCCTAAAAATCACTATTTAATTTAAAATATCCGTCCGTTCATTTTAGCATCATCTCACCCTAATTGGAGCAACAGGATATCGCTGATCCATGTGCTTCATCTAGGTGGTGACCTCAAGTGGAGTACGAGGAACGTCTCAACATAAGGTAGTGACCGAGATTAGTGACAGAAATTCACCAAAAATTTTCAAGATAATAAAAAAAAATAAACATCATCTATGCGCTAATAATTATAAATATAAGCTAATCACTGATCACCCAGTCAAAAGTTCTGAGGTAACACACATAAAAAAACATATAGTCGAATTGAGAACCTCCTCCTTTTTAGATGTCGCTTGAAAACGCCAAACACATTAAAAAAAAACGACTTCCATCGCAACAACTTAGAGTACAATTTTGCATTGTTGTTTTTTGGTTTTTGTTAATTTTCTTATAAAGTACTACACCGATTTTGATAAAATTTATATGAAACCACACGGGAAGCACTAGCTTTCAAATGAAAAAAGGATCATCAAAATCGGTTTACCCAGTCAAAAGTTCTGAGGTAACACACATAAAAAAACAGTCGAATTGAGAACCTCCTCCTTTTTGGAAGTCGGTTGCAAAAGAAACACTGCCAAAAAGAAGAATCTACCTACTTGAAAAAGTCGTACCTCAGTGCAACTTGCGTGATTGGGTCGATCACGCAGGTAAATTGACCCGAAGCACGGTCATTACCTGGTTGTCATTAACTGTAATTTTTATCGACCGTGTCCGTGCTTCGCAAGTCACGTTAGACCGTTGGTGCCGGTTGTTACCACTAGATGGCAGTCGTTAACTTTAGACAGTTGGGTTCGCCATTAGCCCTACAACCTCCCTCAACCCTGACTTGGCCCCCTTATGTGGATTGTGGCCTAAACTTAAAATTTGCCACCTAATGTTACATAAAAAAATTGCATGCCAGTAGCTGGTGAAATGAAAAGAAATTACTTACATTATCATCATCATCATAACAGCCGACGGACGTCCACTGCCGGACATAGGCCTCCCCCTAGGATTTCCATGATGACCGGTTCTGCGCTGCCTGCATCCAGCGGCTTCCCGCGACCTTCACAAGGTCATCGATGCACCAAGTGTGAGGCCTACCTACGATACTTACATTATAAAGCATCTAAAATGTACTACATTTCAAGCGAATAAACATTCTTATTTTTCCCCGGAGAGACCAGTACCCCAGCAGTGGGGACATTCATGGATTTGTAAATAACCTATCTACTTAGATAAATCGACGTTAATTTCAAAGCTGTGCTATTACTAGCGACGGTGGCTCAACCGAACCGGTAACGACTCGGTCCTCTTTACCAGAGGTTCCAGGTTCAAATTTGGACGGCCCATGTACCAATGATTTTTTCAAAAACTTACGTACATAGACTTACAAATTGCTTTAACGGTGAAGGAAAACGTCGTGAGGAAACCTGCACATCCGATTCCAGATGTGTATAAAGGTGACCACGGGTGATCCTAAGTGCAACACCAGGCAACCGCGACAGACAAAAGAGAGACATATCTACATAAATAAATATCGACGCTTGTCGCAACACATTTGTAGACTGTCAGTGCACGCGTATTAAAGAAATCTGACACTTAAAACCGGCCAAGTGCGTGTCGGGCCACGCGCAATGTAGGGTTCCGTAGTTGCCATTATCGCGTCCATATCTAATTTTCAAATACGATTCGGTTGCGGTTTAGTTTTTAGGGGCTGATGGAGACACTCGACTCCAACAAAATTTAGCACTTTCAAGCCTATTTTTTCGAAAATGGAACCCTTAATTATAAAAATGGTGTTAGAAGACTCACAACTATTTTAAAGCTCTAACCCACACGACTGGATTTGACGAGGAAAAAAAATCATCCCCAATTTACGTGTAGGGGAGGTACCCTTAAAAAGTATGTATTTTTTTCAAAAAAAATACAGTTTTCTCCGCTTTATTATTATACATATATTTGCCAAATTTCAGCTCTTAACTACTAATAGTCTAGGAGCTAGGCAGCGGACAGACAGACGAACAGACGGACGGACGGAGAGACAGACATGACGAAACTATAAGTGTTCCTTGTTGTACTGCGGAACCCTAAAAAGTTTAGAAACCTTTATTTTGGAAAAAAAATCTATGGAGTCACTCAAATAAACGATAAATATGTATGTATCATTCCCGCCACAGTATTCTGGTATAGTTTGACAGAGATCAGAATAACATAAGTACACTTATTACGTCATACATTACGTGACACTTTTTCGAGTGCCGCTGTGGCACTCTTCCCGGTTGAGCGTGGTCCGGAATGTATGCCAAATGGCATTATTGCCTCTTGAAAGGATAAATTTTGATTTCAAAGTCATTGCTAACGGTATATTGCACATCATGTATATGTAGCTCTCACTCTAGGGGACAAAAACCCGTTAATTAAAATTATTTAGCCGCCTACCAGTTTACTATAGCTCATCGTGAGTAGGAAGTGAAACGCTATGGTTACTTCACCATTGTTCTCGTTCACAATACCACAGATGAATTACTAGTTACTTCGACAATACTCAATACACAGTAACTGTACAGTTTAATTACATATTGATGTTCTGCCTACGACTTTATATGCCTTAACTCACAAGCTTTTTTTTAAAGTAAAACTTCTTTACGCACGCTTGACTTGGGGAATGGGGAGTAAGCTGGTGGATGCGTGACGAGAGCGTTGCGGAAGTGTGTTCGGGCGAGGCGAACGGAAGTTAAGAGGCATAATATAAATTAGTGAAAATAGAAAGAGAGATACTATTTATTTTTGTTTATCAACAAAATCGGTTGCCAAGGCAACCATATCGTTTGTCAAAACAATCAAACAAACATATAAGTTAAAATAGATTTGATAATTTTCAGAGAATAATATAACTCTTTTCATAAACTGTCTATACCTCCATTTGACAAAAAAAACGGTTGTCTGTAAAGTCGGTTTACTGACGATAGTTGAATGTGACAACGTCATAAGAAAAAATCCTTAAACGGAACGCCTCACGGAACGCCTCAGAGCGAGGTAACGACGCATTTTTTCGTGCGTGCAGCCGGCTCCATCGAATTATAAGACGTTATCACGTCAAAAAGATTTGATTATTTTCTGAGAGACTAAGTATTTACTTTCATACATAGATGGAGGTAAAGAAGTTTTACTTCAGTCGTGTGGTCTAAAGCACATATAAATAGTGACTTAGAGCGGATAGTGAAATGGTCTGAACGTAACTGTCTCATTCTTAACCCCGCCAAATCTAAGTACATGATCATAGGTTCCCAAAATCGTGTGTCTAAGGTAATGTCTATGCAGCCAAAGGTAATTGTTATGGGTGAGGCTATAGCTAGAGTAGATAAGGCGCGAAACCTCGGCCTAACCTTGGACACTTCTCTATGTTTTGAATCCCATATATCTGAGGCAGTAAGAAATTGTTTCTATCGTCTTAGAGTATTATATCAAATACATCCTTCCATCAGTACAGAGGTAAGGTTAAACCTGATCGAATCGCTTGTATTGGCAAAGCTCAATTACGCAGATACTGTATATGGTCCTCGGCTTACAAAAAAAGGGCAGGTACTTATCTTGCGGCCCTGCTGTTTGGTGTTGTTAATAGCCATTCTCCAAAATATATGTATGATAAGCTCATCTGGTCGCACACCACTAACAAGTACAGTACACGGGCATCTTCATATATGTTGATTGTACCGCGACATAAAACGACGGCGTTCAGGGGCAGTTTCAAATACGCAGCCAGTAAAATCTGAAATAACTTACCGCCACCAATCAGGGAGTGTGTCTCGGTCTACAGTTTCAAACGTCAAATAACATGAGAATACAGGTGAGATGTTGTCAAGGGTTTACCAATTGGGAATAAAAAAAAATAAAAAAAAAAACATCTTTTTGCATAGAAGAACAGAAGGCTGAGCGCACTACCCACCTTGCTTGAAACTGCCTTTTAACGTTTGTCTATTTACAATCACTGAGGAGGATATTGTAAAATTATATTGTATTGGTTATACAGTTCTTTAGTTTTCTTAATCTCAGTAGCATATTATTGTATCTATCACAAAATGGTTGTAGGGTTTAATTTTAAATTTTACTTTTATTTTTTTTACTATGTTTAAAGTTTTATTTTGTTTAAATTTTAAGAATATGATGTGTACTTCGTTTAGATCCACCCCCCTTCCCTGAAGGGGTAGTAGCTGAAAATCAGCGCTGTGGTCTTTGTGATGACAGCATATGCTGAGCTGCTACCTTTTCAGTGATAGGTACAAACTATTCTATTTTAAAACTACAAAATATTTTACTTGTGTGTACTTATCACTGAATAAACATTTATTCTATTCTATTCTATTCACACTTGTATTTTTTTTCTTTTTCATATTTTGAGTGTGCTTGCTACAATAAAAATTTTACCTACTAACTTACTTATTTTCTGTTGCATTAATTAATTAAATAGATTATTATTTTATTTTCTGTTAAAATACATGTAACAAGTAATAGTAGTGTGAACAGTTCTTATTTTAAAATTCAATTGTTAGTTCAACAAACAGTACTGTGGGATCTCTCTACACTTTTATTTTTGATCTGAGCTCTACACTCATTTATTGGACATTTTGTAGTTGTTCTAACCGCGTGTCAATTAATCGTAAATTTTGAATTTGATTATTTTTCGTGAATAGGATGCTGTCAGGAACTTTCCGAAAGCATTCTGCGCTCGATCTTTACATGGGACGGAAGTCCAGATAAGTATTTCTATTGAAAACATACCGAATTTGCCAGAACATATAGTTTTATTAAGATACTGGCTTTTGTCCGCGACTATATACGCGTGGAATTTATAATCAAGTGTACACATTTTTTTTACCTTTGTAGAGACATTAAAATTTAAAAACCAATGACATGGACGGGTAGGTAAACAGCGTTTATTTTTGGTATTCTACCCATAGGAACCATTATAAGCAAATTATCTGAGCTAGTGACCCGTGAGCAAGCAACCGAAGATGTCCGTGCGAGAAACAGTTCGTCCTGGGATCGACACCGGCGGCTTGTAGATGGATACGCTAACAGGAAAGTGCACGCGTTTAAATTTTAATGCGCAATTGTTAGAAATGAAGGGTATAAGATAAGATAAATAGCCTTTATTGCACAACAAATATACAAAAATCAAAAAAAGTTATTAACTAGCAAAATAAACAATGACATGCAAAGTCGGACATACGGTATTGGGGTATACGTGGTATGAAAACGAATTCACCAGCTCCACAGCCCGTAAGGATTTCGCTTTCAATAACATCATTTCGAAGCGAAATCACTTTGCTTTGGAGGGGTTAGGTTAATTTCCGAAGCAACATTTTTTTTTATTCACATTTGGTAAACCCTTGACAACATCTCACCTGGTGGTAAGTGACAATGTTGCTGAAGATGGAAGCGGGCTAATCAAGATTCCCCAACGCAATGGAGAACTGGCTATCTTATCTTAAGCCGGAACACATCAATGTTGTTAACATTGATATTTGGCGGCAAGACTTAGATAAGATGGTGGTAGCTAGCCAGACGGGCTTAGAAAATGCCCTACCACCAACTAAACCGAGTCTTACAATTGACCCCGCCGGGAATCGAACCCGCGACCTCCTGTGTAAAGCCAGTGAACTTTGCCTCTGAGCTACGGAGGCGGTTGAAATAATCGACATAATCGGAATACCCACTTTTAGAAGCATGTTATGTGCGGGGAGTGCGGGGAGTGCGGGGAGTGCGGGGAGTGCGGGTGCAAACAGAGAGTAGCATCGGTTCGGTCTAGAACTATGTTTATGGACCCGTATACTACTTCGTCTCCTTCAACTTTTTCCAAAATACTGGGATTTATACCAGCTGCTTGGTCATTTTTGGGCGTAAGTATTGCTCGTTCAGCCAAGAATTGTCCTGACGTGTTACTTGAGATACATCTCCGTATGCGAAATGAATGAGTTCCTCCACCGAAGGAACAATCTAACAAAGGTTATCTGGCAGAGTTACTAACCCCAAATTCAATAATGATGGACGCTTCTGCGACAAGATATGTTGTCCGTGAGGAGTACAGTTTACTTTATCTCCCTGTGTGATTAAGAAGGTAGGTACTAGTGACTATCGAAACGTTAAACTTCATTAATTAATTTGTTCCTAAAGAGCTTATAAAATTATAATTCGCTTTACGGAACTTTTCTTTGATTAATTATCGATGAGAGGGCTTTTCATACTATATAGCTACTATCAGCCATCTTATGGTAAATATGATGTTAATTAATTAATTTTCAGAATAACAGGTCAAGTGAGTTCGTTTGGCCCAAGTATTATGTATGATTTCGCAGTTAATACGTTGAAAACTGTTTATCTCAAGATCATCATCATCATCAGCATCATATTGCTGAAAGACGCTGCTGGACCTTTCCCAAGGATTTTCACAACGACCGGTCCTGCGCTACCCGCATCCAGCGGCTCCCCGTTGCAATATGGCATAAGTCCACCGACTGGGAGGTGCTACGTCTACCGATGCGCGATCGGCACTCAACTGTCTACGTGCCCAGCCCACTGCCACTTAAGTTGCATCTGATAGCTATGTCGGTTTATTTGGTTCTCCTAAGGATATCCTCATTTCTGAATCGGTCACGCAAAGAAACTCCAAGCATAGAACGCTCCATCGCCCTCTGGGTGTGCATCAGCCGTCTTTTGAGACCAGCCTCAGTTTCGTACCTATGTCCTACTGGCAACACAAACTTAAGATACTTCACAAAATATTTTTCAAGGCCTTCTTACGTGGTGATATCAAGATTCTAGAAGATAAGATAGTCAGTTCTCCATTGCGTTGGGGAATCTTGGTAAGCCCGCTTCAATCTTCGGAATCATCGTGACTTACCGTACCATCAGGTGAGATGATGCCAAGGGCTTACCAATTGTGAATAAAAAAAAATAAAAAAAGTCTATATTGTAATGTGATTTATCAGCATATTTCAGTAAGACATTAAGAATCAACTCTATACATTTAGACTTCTTAAAGTTCACAGTGGCTTCTACTGATGAAAATGTTTTGGTACACAAATAAAAAAAATTTTTACTGCACAAGTTTCTCCAAATAGTAAATTTCGAAAAAGGGACTTCCCATACAAATCAGGCCCCTTAAAAATAGAAGCAACAGTCATCTTGAGCGGAAGGTCTAAATTAGCCTTGTATATAAGGTGCTAAAAGAAAAAAACTGGCCAAGTGCGAGGCGGACTCCACCGTTCCGCACCATTATCTATAAAAATCATGTTCCCGAGATAAGCGGTCTTGACAGACAGACAACGTACTACAAAGTGATCCTATAAGGGTTCCGTTTTTTCCTTTTGATTTACGGAAACCTAAAAATTGAGAATTATGCTGTTAAATTGTATCGGAATCATGCCGCAAGCAAAACTACGTAGCTTTCTACGTATCACATTTCTCCGGTAAATAATAAAACATTTGGTTCTCACAATTTTCAAAATTGGTAGTCAAATTTTACTCGAATTTTTGTATTATTTATTTTAAGAGTTGCTTCTTTAGTCGATTAATATTAATTTAAAATCTGGTCATTTAAATTCCAGTACAATGTTGACATAATGCCGATATACATCCCAACGTGTTTATAATATTAAGCTATTCAAACTTAACGGAACAGGAAGGGGATTTACCTACCAGAAGTACGTAGTAACTAATTAGTAATCTGTGGTTTAGTGGTCGCTTTGTTTCACTATTTATTAACACGGCGTGAATGAGGTCGGGTATCTCATACCCATCAATTTATAAAACACTAAATATTTCTGAACTGCGCGATTCCTGGAACTCGGCTAACTCGATAGCTGGAGGAGGTGCCGGGAGAAGTGATTTTATGTGATTTTTTTTAATGTTATCTTGAATCTAAATTATATAAGACAGATATATTTTTTAATTTTGTATGCACAGTTGTCAAAATATCTCAGTTTTTTAGATATTAAGTCACAGTTTCTAAATATTTGTGAATAAAAAAAAAATATTGTTGATTTTTGTGTAATGAAAACTATTTTGTTTTTATAGAAATACTGATATTTTTATAACTAGAACTGGGTAATTTTATCATTTTACCTCATGTCCCTAATTTCAATTAATATAACAGTAATAAGTAGTCATTTCAGTTATCAAAATCAATAATTTCTATATTTGGGTATGTCAAACCCACCTCGCAGTTGGTGTAACTATTTTTCACCTCATTCGCGCTGGGTTAATCAGGTTGTAACATAGGGTAATTCCGTGCTTCGCAACTTACGTTCAGCCGTTGGTGCCGGCTGCTATCTCAAGATGGTAGTCGTTAAACCATGTTGAATAGTTATAGGTGGCTTTAAAACTTCTGTCATAACTCCACCAATCCGGAGTTGGCCCCCGTGTGTGGAGTATAGCTTAACCTTTTCAAGTTTGAGACAGTCCAGGGAAGAGTACCGTACGCACCCCAGCTGTAAGGACGTTATGGGCTGTTAATAGGATGTTTCATCATTATCATATCAGCCAAAAACCGTCCACTGCTGGACAAAGGCCTCCCCCAAGGATTTCCACGACGACTGGTCCTACGCTGTCCGCATCCATCGGCTTCACGCGATCTTCACCAGTTTTTTTTAAATCCATAATTAATAAGCCCTTGGCATTATCTCACCAGATGGTAAGTGACGATGATGCCGAAGATGGAAGCAAGCTTACCAAGATTCCCCAACGCAATAGGGATCTGGCTATCTTATCTTTAAGCCGGAACACATCAATGCTGTTAACACTGATGTTTGGCGACAAGACGTCGGTTCACCGCGTGGGAGGCCTGCCTACGCTAAGTTTTCCTGTGCGCGGTGGCCACTCGAGAACTTTACTGCCCCAATGGCCGTCTGTTCTACGAGCTATGTGCCCTGCCCACTGTCACCTCAGTTTAACGATTCTGTGAGCTATGTCGGCTACTTTGGTTCTCCTGCGGATCTCCTCGTAGGATGTTTAAAAAAATAATATAAATAATAATAAAAAAATATGCGTATGGCTCCCGGCTTAGAATAGGACCATCCTATCTATTCCAGTGGCGTTCGTGAGAGTCGACTAAGAGACTTAAAACCGGAGGGCGGGCAGCAGCGTCCATTCCGTGTATTGCAATGCACCTGCAACCACATTGCGATCGCCAACCCGCTTGCCAAACGTGACTATCACGGCAAAACCCCCCTATGAGTACCACACCCAGAAAACGGCCCCTATTCCCGGGCTGCCCTGCTACTCCTAGCTCCGGTAGCAGTCATGGTAACGGCGGGGCGGGGGTTACGGAGAATCCACGGCAGATGCCAGGCTGCCAAACGCAACGACATTTGGCCTGGCAACTTACAACACGCATACACTGCGGACTGACGAGAAGCTTACAGAACTCGAAGAAGGAGTGAGCAGGTAACGGTGGGATATCGTAGGTTTATGTGAAGTCTCAAGAGAGGGAGAGGACACCATGATACTTAAATCCGGAAACCTGCTCTATTTCCGGGAGGGCGACCAATTGTCATAGGGTGGTATCAGGTTTCTCGTCCACAAGGCCCTCATAAACAATATGGTCCAGATCGTGAGCGTTTGGAAAAGGGTACATACTTTATACTCAGAATCACCAAACAGTATTTGATGAAGGTTGTACAGGTATACGCGCCAACCACGGAACACTCCGACGACGAGATAGAGACCATTTATGAGGACACTTCAACAGCCTTACATAGCACCAGGACCCATTATACCGTTGTTATGGGGTACTTCATCGTGATACAGAAGCCACTGGATGTGGAATGTGCAGGACCGGTCATGGTGGAAATCTTTGGGGGAGGTCTTTGTCCAGCAGTGGACGTCTTTCGGCTCATTATGATGATGATGATGAATAATAAAAATGAACTTAAAATCTATCTATTCTACTTTTTAAGAGCTCTTAGTACCGGTTTTTCACCTGCTTTCAGAAGTTCAGCCGTAATTTAATGAACTGATTAATAATGTACAAGGAACACATCTTTTAGATTATTTACTCTCTTGATAGAGCGGCACCCTGTTATCAAGGGCTAGCTTTTTTTGCTTGTTTTCGTGATAGATAAGCACTGTCTTACACCCGCGTCGGTCATACAATTTGTCTTGGTGTGCATGGATTATTGGACAACAGTTGTCCGGTATTTTATATAATCAAAATAATACATGGTACCAAACAAAAATCACTTTGGACGCCTTATACTAATAGTAGGTTTTCTTTCTACTTAAACATAGAAAACAATTAGAGAAAAAAATAATAAAGAACCCCGTACCAAAAGTATGGAAAATGTGGTTTCAGTTAAATATTCTGGGATTTTGATATAATTTTGATTTTAACGTCCTAAACCAAAGTCTCTATGGGGGCTACCACTGTTGCCGAGTCCCTTTCAGAGTTACGACTGATTTTGTATCAGACAACAAATCATTAATTAGATGCAATTACCAACTATTTATTTAAACAATTGACTATTATTAATTAAATAAGATATAACGAGTAACATTATTTTTCTTTCATTATACCCGTTATTAATAGTTTGTTTTGTCTGGTACTACTGTAAAAATATGCGTGCATTAAAATGCACAAAAATATGTTCTAATGATCTGTGTGTCGTTGTAATAAGAACTTCGTAAAATATTTATGAAACGATTTATTTTGCACTTGAGAAAGACGCTGGAGGTGTCATATTATTGATATTACTGTCACTGTGACAAGGTGCGAATTGGTACTAGAGTCGATTTCCTTGAGGGTACAAAATCAGTCGTAACTCTGAAAAGGACTCGGCAACAGTGGTAGCCCCCATAGAGACTTTTGTTTAGGACGTTAAAATCTATATCATATCAAAATATCAGAATATTTAACTGAAACCACATTTTCCATACTTTTAGTACGGGGTTCTACAGTAAAATAATAAATTTAAAGAAATTTAAGAGCCTAGCTCTTTTCTGTGGAGCAATAGATACTTTTAATGGTTCTGTGCAAGTTCCTTGAACTACTGGTACGTCACGATACCAACCTTTTCCATTATTTGCTCCTTAAAGCCACGTCTAGGTCTTCCACTTCCTCTTTCCTTCGTTTTCTTCCATCATCATCATCATCATCATCATATCAGCCGAAGGAAGTCCACTGCTGGACATAGGCATCCCCCAAGGATCTCCACGACGACCGGTTCTGCGCTGCCCGCATCCAGCGGCTTCCCGCGACCTTCACCAGGTCATCGGTCCACCGAGTGGGAGGCCTGCCTACACTACGCTTTCCGGTGCGTGGTCGCCACTCGAGAACTTTACTGCCCCAACGGCCATCTGTTCTACGAGCAATGTGCCCCGCCCACTGCCACTTAAGTTTAGCAATTCTGAGAGCTATGTCGGTTACTTTGGTTCTCTTACGGATCTCCTCGTTTCTGATTCGATCACGCAGAGAAACTCCGAGCATAGCACGCTCCATTGCCCTTTGGGTGACCTTGAGCCTTCTTATGAGGCCCATAGTAAGCGACCATGTCTCAGTTCCGTACGTCATCACTGGCAACACACATTGGTCGAAGACCTTGGTCTTAAGACACTGCGGTATCTGGGACGTAAAGATATTGCGAAGCTTCCCGAACGCTGCCCAGCCGAGTTGGATTCGACGATTGATCTCTTTCTCGAAGTTGGACCTACCTAACTGGACTGTTTGTCCCAGGTATACATATTCGGTAACAACTTCGAGTGTAGAGCCTCCAACCTTCAGAGGAGTAGGTATGACACGGACGTTTGACATAATTTTCGTCTTGTCCATGTTCATTCTAAGACCCACTTGTTGAGAGGCTCTACTGAGGCCATCGAGCATTGTGCCTAAGTCGTCCATAGTCTCAGCCATGACCACGATATCGTCAGCGAATCGAAGGTGGGTGATGTACTCGCCGTTGTTATTGATGCCGAGTCCACCCCAGTCCAAAAGCTTAAAAACATCTTCCAGGGCGGCGGTGAACAGTTTCGGAGATATAACGTCTCCCTGTCTCACCCCTCGCTGCAGCTGGATAGGTTCCGAGTTTTGATCCTGGAGGCGAACCGACATGGTGGCGTTTTCATACAAACACTTCAGCACTTCGATGTATCGATAGTCAATTTGGCACCTCTGGAGAGACTGTAACACAGCCCAGGTTTCGACCGAATCGAAGGCTTTCTCATAGTCCACGAACGCCAAGCATAGTGGCTGATTGTACTCTTCGGTCTTCTGTATAATCTGCCGCAGCGTATGTATGTGGTCTATGGTACTAAATCCTTTTCGGAAACCGGCTTGTTCGGGAGGCTGGAAGTCGTCAAACCTGCGTGCGAGACGATTCGTAATGACCCTCGAAAACAGTTTGTAGACATGGCTCAGAAGTGAGATGGGTCTGTAGTTCTTCAGCAGGGTATTGTCGCCCTTTTTGAAGAAAAGCACGACCACACTTCTGTGCCATGCCTTAGGCGTTTGTCCTTCAAGTATAACGGAATTAAATAATTTCTGAAGAGCTTTAAGTACCGGTGTTCCACCTGCTTTCAGAAGTTCAGCCGTAATTCCATCATCACCCGGTGCCTTATTGTTTTTAAGCTGTTTAAGAGCCATTCTAATCTCGTACAGGCTGACGTCCGGGATATCTTCGGTATAGTGTCGGGTAAGTCTAGCTCTTGGGTCTTTAGCCAGATCGCTGACAGGCAGACGTGTGGTCGTGTACAATTGTCCGTAGAACTTCTCAACTTCTTCCAGCAACTCAGTCTTAGACGATATGATCCTGCCGTCCTCAGTCTTCAGCTTGGTCAGTTGACTTTGACCAACAGACAGATCTCTCGCGAACACTTGTGAGCCTTTGTTGTTCTCAATCGCCTCTTTAATACAATTTGTATTATAGTGGCGCAAATCGCGAGTTAGAGACTTAGAGATCTGCCTGTTTAGTTGCCGATACTGAGTAGCGTCTTCAGAGGACTGCAAAACCAATCTTCGTCTTTCTTCCATGAGGTTGCTGGTCAAGTCAGAGATTTTTTTGGTTCTGTTTGAACGGCGAGTTTTGAAAATCTTAGACCCGACCGTTTGGACAATTTCCACGAACCTGTCGTTATAATCGTCCACATTCTCGCAGTCTCCTAGGCATTCGAAGCGATTGTGCAACTCGAGCTGAAAGTTTTCGGGGTTTTGGAACTGGATGGGCGCTGGTCTGAGTGTGGACTTCATCAGTCGACATCTTTCTAGCTTGGTCTTTATATTCAATGTGCCTCTTACCATTCGGTGATCGCTTCCTGTTTTGACTGAGTTGATCACAGAGACATCATTGAATATTTGCCTTCTTGTCGACAAGATGAAGTCGATCTCGTTCTTCGTTACGCCATTGGGATGCAACCATGTCCACTTTCGCTGTTTAGGCTTTTTGAAGAAGGAGTTCATCATAAAGAGGCCCTCCTTCTCCATAAAGTCGGCCAGCAGCTGGCCACGTGCATTTCTCTCTCCATATCCAAATTGCCCCACTCTCAGCTCACCATCACTTCGTTTGCCCAGTTTCGCGTTAAAGTCCCCCATAACCCCGTTTTCTTCCATACAGAGTCAAAAATATTTCTGCGATATAGAGCGTCAATGGATAAGTACGAGTTGGACTTGTGCATCAAGGGTACCGTACCATAAACAAACGCTGTGGACCGGTTCGCACATCGCGAACTTCTGTTTTATTTTTATCATGAAAAAGATCATAGTTGATAAGTAAGTTTTCCACTGTCTACCTACATTGGTTTTAAAATGATACGTCTCTACTCTTTATAGAGATGATAGACAGAGACGGAGATATAATAGACAGAGAGTCAGCGTAGCCTTAGTCATAAGCTTGGCCTTTTCCAGGCAGTTGGTACAATTCTTGTTGCAGGGTGGTATTCTGGTTTCTCCAAAAAATATTACAATGAAGAAATGAAACATTCAAAGTATCAAAAATTGCTATTATTATTTTCAGTATTCAAATCAAGTTCAATAGTATTTAAAAACTGTTACAACTACTTTATATGTAAGTATTTAATACAAATTAATTCTTGAAATGAAGAACATACCTCATTTTGTTTTAAAAATTAAAAAGAAAGACTTTGGATAACCCTATTTTAAAAATATGGCATTATTGATGTAAAAACTTAGCTTTTTAACATTTTCTTCAATTACATTTAATCATGGGTAGATAATTAGAGATCGATTGTTTAGAAGTGATTTATCACTTTTTAGAAAAATTTTCGATACACATTTCAAGATTGTTTGTCAAACATTTTGACATATTCTTTAACATGTACAATACATCAGGGTGTAAAATAATGGAAATAGGTAGTATTTAGAAGTTGGACACACAAGGACAATGTCAAAGGTAAAAAAACAAATGCGAGCCAGAACCGCACACAAAGGGTTCCATACCATCATACTAGATGATGCTAGTTTATTCACGTTTAAAAAAACACAAACATACAAAACACGTTTTTCTATTTTTTTTGTATTTGTTGTTAAAGCGGCAATAGAAATACATCATCTGTGAAAATTTTAACTGTCTACCTGTTACGGTTCATGAAATACAGCCTGGTGACAGACGGACAGACGGACGGCGCGGAGTCTTAGTAATAGGGTCCCGTTTTACCCTTTGGGTACGGAACCCTCAAAATAACAATTTTCGAATTCCTTAACACTTAATTAAACTTTTCATACAAATTGAGCTGATTAGGCATACAACTCTTTTAACGCAAATTCATTTTCTTTTTTCGATTTAAGCCAAATTGTAAAACAAATTTGTTAATTTAATCCATTTAATCTCACACCCTGTACATCAAACTATAGCTAGGTACTCTAAACAAATCACAACAAGATACAAAGACACACGTTACTTAGTCTAACTTAGTACAAGTTTGTCAAGACTTAAAACAAACATGTCAGACATAAAAATCATAAAACACAACTTGCAGCAATGATGTTACTTTTGAAAATATTTAAAAGATAGAATCAGTTTGAAAAAGTACAATTTTCAATAATTTTGTACTGGTAGGTACTTAAAGGAACGGTTTTAAAGTTCGATCTGCCAAGTTTATTATAAATCTAGTCATCTTGCGCTATTAACTACTTCGTTCTAAGTTTAAATGATAAAATTAAGCTCTAACAATTTTCAGTCTCAGAAATAGAAAGTACCTTAGACACAACAACGCTTTGATCAAAATTGAAATTTATTTTGAAAGAGTTTTAAAAACTTAATCTTACTTAGTAATTAGTTTCTCTTTGATATTCACACTTAAAGCTTTCGGAGTTTAGGCTTCGTGATAATTTTCTTTAAATTTCACAAAATAACATTAGAATGTGATAATCACATTAACGTTTAAATTTCTTCAATAAAATTTGGCCTATCTAAATGTTTGTATTAAATTTTAAACATGAGTGCCAGCCTTCGTTGGGGCGCCATTACCTAAAAGAGAATAAAACAAAAAATAAATAAATATATTTCACCAAATATAGCGTGGCATAATTTCAACATTATAAGGGTCCCCAGGACGCTCGAATTTCCATACAAACATAGTTCCGCTTTAATAAAAAACTACATGCCGGATTGAATCCAAACTTTGCAAATATATTAAGTAGATAAATATCAATGTTTGTTATTAGTGTTCATAGTAGTAAATGAATAAACTAAACGGAGGCTAAAATTAGTTTTGTACTAAGTTTAAAATTTCTCTTTTTTCTGCCGTTTTATATTAGTACATCAAAAACTAATTACAATCATCAATATATTGTGTCTATTCAATGTCTTTGCAAAGTTTGGGTTCAATCCGGTATGTAGTTTTTATATTAAAGCTGAACTACGTTTGCATGGAAACTCGAGCCTCCTGGAGACCCTTAAATTTAATTTAACAAGTATTCAAATGGTGAATGATCCGTTCACTGGGGCTCCTGTTCATACTGCATCGGAACACTTATTCAATTTTCAAAAAAATACGTTTAATATAAAAATTCACAAATTTGTTCGTATAAAGAGTTCTTATTTTGCAAATTGACTACGGGCCTCTAGGGGAAAGTTGTTTAATACAATGCGTAGAAGCCTCAGTTAAAGCCTCCTATTGTAGCACGGCTTCGGTAAGTACGGCAGTAGTTAGGGCGCGGGCTTCGGAATAAATGCGTGCTACGGGTAATCGGAATTTAATAAAGATGAAATAAAGACCCGAGATTGGTCTTAATATGGAGAAAGAGGTTTAAATAGAAGTTATACTAGATTATGATGAAGGAAACGAAATGGTGAAATGGTGAAAGATATAGAATGATTTCATGCGTTAAAAAGAAGAAATAGATGGAATGAAAGGAGAACGAATAATTGCGCACCGTGCTACACTTTATACATTTTTATACCTGTATAGAGAATGTATTAAAATAAGCGGAGTCTACTTACAATAGGTAAATAACTATTATCTGTAAAAGATTCATAGATAATTCGCAAAAATAATACTAATATCAACAATGTTTTAGATATTTGACTATTGGTTCCTCAGGAAAAGTTTTCAGTAGTATGAAAATGAGTGAAACTCCTAGTTAAGAGAAGGTGTTCTTTTTTTAATATATTGTGAATGATACTTTTAATTTGGTGTAATCTGAAGAAAAATTTAAACATGACAGACAAGAACTTAAAAAAAAAGAAAAATTAAAGCTGAAATAACTGCAGAAAAATGATTTCAAAGAACAGCTTCAAATTATAACTTACCTTTGGTAGTAACTTTATTAGTATGTAAGCTTCCTTGGCTAGAAGGTGGCAGGACGTAAAGAGCTCCTTTTTGAGGCTTAGGCACCTGTGGAAAAGATATAATATTAACACAAGTTTGCCAGATAAGCGAATTCTCAAATTTAGAGCGCGTATGGGTAAATTTTGCTTACTGATATACACACGGATGTTGTTAGTACTATGAACAAGCGTTTGTGGGTTGATTAATGTGTGACCTAACATAAAAATGATGAGAACAAAGTAATGCTAATCCCACTAAATATATATTAATGTATCTATAGGTAAAGAAGTATTACTTACTTGAGGCTGAGCCCCACTATTAGCAGAGCACAATGATGCCAGAGGGCTGATGGTAGGTCTTGAAGATGATGATGATGAAGTAGGTGATGTCACCGATGTAGCTAAAAAAATATATACAATGAAATAAGAGATTGTAGCTATTGTCATGATCAAAATGAGTTTGAAGATACTTCCTACTACTTCCAACATCATAATAACTTATAAAAAAAGAGTCGTTTCATATTTGGAGAACTTTTAAAATTAGCATAAAAGCAATGACTAGAATTACTGATAGCCTAGAAAAAGTAAGCTATCCACAAAGAAAAAAATCTTATTTCTTAATTTAATTAATGTTTAGCGGCAAGACTTAGAGAAGATAGTGATAGCTAGCTAGGTGGGCTTAGAAAATACTCTTTCACCAACCAAGCCGAGCCTTACAAAGTTAGACTCCGCCAAAAATCGAACCCAGACCTCCTGGTGTGAAGCTAAAGGACTATCCAATATGCCACGGAGGCGGTTAAAATAAAATTTATTCCCAATTATTCTTTGGGATCGACACAAAAATTGTTTTCTTTCATTCTTGACTATTTGCAGCCATCTCTATATTTTTTTTCATACTCATATTATCTTTTACACTGTCCATTTATCTTTTGTTTGGTCTTCCTCTCTCTTGAAACTAATAAGTAAATAACTATCGACAAATAATTAAGACATATTTTACCTGGTATTTGTAAATTAGAATTCCTGATACTATAGTATGGCGGAGGTGGCTTTGAGGAGCTCCCTTGTGATCCTATTGCTGCAAGTAAATGTTTAATGAATCCAAATTAAGTGAATCATTGTATTAAAAATGAGTCGATTTGCTTACATACATGGACATTATGTACGTAAACTTAGCATTACCATGAAATGACAATGAATATTTTATTAACAACAGGTTCTGTTGCATGTTTTTCATGTTTTTCAATTAGCTCAAAAATAAGGAAGGATATGCTTTTTAAAAACCGGCCAAGTGCTAGTCGGACTTGTCCACCAAGCGTTCTTTACCATCGGACCTCTCCATAAAAGTTTGGCAATGATACATATTCATTACAAACAAAAGACATCAACGCAAGCGACAGAAAGTTGCGCTGTTTTTCTTTCAGTTCGAACTCCTTAGCGCGAATACGACTCACACTTGCCAGGTTTTTATTGATTGTGTTTTATTTTAGGATTAGTCGTATAATCATATCAAGTTTCACGATTGTGTGTATTACCGATTTTATGATAGAGGAAAAAAAACCTTCATAAAATACCTATCCTTATTTTTCACTAATTAAAAATATTTTTTAAATCCCTCTTAATATAATACACATCCTGTGAAAATTTCAGCCAACTACCTATTACGACAAACGGACGGACGGACAGACGGTCAGCGTAGACTTAGTAACAGGGTCCCGTTAACTGGTACGGAACCTTAAAACGTGGATGAAATATTATATAAATTGGTGTGCATTGGTTGAAACGCTAAAGATACATTATATGTGACCAGTAAAATAAAGGAGTAAGAACAGCAATTGTATACATACACAAAGGGCCACTGCCTCTCAAATAGGGATTGCCATAAGTTGCAGCATATCTGACGTCCATGCCGCCGGCCAGCATCACGCCAGGCTTTACCATTGGTATCACTTGGGACGAAAACATACAATTTTGATGTTAAAAGAGTGTAGTCACACCATTTATCAATAAAAAATGAATAGACGCTAAACATTAATTACTTTGCATTATTATAACCTGTCTAATATTTCAGAAATCGTCCGATTTGCACTGTGTCCAACTACAACACTCTTTTACGATCTTTGGCATCTCATAACTAACTGAAATATCACTATGGTATACCGTAAGTAAACATCAGGCCATATCAATTATATTAGTTAAGATAGAGTAAAGACGATATAAGGCAATAAACAATGCAAAAGTAGGACTATTAAAGACTCACCATCAGGTCCAACCAATCCCAAAACACCACAGCTTGACTGCCGCTGCAATGATCCACTCTGACTTGGAAAGGCGGAATGGATACTCCTGGATAGGGACCCTGTGAGAGAGTCTCCTGATGGCGGGGCATAGTCCCTGGAGTAATCTACATAAGGGACGTACCCGTTGGTTTGACCAGTCTGTGTGCAGATAAAAACAGGAACTTATTGATCGATACTGTAGAGAAATTAACCCCACTAATTGTCGTAGATAAAGATCGACTTACGGTAAAATAGCAACCTTCTATTTACATAAAACTTATAGGTACAACGTCATCTTTTCTTTGATACTCGCAAAAATTTATTGAAAACTGACCTTAAAGTTAAAGTTGATAGCTTGATTGAAATCCCCACTGTATCTTTGGTACTGCTTCATTAGTTCGTTATCATATCCTGCATCAGGAAGAGCGACCGGTCCGGCTAGTGGAAGTCCTAGATTCGTTTTTAGATGAAGGGACGAGTGGAGTTCAGTTTCCGACCCTGCGTTAAGGGTCTCCTAAAATAATAGGTCAGAAACTTATTACGTTTATACTGGAGAACAGATTACACAGGCTAATTTGGAAATAGGACTTATGCAACAGATTCAATGGTCAGGGCTCCTACTTGCAAGGCTAGGTTCGATTCTCAAGAAAGACCAAAAATTTGTACAAAATGTCTCTAGAACTATTCTTAACATTTAATGTTTGTTTTGTTTCATGTATTTTTGCAAAAGGAGCTCTTGTTTTTTATAAAATACAGAGAGAAGTAAGAACTAAACCCATAATATTTAAAGTTTTTCTTAACATACACATTGTTTTCTATTATCCCCTTTTTTATTTATTCTCCTTTTTTGGAATGTTTTTTTGTGATAAAACGTATTTTTTTATTTATTATTCTTCTGTTGATCAATTTTGTTTCAAGATTCAAGGTTCAGAGTATTTACTCAAAATAGGTGCAAATTACACTCTTTCTGATAGTCATAAATTAATAATAACATAATTTCATTTGTGAAAAATCAAGAAATGTACAATCATTAATTAGTTAATAATGTCAAAATTAAATCCTAGAAATAAACCAGATTATGTCATTAAAACATGAAAACAATATGACACGAAAAGTTATATACACAATTATTGAATGTCATTGAAACCTTTGACAAGAGTAGGCCAGTTCACACGGACAGCACCCGGTCACGAGTATAACGCGAGAGTCAGCCATCGCTCACATCAACCATATTAGAGGGAAAGGAACGACCCGGCTCGTTAGAATATCTAGTATGCATGTAGGAACAGTAATTTTTCTCCCAGTTTAGGTACCACAGGTTGTCCTTGTTTGAGCACAGGTGATGTGGATTAATGCAACATACCTTCATGTTTTATTTTTTTATTTAATACGTACATCACAACTCCCTTCAACCTGTCTTAGCTCCAACTTCAAATCACTGATATTCGAGTTCCTATCGCTCTCCTTGTAACAAGTCTTCACATCCGTAATATCTGGCTTCTTCTCAGAGCTGGTCTTTCGATGACATAGCATTATGATTAACATTATCATGACCAGCATCACGGCTGCTGATGAGAGAGCAGTGGCCACTAAGATTAAGGGAAATGATTCTGAAAAAAAATTGATTAGTTGGGTAAAACTGATTAAAAACCAGAAATCGATCGTAAAGATTAAGTTGTTAGGTCAAAAAAAGCATGTCGTCTTTGTCTTTATTACACGGTAATGGTAACCATGGACCAGAGTTAAATCAGATGATGATGACTAGAATGTATTTTATTAGTAAGAAAAGAACCGACAAAAGAGAGTGGAAACATTGGTAAGTCATTGACATTTTAATTGCGAGATCATGACTTTGATCTGAACAATAAAAACTGTAAAGTCGTGATAACAAGCTAATACAATAATTTTGAAAGATTAATATGAGAGCCGTTAAACTAACACACTAAATGGTAAAGGATCATTTGCAAAAAATGTAAGACTCTTAATTTGATCAATGGACGACGATTTGCAAACTAAAAGATTTTAAATTCGTAGTAGTAATCCCATACAATACAGGCTGTGAAAAAAGCTAGGCCGTTAAATTTACATTGCTATTCCAAAATAATAATAACATTTAACGCATGAATGAAAATAAAATAAAATAAATTCAAAATAATATTTATTGATCAATGAATGATTTGCAAAGTAAACCACATAACGAGACATTTCAGCTTTATTTGACGAAGTTCAATAGACATTTAAAAAAGTCAGTTGGTCAGACGATGCTGGCGTAATGAATACAAATTTTAATTGATAAACAAAAATTTAAAAAGAAACACCAGATGTCACGCCACGCGCAACTGGCGTCTGTCCAATTTGAAATTTCAATTATTTTATCCATCTACTGCGATGGAGGATAAATTTGAATTTTAAAGCCTCCTGTGGCATCAGGCCAACTAAGAAGAATAATGATGTGACTTGAATGAACTAGGAATACAATGGAAAGTTAAAAATATAATGGAAGATTTAACTTGACTTTAATATTAGTCACATAGTCTGTCTTCAAATTAATCGTGTACATGTTTTAGTCTGAGACCAAGATCATTGGCTGAATTTAAATTTCATCAACTTGGTCTAGTGGATAGATAGTGTGATCCTGAATGTTACTTTCAGGGTAGTGAATTTTTGTTTGTTATTCAGAATAAACATTTTAATATGAGTGGTCAGTTTGTGCCGTAGTTAGATCAAAAACTTCTATATTACATGGAATTTGGACAAATCCAAAACTTTACACAAATGTAAAGATGATTATAGTCCCATTTCATTAAGCTATTCTGCCATTTCCTGTGATTTAGAGTCAGCTTTCCTTGTATGAAATCCCATTAGTTTTTCTCTCTGTGTCAACAGTACTATCCAAACATTGACCTTATTGCATTTCACTGACAGCTTACATTTATTACTTACTCTCAGGAATCAGTATTATTTCCACGCTGTCTGTTCCATAAAAATTGGACACACTACAGTTATAAACTCCAAAATGACTCAATTGGCTTTCACGAATAATCAAAGATGATCTGATGATTCCATCTCGGAGAGTCTCTTCGAGGAAGGAGTACTCCTGTAATAGTGGAATCAAATGATGAACACTTATCATAATAATAACAATTAAGTACAAATGGTCCGGATGCAGAAATGTAACAGCAATAATGTAAAAAATATGCATATCATTACAATAAAGAGAAGCATTATAATATGTACATGCACTTAATAAAGGTAAATATATCGAAAAGGAAGCAACAGTTGCATCCGATACAGGGGGCCTATGCAACTAGAAAATTATTTTGAGTCATAAATTTATTCTTTACATTGTGCTTCTCCTAGATAACAATTTACTACACCCATAATAGTAACACGGGACCCCAATTTCGGAATCAACTTATTATTAAGCATCTAACATATTATTAACGTTTAGAAGTTAATTTGATTTCTGAAGCTAAATCCAATAGCCCCTCAATCTCAGTGACCATTCCGTAAAATCGCTCTTAATTCCAGGGACTAAGCTCAGAGGATTATCTTCGTAATGCCTACTCACATTATTGTGAAAAGAATTAATTTCCGCGCCGCCAAAAGTCCACATCACATAATCGGGTTTCGGGACAGAGAAGGAAACACAATCTATTCTTACGCTATCTCCTTCTATTCCGTATTGTGTGTCGTTGGAAATTATTTTTGGTGGACCTGAAAGAAAGATTGTAATTAAGTACTTAGCTACTTAATAAGATATCATTGTGAGTGGTATTGTGACATCTGGCCATTGTCCGATGTTAGAATTACTAGAGTTAAGATCGAATCCTGGGATACGTGAGTAGAAGCATGGGGATCATTTGCCGCCCATATCAAATACATACCAAAGGGCAACGGAGCGTGCTATGCTCGGAGTTTCTCTGCGTGATCGAATCAGAAAAGAGGAGATCCGTAGGAGAACTAAAGTAACCGACATAGCTCTCAGAATTGCTAAACTTAAGTGGCAGTGGCGGGGCATATAGCTCGTAGAACAGATGGCTGTTGGGGTAGTAACGTTCTCAAGTGGCGACCGCGCACCGGAAAGCGTAGCGTAGTCAGGCCTCCCACTCGGTGGACCGATGACCTGGTGAAGGTCGCGGGAGGCCGCTGGATGCGGGCAGCGCAGAACCGGTCGCCATGGATCCTTGGGGGAGGCCTATGTCCAGCAGTGGACGTCCTTCGGCTACATGTTGATGATGATGATCAAAATGAATTTTTTTGCACATCATTGTTAAACAGTCTTAGGTATAAATCTTTTCAAAAGGATGAAAAATAATCACAAAACAATAATCATTAACATAGTATTATCAGTCAAAAGCTGGTAATGGCCTCCCCCAAGAATTTCCATCACGATTGGTCCTGCGCCGCCCGGTCCAGGTCTAGTCGTTGGTGCATCAAGTAGGAGGCCCGAGCTACGCTACGTCTTAAACAGTAATATTTGTTTAAAAGATAAAAATTTAATGAAAAAAAAAATATACTAATGTTTAAGTCAATCTTTATGTATCTACATAAAATTTCATCGTCGTATCAGCTCATATACGTCCCCACCGAGGGGCTCGAGCCTACCCTGAATAGGGCGATCAGGCCTTAGTCGACCACACGGGCCCAGTGCGAGTTAGTCGACTTCACACACAACCTGCGAGTTTCTCTGCAACCCTGTGCAGGTTTCCTCACGATGTTTTCAATCACCGTAAGAGCGTCGGATAAACGTACGTATGAAATCTTAATTAAAATAAAATTTAAAAATAACAAATTTATAATGTTTTCATTACTTCCGGCATATCCAGCAATACGATCCTGAAAATGTCCACAGAGTGCTCGCTGCATAGTAAATTTGCTCATACATTGTAAATTACTTTACTACCGGTAAGAAACAACCTTCTCCTTAGGCAGTCGCATGCGCATTGTGTTTCTTCCAACTAACGATACAGGTAGTCAAAGGATTAGGGAGCAGGTACTTGGAGGCTTGAGCTTAGCGAACGTATAGCTTATATAATTGAAAACGCTAAACACGTTAAAAAACCGACTTCCATCGGAACAACTTAGTACATTTTTGCATCATTATTTTTGGTTTTTGTTAATTTTCTAAAAAAAGTACTACACCGATTTTGATAAAATTTAAATGGGACCACACGGGAAGCACAAGCTTTCTTATAAAAAAGGAATCATGAAAATCCGTTCACCCAGCCCAAAGTTATGAGGTAACAGACATAAAAAAAATACAGGCGAATTGAGAACCTCCTCCTTTTTGGAAGTCGCTTGAAAATAATAAACAATGTTTGCCAAGGGCGGAAAAATGCTCATAGCGCAAACACTCTAGGTGGAAACAACTGCTCGTTGTACGTACGTTTGCCACCAAGCAGCTTGCTGCGTTTCGGTGGGTTGGGTGAGAGAACCAGCGCGATCACCTGCTAACGGGGCGTGCCATATGTGCCCTCACAGATCAGCATAGTACTTATTACCCTGGTGTTACAGACAGGCGGTGATACCCACTTTCTTTGTGTGGCCATGCATAATGAACTCTGTTTCAATCCTTAAAATCCTTTGAAACAGGAACGTATCGATACTACGAGTATTACTGTGGACAGACCTGGTGGTCATGGGTTCGATCCGCACCCACGGCAAACATTCTTGTGACGAACAGGATTGATTTGTAAGTTTGTACCTATATCTGTACATTTTCCAGCCCCTCAACCATCTCTGTGCAAAAAATAGCAACAATCAATTGTTCCGTTGCGATGTTAAATAAATTTACCAAAAAAATGTATTTTTAATTTCCCTCGGGAACTGCATCGGGCAATGCTATTTTCACGGGATAAAAAGTAGCCTATGTCCTTCCCAGTGACATAAGCTACCTGCATCCCAAATTTCATCAAGATTGGTTGAGGTGTTGAAGCGTGAAAAGGTAACAACCAAACAAACACATTTTCACAATTATAATACTAATAAGGATTTATTTTATCAAAAATACTATGACTTTTGTAACCCTTCATGTCGCGGAAGAACTTATAAGGGTTTATGTGGAGTGGCAGCGCCACTTTCATGTAATGGCGGAAGTGGGAAGCGGCGGGAGCCACCGCTGCAGTTTTACGCAATCACACTTAATATTATAAAGGCGAAAGTTTGTGAGTGTGTATGTTTGTTACTTCTTCACGCAAAAACTACTAAACGGATTTGGCTGAAATTTGGTAGGTAGACAGATTAGAACCTGGATTAACACATAGGCTACTTTTTATCACGCTCGCGAGCCGCTTGCGGCTCGCGCACTGCGCACCCTCGAAAAGTCATAGAAACGTTGTCCAAGCGGGTGAAGCAGCGGGAAACAGCTAGTTTCTCATAAATTGTATTTGAATCATATACAATTGTTGTAAATTTGCAAATTTTTTATGCATACTTAAGTAAACATACAATATAATAATATGATGAGATATGTACTTTTAAATATCTTAATACCAATGAAGCTAAAAAATAAAAAATAATGAGTCCCCACTTTGAACGAAACTGGTTAAATAAATTCTCGGTGGAAAAACAAGAGTGTCTCCATTAAAAGTTCCTATTCAATCACTTATTTTGGCCTCATTTGTGTGGGTTAAACTAATATTTTATTCATTAGGTCTGATTGAAACGGTGAATGACGGCGTGGGAAATAGATATAATGTAAAATCTGTTGTTTTGCTTTTATGAAACGGAAATAATAATAACAAACACGCAAGTTAACACGACGAAACCACGGTCACTATATGGATGGGTTTGACTGTTAGTGGCATTTTTCTCGACCGTTTCAGTTCTGCTTGCTATCTAGATGGCAGTCGTTGAGCCATGTCAGATGCTTAAAGGTGGCTTGAAATACTTATGTCAGACTAGCTGTTTCCCGCGGCTTTACCAGCGTGGACAACGTTTCTATGACTTATCGAGGGTGCGCAGTGCGCGAGTCGCCAAGCGTGGAAAAACGTAGCCTATGTATTAAACCAGGTCCCAATCTGTCTACCTACCAAATTTCAGCCAGATCCGTTAAGTAGTTTTTGCGTGAAAGAGTAACAAACATACATCTTGTACTTGTGAGTGGAGTCTTACCTCTTACATACACCATAGCTGAAGTTTCAATGTCGCTGTAACCGTCCACACTGGCTCGACACCAATACTGGCCTGATGACTGAGCAGTAACGGTTATAGTCAGGTTCGAAGATTTGCTGACCCTCTGTAAAAGTGTCAATATTTTGATTCTACATTTTTTATCCACAATTAGTAAGCCTTTGGCATCATATCACCTGATGGTAAGTGGCTTACCAAGATTGCCCAACGCAATGGGGAACTGGATATCTTATCTTCAAGCCGAAATGCTGTTCAGGTTTATGTTTAGCGGCAAGACTTAGACAAGATGGTGGTAGCTAGCCAGGCGGGCGTAGAAAATGTCCTTCCAACGACCAATCCGAGTATTACAAAGTTAGACTCTGCCGGGAATTGAACCCGCGACCTCCTGATGTAATCCTAAGGGACTTAACCATTACGGAGGCGATTTAAAATACATGTTAATCTTAGGAGCTCCAGACAAAAATTAATAAGGGTATTTTTTACAATAACCTATGGCAATTCACAATGTTTTTTGACTTCTCATACAAAGTTTTACTTTCTCAACCTCGTAGTACGGTACGCACTTACGTAGGGTAGAGGAAATATTGTTTTCAAGAAAAAAAAGTTTTTCCAATTTTCGTGAAAATGTATTCTATGTCATTAACACATACCGAAAAACCGAATATCTGAATTTCGTGCATGCGTGCGTGCATACGTTCGTACGTCACGCTTGGCTCTTAAAACTTAAGAATTTTAAATTATTTCATGGACGGATTATCAAAAGTTTTTTCTTACCATTAAACTAAGAGTAGCTGTCATACAACAAAACATTTTTTTTTCTCAAAAACGGCTATAACGATTTTGATAAAACTTTGCAGGTCGGAGTTGCTTCTGTTTATCTTTTACTTGGTAATACCCATTGGTCAGGAAAAAATCGTGTTGGTATGGTTCTCCTACAAATGAAATTTACACTTGCAATTTATTCACAAATGGTTGGAGCTATTGAATTGTCATGCAATTTCAATTTCTTTTAATTTAATTTTTGTATGGACGAAATGTATGACAAAATTTGTAGTGAAAGTTTAGTGCAGCCTGCCGTATAGTTTATTTATACTACCGTTGTACTCATCACAATGTACAACTTTTCCCAAAATTCTCAAAAAAATTTTGGACCCTCCATACAAAAATGCAATTTATGGAATGAAATAATAAAAAAAAAACAAATGTATAAATGTTTTCAAAATTCTTTTCGCGGAGTTACATATGAGGATATTACGCATCATTCGAGGTATGTTTTACCAATTCGGTCAACCGGACTAACAACCGAACTACTGCTACTACAGGAAATGGTTCAGCCGTAGTTTAAAACAAGTGACTTGAAATGTCATGAAGTCATATATTTTAAGAATCGTTTAAAAAAGCCCTTTCATTTGACACACGATTGGTTTTAGAATATTTTTTTCCATACAAAAAAATATTACGTCATAACTCATCCCTTTTTTTTGGTGCTACAGGTCAAATATATGTTTGATTCATATGGATTAATTTTTCCGATTTTCATGCTCTTAACATCATTTGCAGTTGTTAATGGCGTACCGCTAGGACTATTGGGGAAGTTTTTTTAGTTGGTCCATTGGAATTTCGTTCTCCCGTTTTATTTCGTTTTTTCGGCTACTTTTTATATGAATAACCTCGTGATAACTTACAATAACCCTGTCATTCTCGTATCGCAGCCACAGGATCCTCGGCGGTGGATGTCCATCTACGCCACAAGAAAGAGTAACAGTGGACCCCAGGTCAGTTTCAACGTCTTGGGGCTTCATGGTGAAGGTGGGGCCATCTGGGAAAAAAAGAGTTTGAAGATTTTTCACAAGACTGCCAACTTACCTAACTACCAATTAAGTAAGACCACAGATATAAAAGTTTAAACGTCGCCTGCTGTCAAGCGCACGTCATTTTTTAAGCCCTTGGCATCATCTTACCTGATGGTAAGTGACGATAATGCCGTAGATGGTAGATATGCTCACCAATATTCTCCAACGCAATGGAAAACTGCTCTTGAAAAATCTTATCTTTATACCGGAACACATCGATGTTGTTAACATTGATGTTTAGCGACATGTTTAGCAATAAGATGACGGAAGCTAGCTAGATGGGCTTGGGAAATGCCCTGCCACTGACCAAAGTTAGACCCCGCTGGGAATTAATCCCGGGACCTCCTGATATGAAGCAAACGGACTAACATTTACGCCACGGAAGCGGTTAAAATTACAGTAATGTGATGCGCAAGAGACCATTACTGCAGTAGTCATCCTTGCGCTCTCTAGCATCTGCCGCCCGCTGACATAGGGTAAAACCAGGATAGTTGCCCCAGGGATATAGTTGCCCCGATTGTAATTATTCTAGTTTCGCGGATGAATGGCATGCTATTTTATTAATCTATCGAAATATTCTCTGACCCCCACTAAGTTGACCGTGTCTCATGTCTCTGTACTATTGTATGGGAAGGAAAAATGCGATTAAAGTTTTTTGCGGTGTAGATTCCTATTTCTCGGCGGGGCATTTATCCTAAACGTAATATACATGGATTAGGCAACTATCCTCTATGTGGGATAGATGTCCCAAATTACAGAAGTCCGCAAAAATCGCTAATACTCTAAAAACATCAAAGATAATGTTTTTTACTTTCTATAAATCCCTACTAATATTATAAATGTGAAAGTAACTCTGTCTGTCTGTTACGCTTTCCCACAAAAACTACTGAACGGATTTGGCTGAAATTTGGTACGTAGACAGATTAGGACCTGGAGTCAGACATAGGCTACTTTTTACCACGCTCGCGAGCCGCTTGCGGCTCGCGCACTGCGCACCCTCGAAAAGTCATAGAAACGTTGTCCACGCGGGTGAAACCGCGGGAAACAGCTAGTTTGTAGATAAAAAAACCAGAGTACTGGCCAGTTTTACAAATAAAATATTTTACTTTTTGTACTGAGAGGTATAGAATGATTTCAAAATGTGTGAAAACTATCCAGCTTTTACCCTATCAGTGGAGTCATAGGGGCTGGGCCACATCTCTTCGACACGAAGTCGTTGCCGTGCTGTCGAGCCACGACGACGCTCATATTTTGCATTCTGCTGTCTACTCTCAGATCAAATAAAAGTTCAGATATAATTTTGCGAACTATTAAGTTATAAGGATACTTTTTGATTCATGTGTATGGTATCGTGTGTTATGTGAATGTGCGTGTCTCGACGACGTCTTAGCAAATACAATCGAGTATTTTGGAGTGGTTTTGATGTGTATAGTGAAATTTGATCTGAGATTCCAACGCGAACTGTTTAAAATTGATAAACTATTAAATAGTCTGTAGGAGAACTAAAGTTACTGACATAGCTCTCAGCATTGCTAAACTTAAGCGGCAATGGGCGGGGCACATAGCTCGTAGAACTGATGGCTCTTGGGCCAGTAAAGTTCTCAAGTGGCGACCACGCACCGGCAAACGGACCGATTACCTGGTGAAGGTTGCGAGAAGCCGCTGGATGCGGGTAGCGCAGTACCGGTCCTCGTGGAAATACTTGGGGCCTCCCTCAGCTATATCCAGCACTGGACGTCCTTCGGCTGATATAATGATGATGATGAAACTATTAGTTCAGATTATAAACATATTTAGTCATTTTTCTTTATACCTTCTCTTAATACTGTATTAAAGAAGATACCAGATATGGGGCTTTGACCTCCTGAATCCTAAGATACTTACAAGTGACTTCAACAGTTTTAGTGTCGGCACTCTTGCCCACGGAGTTGTGGACCTCACACTTGATCGTTGCTTGGTTGTATCTTCTGGTTACATTATTTAGTACCTGCGAACAATACACATTGACATGGCGTTAGTCTGTAATGGTGTACCTGTTAATATTCTACGAAAAAGCCGGCGATAACTTTCGCTCATTGAAAGTTTTTTTTACAAAAAATAAACTGACTTCAATGGCAACGATCGAAACACACAAAATTTATACACAACGACAAAAATAAATACCTACCTATAATATACTTTTACTGTCGATCGACTGATGATCGAGTATCAGCGAGTTGCGAAGTAGTAAAGAAGGTATTGTGATTGCAAAAAATGTAAGATCGATTGTCTTACAATTATAGTCTAAAAACTAGAAAATTAAAATAATGTGAGTGGGTGTGTTTGTGTGTGTATGTGTGTGTGCATCTGTTTGGTGGACGGATAAGTAAGCTACTGGACGGATTCTGGTGAAATTTAGGTAACAGTAATATTATTTATATTATAAAATTTCTTAAATTATTTATTTTGGTAATCCTAGAAATAGGATAATTTTGATGAAACTATGTAAGTATGCAGCCTACTTCACGTTATAGTTAGTTATTATATCAGCTCATATATACGTCCCCACCGAGGGGCTTACTTACCTACTCGTTCAGCCTGTGGAGCTACTGTACTTAGAGAAAGTCCCTGATTTCATCATTATTAAATGTAAGCGGAGATATGCTTTAAATAAGGGGAGATGTAAGTATCTCATAAGAAGTCAGAGGGGAGCGACACTTTGTCAATAACTTTGGCGTAACCTTGCTTCATTTTCAAGGATCAATTCAACGATTCCCGACACGTGGGTGTAATCGTAAAAAGTTATTAACCTCCCTTAATATGTATGAGATGTACCCCTAAAAATTGATTTTTTTTAACGCGTTGCAATAGAGTTCTATCATCATATCAGCTCATATACGTCCTCACCGAGGGGCTCGAGCCTACCCTGAACTAGGGCGATCAGGCCTTACTCGACCACGCGGGCCCAGTGCGGGCTGGTCGACTACACACACAACCTTCGACTTTCTTCGCACGCGTGTGCAGATTTCCTCACAATGTTTTTCCTTCACCGTAAGAGCGTCGGATAAACGTATACATATGAAATCTAAATTAGAAAACACATTGGTACGTGGCAGGATTCGAACCACGACCTCCTGAACAGGAAGTAGCGGCCACTACCGACGCTCCTTACACCTCCGACGTTCCGGTTGGTTGGTATAGTTAGTTATTTCAGAAAAATCGGGATAAAGGGACCTTTTATAAAACCTAGGTTTTATTAACTTTTTTTCTCAAAAATGGCTTTATCTATCGTAATGAAACTTTGTGAATAACTAGAAATGAATAAGCCTAAGCTTAATTAAACACTGGATAGTTCATTATTCTTAATCTGGATACCTGGTACCTTACCTTGCATTACAACCAAATTTGTGAATTTTTCATCTAGTCTGATATAACTTTATACTTTGCTACTAAGTAAGCTTAATATAACATTGTTTATTTGTGTAAACCCGATTACACCAGACGGAAAAGGCTTCCCGAGTAAGTATGTCCAGCATGGCTGTACATTTTGATAAACCATACGACGTATGACACACAATTTTTGAAGTACTTCTTTTTAAAATGTGCCGCATCCACAAACTTAATATTTCCTACTAAACCTCACCTGTCCCCCACTTATTTTGCTTCATAATTACATAACACGGCAGGATTTGCATGTCAGTGCCATCTTCTATGTGTATCCCATACATTGACGTATAGCTCTAGACCTGCCCTTCCGAACATTTACCACAAAAAGTTCTCATGTATCAGTCTAGTAAATAGGCCACGATTTTCATGGACAGTTACGGCCCACTTATGGGATGTCCAAATTGTAACTCTCAGGATTATACAGGATATTATTTAAATAGAGCACATTATTGAAGGGGTCTCTACTCACAATACTGAACAAGTTTTCTTATACAACTTTGCTGAAATCCCGGTTTTTAAAAAAACTTAACTGGCTAACTTAAGTGGCAGTGGGCAGGGCACATAGCTCGTAGAATAGACGGCCGTTAGGGCTGTAAAGTTTTTGAGTAGCGACCGCACACCGGGAAACTTAGCGTAGGCAGGCCTTCTACTCGGTGGACAGATGACGTGATAAAGGTCGTGGTAAGTCGATGGATGCGGGCAGCGCAGAAGCGGTCGTAGTGGAAACCCTTGGGGGAGGCCTATGTCCAGCAGTGACGTCTTTCGAATGATATGATGATGACAATTTGACTAGCTGAGTAGTCAACTATGTAAATTTAACAGGATTTAAGCAAAGTTGCAGAGCAAAAGTTGTAATTTTTTATTTGCAGAAGCCCTCCTTAGAAAAGTATGCTCCATTAAACCTAAAACGTAACATACAAAAATGGTGATAGAAAAATAAAATAGTTTTTGAACGACCCAGTTGTACTACTCTCAATATCAGGGAGCTCTTAATAATAATATTAACCTTACGTCCTTTTACAATTAATTGTTAACACGTAATAGCAAACTGCTGTCTTAAGTGGCAGTAAGCGGGGCACATAGCTCATAGAACAGATCGCCGTTGGGGCAATAAAATACTCAAGTGGCGACCGCGCAGCGGAAAACGTAGCGTAGTCAGGCCTCCCATTCGGGAGAACGATGACCTCAGGTAAAAAATAACGGTGAAATTCATAATTTTGACACCTGTCATCTTGGGTTCCATTACTTGAAGCCTAAGTAACTGTTTTGTAAAGATTACATGAACAGTTTGTTTGCGATTGGATGCACTGGAGTGATTTTGGAATGCCGTCGGGTAAGTGCCAGGTTAACTGATTTAGAATACATTAGATATATTAATCTAGCTATTGCTAGTGCTGACCACTTATGGGCTGCTCTTAGGCACTCAACTACATGTAGCCCCACTTTTAATGCAGATGGGCCCGTCTTTACGAAGCCATTACATTAGGTCTTTGACCGCAAGGCGTTATTTACATTTTTCCTGGCACAGAAGATGCCGCAGTGTGCTGTGCATTTTGCATTAGATCGTGTACAGCAGAAGTTTACAGTTTGGATATAAATTCGATACAAATAGTTATGTATTATGCAAGGGTGGTAAAAAGGTAAATAACAAACGAGCGACATTTGTAAACTCGAGCCGCAGGAAAGGGTTTAGCATCGTCATAAGTTGCTCGGAGTTTCTCTGCGTAATCGAATCAGAAACGAGGAGATCCGCATGATAACCATATCGGACATAGCTCACAGAATCGCTAAACTGAAGTGGCAGTGGGCAGGGCACATAGCTCGTAGAACAGATGGCCGATGGGGTAGTAAAGTTCTAGAGTGGCGACTGCGCACCGAAAAACGTAGCGTAGGCAGGCTTCCCAGGTGGTGGACCGACGACCTGGTGAATATCGCGGGAAGCCGATGGATGCGGGCAGTGTAAGACCGGTCGTCGTGGAAATCCTTGGGGGAGGCCTTTGTCCAGCAGTGAACGATTTTCAGCTGATATGATGATAGAGGGTAAGATTGAGGGGGGTCGAGGCCGAGGTAGAGGAAGAATTTCATGGACTAAAACCATTAGAGACTGGTAAGGCGGAAAACACTGAATCACTAATTCTCAAGACGGAGGACAGAAGGATGTACTCGTATGGACAAATGGTCGCTGACCTCCTGGATGGAGATGGAACGTGACGAACAAGAATATAATATTAAAATATATAAAATAGTTGTCCGACTAAAAGAGTCGGATGACTGGCTGCAGTCCGTCTGAGCAGCCAAGCTTAACACAACGGAGGTAAATAATTGTAATATATAAATTTAATTAAATATTAAGTTTTTATGATAGGCGAAAGTGATAAAAAAGACAGATTAAATTTTATTAAGACTTAGATGGTAGATTTCAAAGCTGAATTTGACAGCTGATATCTCAAGCTTCTCTGGACATAAATTGATAAGACCCTCTCCTATCGGTAGATACTTGGTACCCCTAGATGTGGTGTTCCTATGTTATCCATCCTATTAATTTTCAAATAACCCTTTGGTTTCTAGTTGTGATATATTTTCACCCTGAATTACTTATAATAAAAACCTATTCACCCTCGCTTCGACCCTCGAACTCAAAGTCTTTATTTTAATCTTGATGTATAGATTTATTTCTAGGGATAATCAGGTTATTTTAGCTATTTTATTTAAGGTATTTTATGAGTTTCATTGTAGGTATTTTAGATATTTCATTTTAGGTTTTTGAGGTGTATCATTTTAAGTATTTTCGTTGTTTTCTTTTAGGTGTTTTAGATATTGTAATTTGTGTGATATTATTTTTAGACCTGATTAATTTTTATACAGTATTTTCACGTTTTTCACTTTTGTTAAAGATTTATGTCAGTATCAATAAAACAGCTATTTATCAACGTGTCTCTGGAAATTGAAACAAAGCCGCTATCAGGTATGTGTACAGGAATCGGCTTTCCAGATACTAAGAATTCCGTTTTAGAACTTTGGAGTGAAACAACGAATAATGTTTAAATGGAAGCGTTTAATTTCATTTGTTGTGTTACTGAGAAAAACCGGACAAGTGCGTGTTGAGCTCGCGTGAAGAGGGTTCCGTACTTTGATTGAGAATTTTTTTTATTTTTTTATTCTCTTGGCATAATTTCCTCTGTTACTTTAAATACCATAGACTTCAAGATTTTCCTGTAATATATACTTAGATAAGGAAATATTTTCGGTATTTTTTCTAAATTTTAGGCCTAGTAATTTTAGAGATACGGGGGGGAATGGTAAATTTTCACCTACTATCTTAAAAAAAACTATTTATCCTAAATTTAAAAAAAAAATATGTTTGAGTTTCTCACAACAAGTCCTCATTAGATATGTCGCACGATATTGTTTGCAAAACTATTTAAAAAAATCTAATCTCCCCCAAAAGTGGCCGCCATGTTTAAATTCATTTATTTACTTACACGTCCATCTTTGGGTCAATGACTGACATATGTGTGCCAAATTTCAACTTAATCGGTTTAGTAGTTTCGGAGAAAATCGGCTGTGACAGACGGACAGACAGACAGGCGAGTGATACTATAATGGTTCCTGTTTTCCTTTTACTCCAAAAGGAAAAAAAGGAAACCTAACCTAACCTAAATAGTATCACTCGCGAAACCCTAAAATTATATTCATATCATCATATCAGCCGAAGGACGTCCACTGCTCCCCCAAGGATTTCCAAGAGGACTGGTTGTGCGCTGCCCGCATCCCGCGGCTTCCCGCGACCTTCACCAGGTCATCAGTCCACCGAGTGGGAGGCCTTCCTACGCTAGGTTTTCCGGTGCGCGGTCGCCACTCGACAACTTTGCTGTCCCAGCGGCCATCTGTTCTACGAGCTATGTCCCCCGCCCACTGCCATTTAAATTTAGCTATTGTGAGAGCTACGTCGGTTAAAACTTATATTATTGAACCTTTATGAACCTTTATTACCTTTTTGTCTCCATTGCGTTGGGGAATCTTGGTAAGCCCGCTTCCAACTTCGGAATCATCGTCACGTACCATCAGGTGAGTTGATGCCAAGGGCTTACCAATTGTCAATAAAAAAAACAATACTTTACGCCACAAGCCCAACCCCCTCGCTGTCCGGATATAGCCCCCATGTGCCTAATTTTTACAAGTTTTGAAAGAGACCCATGCCCAACAGTGGGGACGTTACGGGTGTAAACAAAATTGTAGCACAGCTTTCTAATATGCCTAACCTATCTAAGCCTCGCATATTCCTCCCAAGGATTCACAAGATAAGCAGACCTTCACTTCCATGCTTTTTCACAAAGTATTGCTTAATTGTAGAGGGTAGTTAGTGAGCTATTACAAAAACAAATTCGCTTGCGAATAAAGCTCGAGGCTGTAATACAAGCAGCTACTTACAACCGAGGTAAGCATTTTACTTTCATTATTCATGCGAAGTAAATAAAACATTCATATAGGTATGACAAAATGTAATTTTTATAGAAATAACTAGCTGTCCCGGCGAACTTCGTACCGCCTTACATTACATTACACTGCCCTGCCCTACCTACCCTACACTACCCTACACTACACTACACTACCCTACCCTACACTACCCTACACTACCCTACCCTACCCTACATACACTACACTACACTACCCTACCCTACACTACTCTACACTACCCTACACTACACTACCCTACCCTACCTTACACTACCCTACCCTACACTACCCTACCCTACCCTATCCTATCTCTCAAGTTGGATCGAACTGCACATGGTGTGCGAATTTTATTATAATCGGTTAAGTGGTTTAGGAGTCCATTGAGGACAAACATTGTGACACGAGATTTATATATATTAAGATTATTTACTCAAATTAATTGTAAAATTGCTACAACTATTAAAATTCAACTTGCAAAATGCAAGTTGTCCAAGCGTGTGCACTGTTTGATTATTTTTTATTAAGTTTTGAGACAGTGCCACACTATCTTCGTGACGTGTGGACTCGTCCAATTTGGAAGGCCCTGGGATGCCCTGGGTGCAGTCGCAAGTGAACAAGCAACAAATGAAATGAAATGCCGCCATTTCCATTGTTTTTTTTTCAGTAAAAAGTATGTTTTTCAGTATATGAGTTTAAATAGCTTGAACTTTAAAATTCACTTTACAATTCAAGCATAGTGTGACATAAAGTGATTTGAAAATGGAAACTTTTCAATAAACATTGCATTGTGTTGCAAATGCCATGTTCGCACAGCACTGAATCCTACTTACTGAGCATGTATAATGTACCTAATAATTATTTATGCCACTGCCAAGTAATGAGAGCCATCGTAACATGAGTGCTAGTATGTGCCACGAAGCGAAGCTGAGTGGCACAATAGACAATACGAGTGTTACAATGGCTCTCATTACTCCTATGTTTATGGGTGTTGGTAACTAGGAGTGGACTGAGCTGCAAAAATTCCTGAATTTTGGTTAAGAATTAAATATTTTAGATATAAGATCGAGTTTCACTCATACGATGTTGCTTAAAACTGTTGACCAAACAACACAAGGTACAGGCATGCACGAGAGTGCCCAAAACTAAATGAAGTGTGCTCCAAAGCTTACCTAGTTGAGTGTGCATAGTCTGTTCTGTAAACTAAGGCGTGGAATCTCTCTCTGTAATAAACTATACATTTCCTGCGTGTTTCACAAACGGAATTGTTTGTCTGAACATCTAAGTTATGTTGTAATAAACATTCATTTTGATCCTGTTGGTTAGCAAATGTTTCAGATTAAGTGACGTAATTTTTAAACTATTGTGGCTTGAGATTGGATATTCGAATTACATAAATTACAATTACTTAAGCGAAAAGGAGATTAACATAAAAAAATGGTTGGTGGTAGCCGGTAGGGCATTTTCTAAGCCCACCTGGCTAGCTACCACCATCTTATCTAAGTCTTGCCACCAAAACATCAGTGTTAACAGCATTGCTGTGTTCCGGCTTGAAAATAAGATAGCCAGTTCTCCATTGCGTTGGGGAATCTTGGTAAGCCCACTTCCATCTTCGGCATCATCGTCACTTACTATCAGATGAGATGATGCTAAGGGCTTACCAATTGTGAATAAAAAAATTGTAATAAATGAGATACTCATTTTGGTATATATTTACACTTACTAGCTTTTGCCAGCGGCTTCGCCCGCTTGGAAATGGCTTTTATGACTCTTTCTGAGGGTGAGTGGTGCGCGAGCCGCAATCAGCTCGCAAGCGTGGACATGAGTTTTCTCCAGGTACCTCAGGAACTGTATCTATTCAGGGCTATTCGGATTAGCAGTGTTTGTCACTTCCCACCCCCTCAACAAATTCTATACAAAAAAACACTTTAATCCGTTGCTCTGTTGCGACGCCACCTGTTTACGCCATAATAATCTTTTAAAAACTCGCGCGTTATGCTATGTGTGTTCAGGCTTCAATATCCTATAATATTCCTCTCCCTTTCCCACTCACGCATCGAATATGGCGCATCGAGTGAGAAGCATACATAGACGCCGTGTCTGGCGGTGTCGAAATCAAGAACTAACAAGATCAAGATGTCTTCCGTTATGACACTGCAGTGTACGCGTGTCGTCCCGCTAATAAAATTAATTTAAATATCTAACCGCCGTGAAAGACCGAAATAACCTGTGTGTGTGTGTGCAATCTGAAGTGCTAACCTAAGTACCTGCCACAAGGAGTTCCAACTGGAGAAGGAGGATTTGAGCCAGCGCTGGCTGACTAAGTGCCGCTTTTACTTCGTGATGGTGAGTTCCTTTTCCATTTAACTGCTCTGTTTATATGTCCCCATTTTACCATCCAGGGCGGAGCAGTCTCCTTGATGTATGTTTGAGATTGGAAACACATACATAAGCCGCAATATTTCATCCGCTATATATCAACCCGCTCCGCAAAAATACAGTCCACTTAATTTATCAAAAACCGCGAACTGGCTACACCACCACCGACGTACGCGAGCGTAGAAAACAGTTGTCCCCAGATTCCTTTGGGAACTATGTCAGGATATTCTTTTTAGTAAATTATATCATTTTCCACCTCATCTGTGTGCTAAAAATCACACCGACCCATGTTTTCGTTACGATTTTAAATAACTTAACGAACAAAGAGTATTGTTTTAGTTTCCTCAGGAACTCCATCTGGCTATAATGATTTCAACAGATAAAATATGACTATTTCATTCCCAGTGATACAGGCTACCTGCATGCCAAATTTCATCAAGATTGGTAGAGGTGCTTAAGGGTGAATAGGTATAACAAACAAACAAACACATTTTCACATTTATAATAATAAGTAAGGATTTCTAAATCTTAAATAACATATAGAGCGTCGGTGGCGTAACGGTTAGGGCCACTATCTCCTGTCCGGAAGGCCGTGGTTCGAATCCTGCCACTTACCAATATCTATACGAATATCGATTTCATACTGGTATGTACGTTTATCCGACGCTCTTAAAGTGAGAAAAACATCGTGAGGAAACCTGCACACGCCTGCGAAAAAACTCGAAGGTTGTGTGTGAAGTCAATCAACCCGTAATGGGCCCGCATGATCGTCTAAGGCCTGATCGCCCTAACTCAGGGCAGGTCGAGCCCCTTGGTGGGGACGTATATAAACTGATATGATGAAATAACACATATATCTATATTATCAAAAAACTCATTCAAATCATTATATCAATCTAGTAATAAAATTTCCTAAAAATGTTAATATGGGTCAAATTCTCGAGTCGTATCGGCTCCAAAAGAGCCCATGGCGCACTTCTCCTTGCCGCGCTGGATGGCAATAGACAACCTTAGCAGCAGGTAGGACCTCACGTCACATCTCCTCTCTCGAAGGCGACGGCCATCAATCTCCTTTGTGAAGCCAAAGGCCTCTGAGGGTTCAGCAGGCGGTTGTCTCACAGACCAGCAGCACAAAGCAGTAATTTGCCTCTAAGACCGCGTACTTATTATGCTTCTTTCTCGCCGCAAATTAAGCAGCAGTACCGCATGGGTGAGGAGTGAGGCAAAAAAAGAGGCGTCCCAAAGCAGGCACGTTCCTCTCTGCCATAGCACCTGTTTAAACTGTCCGGCCTTTTGCCATCAGATCGACTAAAGCCCGGCGGCTGCATCAAAGATGGAATATTCCATCCAGCCGAGACGAGTGCCCTCCGAGTGAGGTCGTTAAGGAATTGGTGACGTGGGAATCTTCACAAACAACGACCGCAACTCAGTGAGTGATGGCCAATTGGCTCCACCGTGGACTCGCAAATACATTGATGAGGTTCACAGATATTGATATTGCAGGCGGAGAGCAACTGCTACACGCAAATAGTCGCCGACAGAAGAGTTCTCATATCTGTGCCTCCTGTTAAAAGATGCTAAACTCGATTTACGTGTTTTTAATTTTTTTACACGATTGGAATCTGTAAAAAATACCTATCTTTTCGTCTATGAAACACATCGCTACGTGCAATAGTTCCAGAGTTAGAGTTGTGTAAAGTAGCTTATGCTGAAAAATACATAAAAGAAATCCACTCAGTTTTAATACAACTTAAGCGCGTTTTATTATTCCTGCAGTGCCATCTATTGACATTCTGCTGTTATGATTATAATGTGTGGTATGTGTAGCTAATATTATGTGGAAAAAAGTATTCTATTGTTATTATTGTAAGTATCTATAGATAATTTCCCACGGGACCTCTTTAGTTTTCCGGGATAAAGAATACCCGACTATACAATGATGGTCAAAACACCCCATCCGAATGTAAAGGTTTCATATTGTTACGTCGAGCCATTCTAAAGATTTTTTTTTTGCATTCCTGCAGGAACCCTTAATTTTTTTGGGATTCACAATGTCCCAGTTTTAGTTCGCGATAAGGGTATCAACGTGTAAAATTTGATTGTAATAGGTCAAGCCACATTTGCGTGGTGAGCCATTTTATAAATGAATACTTTTGGTTTTCCCACGGGAACTCTTGAACTTTCTGGGTTAAAAGTATCCTATATGTTAACCCAGGCTATAAGGAACCACCATACAAAATTTCATCAAAATCGGCCTGGTAGTTTTTGCGTGATGCGCGAACATACAGACAGACAGACAGACAAAAATTCCATAAGTTGTTGTTTTGGCCTCTGTATCGTTAGTAATGTCCACCACAGTTATTATTTTCCAAAAATATTTCATGTACAGACACGGCACCGTTACAGTTTTATTATATTAATATAGATATAGATATAGATTCCACAGAAATTGAATAAGTAATGAGTGATATAATGTTCCACCAAAAACCACTATGTAATGTATTAACAAACGTCAGACATTTGAAATTGCTGACGAAAGCTATCACCATCATCATATCAGTCGAAAGATTTCCACTGCTGGATAAAGGACTCCCACAAGGATTTCCACTACGACCTGTCCACTAAGTGAGACGCCTGCCTACGCTACGTCTTCTGGTACGCGGTCACCGCTCGATAACTTTAGTATCCCAACGCCTATTTGTTCTAAGAGCTACGTTACCCCGCCCACTACCACATAAGTGAATTTAAGCGATTCTGATGACAACTATACAATAACATAAGTAACTGGCCTAGCCACGATTACCTATTACTAACGACAAAAATGGTTTAATTTTTGGTAAATTTTCTTTAAAGCTCCTTTATGTATCGGTTATTAATAATCCAAAGTCATTAGTGGCATCAGTTTTATGACTTACCTAGAGGTAAAAAATAATTACTTAACTGCTTTTTTGCAATTTTTTCTGTTTTCGTTATTGCACCGCCCCTTATCTCATTCTTTCACTGTCTTCCTACCCAAAAGTTGCCTGTAAGAAATTGCTACCTAGCAATAAGACCGCCTATTTTCTTCTATGTTGTTTTCTTCTTTTCATGTTGTGATGCAATAAAGAGTATTGTATTGTACAAAAAATAGCAAACTTCACTTCACTAATTCAATTCAATTTAATTCAATATATTTATTCAAAATAGGTGCAAATTACACTCTTTCTGATACTCATAAAAAATAATAAAAATGTCATTTGTGAAGAATCAAGAAATAAACAATAATTAGTTAATAACGTCAAAATTAAATACTTGATATAAACCATATTATGTCATTTGAACATGAAAACAATATGACACGAAAAGTTATACATAAAAATCATTGAATGCATTTAACTAGAATAGGCCAGTTCACACGGACAGCACCCGGTCACGGGTATAACGCGAGAGTCAGCCATCGCTCACATCAACCATATTAGAGGGAAAGGAACGACCCGGCTCCCGATGCGCCGCCATCCGCACGAACATTTAAGCGAGCATGCACCACTCATGTCAATGCTAAGATAAAAATATTGATTAAAAGAAGTACTAGACTTGTCATGTCTCATCGCTTCCACATCTGAGGTTGTTGATGTTTCTAAATGTTTGTTTCTGAGAAGTTTTAGGCTTAGGTAGTTAGTGGCTTTAAAACGGACCTTGATTAGTCAAATAGGTCATAATATGACCTATCAATAATCTAAATATTATTTAGATGCAAATTGTAATTAAATTATAGAAAATATTTATATGCATCCAAGTCGCATACAAAAGGCCTTTACACCTAATACTATCTGCATCTCTTTAAATTTATCTCTTCACCAAAATTTATTTTCTAGATTTTTAACTTTATCGTGAGTCAGAAACTATGTTCCGAAAATCATAAAACACTTTTAAAATGGAATGTTTAAAAATCAATACATATTAATGTAACTGATATAAACAATAAAAATTACTGTTCATCTAATAAACATAAAAAATATACACACACATAATAGCACACGCCAGCGAAGAAACCCGAAGTTTGTTTGTGAAGTCGACCAACCCTTACTGGGCCCGCGTGGTCGACTAAGGCCCGATCGCTCTAATTAAGGGAAGGCTCGAGCCCCTCGGTAGGAACGTGAATGAGCTGATACGAAGATATTTACTAGCTTTTGCCCGCAGCTTCGCTAGCATGAACATAGTTTGTATTATGACTGTCTTTGAAGATGAGTGGTGCATAAATATGAGTTTTCTTCATATTTACGCAAGCTGGGCTATTAATATTAGTAATCTATATCACTTCTCATCCCCTCATTTATCTATGAGCAAATATCACAAAGAGAGGCCAGTTATATATATCGACTCATATCGTGCTGCATACACACCTAAGTCAAAATATATGTATTATTACTAACATACAGTATGTACACTCCCTGCCGCTATCTAGATTGCGACCTCACCGCCTCTTCATCCATATTGATACAGATTGGTTACAGTTTGGTTCTCGAACGTATGGGATTTCGCCGTGATTTTGATTGCTCCGTTATTTTTTTTTTTGAAATGTCATCGCCTTCATCCATATTGATACAGATTGGTTACAGTTTGGTTCTCGAACTTATGGGATTTCGCCGTGATTTTGTTTGCTCCGACATTTGTGTTTTAGAAATGTCATTTCACGACCATTTGTATGCAGTGTCCGGGGTGTGCCTAAGTACTAATGAACAATAAGTAATTATAAACTTACCAGCATATCTGGTTCAGCGGTGACAGCTCTCTCTCCGCTCACGTACCATTTGTAAGTAAGGTTGTTTGGATTCGCGCTTGCCTGGCATCCTGAAGATAAATATCAGTTTTGTAACTTCTTATAAGTAGTACGTATTCACTTGCTTCCTTTCCCTCTAATACGGTTGATGGGAGCGATGGCTGACTCTCGCGTTATACTCGTGACCGGGTGCTGTCCGTGTGAACTGGCCTATTCTTGTTAAATGCATTCAATGATTTTTATGTATAACTTTTCGTGTCATATTGTTTTCATGTTCTAATGACATAATTTGGTTTTATATCAAGTATTTAATTTAGACGTTATTATCTGATATTTGTTTATTTCTTAATTCTTCACAATTCACATTAATATTATTATTTTATGACTATTATTAAGAGTGTAATTTGCACTTATTTTGAATAAATATTTTGAATTGAATTCAAATCTAACTTTGTAAGACTTTATTTGGTTAGTGTTAGGGCATTTTCTAAGCCTGACTAGCAACCTTCCTATGTCCTGCTGTCACGCATCAATGTAAACATCATTAATATGTAATCTGAGATGAAGATAAGATAGCCAGTTCCCCATTGCGTTGGGGAATCTTGGTAAGCCCGTTTGATAAAATGCCGAAGATATTCGGCATTCACCATCAGAAGAGATGATGCAAAGGGCTTACCAGTTGGGGGTAGAAGTAGGTCAGCTTATGTGTTACAAACGAAATGTGTTACAACGAAGTCGTTGAAAGAGTTACAGACAGACAGACAGACAGACGGACACACTTTCGGATTTATAACATTAAAAGGTATTATTCAAAGTTAGCATATGAAGTTAAAATAAAGGACATAAAATAGCATAGGACACTTTTTATCCCGGGAAAGATCTCCTAGGGAAAGCCTTACTCCCGGGGGTCCTGGAAAAAACGCTCTCCAGTATTATGTACTGTCAGCCGCACATATTGGTAACAAAGTGATCGTGAAGGATTCTCAACCCGGCGCCTATGACGTGTAAAAAATAACGCGGGCGATGACGCTGGGTCAATATGACCCGAAGTTTTTTTTCTTAATTATCTGTTCATCTGCTGAATTATTACATAGTAAGAACTGTTGCATGACCACGAAGTCATTGTAGTACCAAGATGTTTAAGATAATTAAGATATTAAACTATAATTTGGTTTTAATGCAAAAACCTCAAAAGGGCAACTAAAATAATTTCTCTTTTGGAAATAAAATGTATGGAGCTGTAGCCGTTTTATTCAAGAACAGGGATTTTACCATTCTTCACTGGCGCTTGCTCACTACTTTATGGTACAAATCATATGAATTGAGGTCTTATCTCCAGCTACTGAGAAAACCAATAACGATTATAACATGTTTTTTTCGAATTTTCCCCAATTGAAAATTGCTCGGGTCAATATGAACCAGCGTCACTGTCGCCGGGTTAATTGCGTATAGTTTGTATTTATGTTACAACTGACGTGTGGCCAACCGTACAAATTTCTTCCAACAGTTTTGCTAGCGAGGAATACACGGTCTTATGTCAGTCTCGCACCATATACAGCTACCTGGTACATACATGGTGTTCAAAATTGTTAACTCTCATCATACTGAACAACTTTCTCCAAGATACCGCCAAGAGTTAGTCAGTTTGCTAAACTGAATTTGAACTTTTCATACAATCCGATCAGCTGTTTAGCTAAACTCTTGCATATTTGTATGGAGGGTCTATTTATAGGAAATGAGTATCTATTCCTAGGGGGAAGATGGAAATTATGAAGAGAAAAATCCCCTTAAACCAATAGTAATCATCATCATCCAATCAGTCGAAAAACGTCCACTGCTGGACAAAGGCCTCCCCAAGGATTTCCACGACGACCGGTCCTGCACTGCCCGCATCCACAGGCTCCCCGCGATCTTCACGGTTGTCGGTCCACCGCGTGGGAGGCCTGCTTATGCTCCGTTTTGCGGTTGCCACTCGAGAACTTTACTGCCCCAACGGCCATCTGTTTTACGAGCTATGTGCCCTGCCCATTGCCTCTTCAGTTTAGCGATTCTGTGAGCTATGTCGGTTACTTTGGTTCTCCTGCGGTTACCAATAGTGTTACACTTATATTATTCCTTATAGTTTTCTGAACCAATTTCGAATTTAAATTAACTCAGTATAAATTGTAGTATGTTCCTATTTTAGGATATCTAGATGAATTTTATTACTAACTAGCTTTTGCCCGCGGTTTCGCCCGCGTGGACATCGGTTTTGACTCAGAGGGTGCGCAGTGCGCGAGCCGCAAGCGGCTCGCGAGCGTGGGCATGAATTTTCTCCAGATCCCTCGGGAACTATGTCAGGATATGCTTATTAGTAAATTGTGTCATTTCCCACCCCCTCAACCATCTCGGTGCAAAAAATCACACAATCCATTGTTCCGTTGCGATGTTAACCAAAAAAGAGTATATTTTCAGTTCCCTCGGTAAGTAGCCTATGTCCTTCGTTGTAATACAGGCTACCTGCATGCCAAATTTTATTAAGATTGGTCAAGGCGTAGAAGCGTGAAAAGGTAACAAACAAACAAACAAACACATTTTCACATTTATAATATTAGTAAGGATACTCACCCAAAAGCAAGGACTCTCCCTCCTTGACAACTCCTTTGTGAAGGCCAGACTTAATTAGTATCTTCACCTTCGGCGCGAATAGGACCTGCGACAGACGTAATGATTATTCTCAGAGAGAAACAGAATACAACTAATTAAGCTATTCATAATAATTTCTTATTAGATAACAGTAGATTTCAAGAGAAAATACAACTTCAAGAAAGAGGTCAATCGATGAATCCAAATCGGAACATATTGCTCGATGACCTCAGTAGAGCCTCTCAACAAGTAGGTCTTAGAATTAACATGGACAAGACGAAAATTATGTCAAACGCCCATATTGCACCTGCTCCTCTAAAGGTTGGAGGCTCTTCACTCGAAATTGTTGCCGAATATGTGTACCTGGGACAAACAGTCCTTTTAGGTAGGTCCAACTTCAAGAAAGAGATCAATCGTCGAATCCAACTCGGCTGGGCAGCGAGCGTTCTAGAAGCTTCGCATTAACTTCACATCCCAGATACCGCAGTGTCCCAAGACTAAGGTGTTTAACCAGTGTGTTTTGCCAGTGATGACACACGGAACTGAGACATGGTCGCTTACTACGGGCCTCTTAAGAAGGCTCAAGGTCACCCAAAGGGCAATGAAACGATCTATGCTCGGAATTTCACTACGCGATCGAATCAGAAATGAGGAGACCCTCAGGAGAACCAAAGTAAGCGACAAAGCTCACATAATCGCTAAACTGAAGTGGCAGAAGGCAGAGCACACAGCTCGTATAACAGATGGCCTTTAGGGCAGTATAGTTCTCGAGTGGCAACCGCGCACCGGAAGACGCAGCGTTGGCAGGCCTCCCACGCAGTGGACTAATGACCTGATGAGGATCTCGGGAAGCTACTGGATACGGGCTTCGCAGGACCGGTTGTCGTGGAAATCCTTAGGGAAGGCCTTTGTCCAGCAGTGGACGTCTTCCGGCTGATATTATGATGATCGTGAACATTCGATTTAGGTCTAGTAAATGCATCTAGACACATTCTTTCAATTTAACGAACCGCTGAGAAAATAATTGCAAGTCTCTGTAACAATAGATGTGTTATGCAAATGACACAATTATGTGATTGTTTTCATTGTCACAGTCTTATCCACATTATCATTAACCTTTTATCTTTAGCTGCACACAGGGAATGTTTTTCGTTGTTTCATCTGACAGTTGGCCAGTCAGGAGAAAAATCCTCGTGGTACAAGCGGTTGTACCACAGGGAACGTGTGCTTTAGCTGTACACAGGGAATGTTTTTCATTCTTCCACCTGACAGTTTGCCAGTCAGGAGAAAAATCCGGTTGTACCACGGAGCACGCGTGCTCATACCAACTGTTACGTCTTATTCTCTAAACTGATATTTCGTGTAATTAAATCATGTGTTTTGCGCGGCTGTACTACGGGGCACGTGCGCTTATACCAAGTGGTACAAGCGATTGTACCACGGGGCATGCGCGCTCATCCAAGTAGTACAAGCGGTTGTACCACGGGGCATGCGCGCTCATCCAAGTAGTACAAGCGGTTGTACCACGGGGCACGCGTGCTCATACCAACTGTTACGTCTTATTCTCTAAGTTTCTCATAGTTCATGTAATAAAATCCTGTGTTTACCTATGTTTATTTTGTTACTAAACACTTTGCATTGAAATCATTATGAACAGTCTGTCTCTACCAAAAATCGTCATCCATTCAAACTGATAGTTTAAATTTCTGTATAAATATAAAACTTATATTGTAACTTTGTACATACAAGCAAAAAAATCGGGTGGGCTGGTGTCGGGGCATACCGCCTTTGGTTTAACGTGAAACAATATTGATTGATTGATTGATCTATCCGACCGATTTCATCATGGCGACCACTTCGACTCCTAGTCGGTTTGCCGCGCGTGCGCTCGAAGATGGTTCATGTAACCAATCTTCGCAGCGGTACTCCTCGCGCACTGAGGGCATTTATGCCACCCTCGTAATTGAATGAAATGGTCGCAGGTGGTCGGGCCTTTAACTGGTCGCGTTTGGGATCAAGGTCAGCTTTACGCTGATCCTCGAACTCACGCAATTGCCTATTCACAATATATTGTCATGTCCGTTGAATTTCAGTTTTAGTGTAGTTTTAGTTTCTAACCTGGTACCCCGTCATCATCATCATCATATCAGCCGAAAATCGTCCACTGCTGGACAAAGGCCTCCCGCAAGGTTTTCCACGACGACCGGTCCTGCGCTGCCCGCATCCATCGACGTCCCGCAATCTTCACCAGGTCGTCGGTCCACCGCGTGGGAGGCCTGCCTAAGCTACGTTTTCCGGTGCGTGGCCGCCACTAGAGAACTTTACTACCACTACGCCCATCTGTTCTACTGCCACTTGCCACCTTGTATGTGATTTTAAAGACATTTCACAACAAAACTCATCAGTGTACGTAAAAGTATCTTAGAAAATTAAGTGTAAGATTTCTTTTATTATATTTTCACAAAAATATTGAAATTTTTACGTTTTTAGGGTTCCGTAGTCAATGAAGAACCCGTATAGTTTCGCTATGTCTATCGATCTGTCCGTCTGTCTGTCCGTCTGTCCGCGGTTTAGCTGAGAGACTATTACTACTAGAAAGCTGTAATTTGGCATGGGTATACACGTTAATCACGCCGACAAAGTAGTAAAATAAAATCTTGAAAAAATGTTTTTGGGGTACCTCTTCTACATATAAGGAGGAGGTGATGTTTTTGACGTACCCCATCGTGTGAATACCCCACAGTTAACACAGTTTGTTTGTAAACTCTTTATTGTACAAAATATACACTTAAAATAACATTTAAAAAGTACAAATGCGGACTTATCCTTTAGAGGGATCTCTTCCAGTCAACCTTAAATTAAATAGGTCTTTCAAAAATTTCACTGAGGGTTTTTCGATTCAGGGTTAAGATAAGATAAATATTCGTTATTGCACACCAAATACACAGAAATTAAATACAGAACTAGTAAAATTTCCTCCAGGCAACCTCTGGTGAATAAATGGTTCCGTTTGTGAAATATTAAGCTTTAAAGTGTTATTTTTTAGAGTCAAAAGCAGCTGAATCGCTATTTCGGGATATTTTATTTTATTTAAAAAAAATTAAAAATAGTAGGACATATGAGTAACCAATTTAAATGGAAAAAATATCAAGGCCAAGTAGGCTTTGTTAGTTTAGGAGTAATAGTCGATCAACTTAAGATCTGCAGTTGAATTTGTAAAATGGTCATAGATTTTCCATACAAAATGTTCTATTACCAACTGTAAAATCGATTTTGTTGTATAAAATTATACATTTATTTTTTGAAAATACTACGGAACTTTACGCGAGCACGACTCGCACTTGGCCGGTTTTTTTAATAGTAATTTTAAAATGGGCTATATCAAGTGTTTTTAAAATTAAAATCGTACACTTACTATTTTATCGTACACTAAGATTTTGTGTTCATTTATGTGTACAAAGTTTCATTACAACCGGCCAAATCATTTTCAAGAATTTATAATTTTTAGATTGTATGGAAGACGATTGTATGGAAACAAAATCGTCTTTCTATCAAAACCTTAGCGAAGAAAAACGTTTCTTGTCAAAACAATTGCAATAACAACAATACTATCGGAATCACTTAAAACAAGCACAACGACAAGGAACGTGGCACTATGAGAACTCGAACGATTCTCACGCTTTCTTTGGCAAAAATAATGTCAATAGTCAAATTATTTTTTAAACCATTCCATACATTTTTAGATTTTCAACCCACTTTAATAAAGGAGGAGGTTCTCAATTCTACTGTATATTTTTGTATCTATGTTCCGCGATTTCTTCGCTGATTATAAACCGATTATAATGATTCTTTTTAAATTAATAGATTATGCCTTTAGTGTGGCAGTGTGGTTCCATGTAAATTATATCAAAAGTGGTTACGTAATTTTTTTAGAAAATTAACAAAAACAGAAGTACTATTAGAATTGTACCTATTTGTTCCGATTGAATTCATTTTTTTACATATTTAGCGTTATCAATTATTAAACTAATTATTTCCAATGGTAAAATCAAAGTCACTTTTGGTACATTCCGTATTGTTTTTCGGCGTGCAATAAAATATATATTTTTACTTACTCTACATAAACCAACCTGATGGTATGTGACGATGATGCCCAGGTGATGGGGATCTTATCTTCAAGCCTGAATTCATCAATGCTGTCAAATTGATATTATATTATAAGACTTAGACAAGATGATAGTACATAGCCAAGCGGGGTTAGAAAATGCCCTGCCGCCAACCAAACCTTACAAATTTAGACCCCACCAGAAATCAAACCCGCAATCTCCAAGAGTAAAGCGAATTGATTAACCATAACGCTACGGTGGCAATAAAAAACATAACTTGTTTCGGGAAATAATCACCTAATAGAGTTGAAACCTTACCGGCAAAATAACAAACTATAAAATAACTCCATATTTTGTGTAATTTATTTTCCACATCATTTACCCAATAGAGTAAAAATAATTAGTTTTAGAGTTATTTTCGTAGTCAAATTTGATTTAAATCATCAAAAAAGTCCTGTCTCACTCACTTACTGACTTATCAATGCCCTTGGACCTAGAAAGCTGAAATTTTTCACTGACGTTCTTTTTATAATTAAGACAAACTAGAATGCCGATTTTTTCGAAATTCCCACGGGGCAGAGATTAAAGCGGGAATGAAGTCCCGAAGTGTGTAAATAAAGTGAGAACCATTCGAGAAACGAACTACCGTTTCTCTTTTATTCAGTAGTACCAATTACTGAAAACAGTGAACCGCTAACATTGCCTCGGGAAACTTCGATAACGTAGTGCTTTGTCCTTTTCTTTTTGTAGCGAAATGAACGAGAGACGCTCCTTCCTTTAATCTGTACTCCGAAACCGATAACCCGACGCATATAAAGTTGATACGTTGTCGCAGAATGATATTTTTTTTTTACTACTGTAAAATATAAACAATGTTTACTGATGTCCTAAAAGATACTTTTGGATTTTTAATTGATCCTGACACTTAAATTATAAAGGGGTTTGAAAGTTATTGGCACACTGAGGATTCGCCATTTTGATTTTTTTTTCAAAATGGTGTCGCACAATCTAATCTATGTTTTTGGATAGAGGACCTATAGAAGAACAAAAAATGTCATATAAAATTTTGGCCTAAAGTGTCACGTTTCTGAGATAATATAGAAGTTAAAAATAATCAAAATTATTATGGAATATATATATTCAATTATCTACGTAACGTGACGTTTTAGGACACTATGTTACATGACATTTTTTGTTTGTCTGTATGTCCCCTAACCAAATATATAGGTCTCAATGTGCGACGTCATTTTGAAAAAAAAAATATGGCGGACTCCAGTATGTCAGTTCAAAAATTTTCAAACCCCTTTTGAAAAAAATAATAAAATATTATGTATGTTTTATATTGAGAGATAGGTTAAATACCTCATGGTGTGGAGTGTCGTTGGATAAGTGGTTCAAAATATATATGTTAAAATCATTTTCCAACTTAGGGATACGATTGCAAAATATAAATCTGTAAACTGTTAATTTTTGTGAGTGTCAAGTGTCCCTCCCTACCAGCTTCCATCATTTTTAGCTCTTTTTTTCACTACATTTTAAGCCCGCTTCCATCTTCGGCATCATCGTCACTTACCATCAGGTGAGATGATGCCAAGGCCTTACCGATTGTGAATAAAGAAAAAATAATATCTGAAAATGAAATGGAAATAGTAGGATATATTATAATATTAATAGATTTTCAAGAAACATAATCTCGGCCCCTAGGCTTAGACAACCTACTAAGGTTGTCTTAGTTTAGGAGTAACAATCGACCGACAGATAAGCAGTTGAATTTGCAATAAGTTCACAGATTTTATTCAAATAACTACAAAAATAACTTTAATTTAGGATTTCGTACCTCAAAAAGAAAAAAAAACCCATAGAGTACCATTTGTTGGCCGTCTGTCTATCTGTCTGTCAAGATCCATTTTCTACGAAATATTTTTCATTCATATCAGCTCATATACGTAAATTTTCTTCAAAATTTTATTCTAATTGAATTTTCAGAATTTTTGTTTATTATAAAAGTGTCATGGGTCTTTGTCCAGCAGTAATTCAAAAAAAATAATTCAAAATAAATTTATTGCGTAACCAAAGGTAAAACATAAAAATGGTCTTAAAGATAATAAAGAAGTCCTCTACGGCCTACCTTAAAAAGGTGTGCAATGTCATTATTTAATCTAACACATGAACATTTATTTAATTACTTAGTCTATTTTTATATCATTGTCAAGTAAATATTCGTTAATACTATAATAGCATCTGTTCTTTAAATATAAGTATAATTTTAATTTAAATTGTCTATTGTTTAATTCTTTTATAGAGTCAGGAAGTTTGTTAAATAAATTAGGTCCTAATACAAAAACAGTGTTTCTATAAAATGTCATATTTAAGCGCTGCAACGGGCGCACCTCGATCTTATTCCTCGTGCTCCTTGGATATCTAGTTTCCACAAGTCTAAACTCATTCAGATGTTCTTTAACAAAGATACAAGCTTCGTATATAAATAATGATGGTAGGGTTAATATTCCCAATTCTTTAAAATATGGAACACAACTATCTGTTTGTCTAGCTCTAAACATTGCTCTTATACATTTCTTTTGTGTCCTAAATAGAGGTAAGATATGAACTGCTGCTGCATTTCCCCAGTGAAGAATACCATATCGCAGATTTGATGCCACATATGCGTGATATGCACAGAGTGCCGTTGTTTGTGATGTGGTTATAGTTAAATTTCTTAAAACATATACATTCCTACTTAATTTAGTGTTCAGGTTTTCAATATGTTTCTTCCATTTTAAATTGCAGTCTAGGGTGACACCTAAAAATCTAATGTTATGTACTTGTTCAATGACTTGTCCATTATAGTGCACTACTAAATCCTTAGGTAGCGATTGTGTTACATAAAATTGCATGTATTTTGTTTTATCTATGTTTGCTACCAAATGATTGGCTTTTAGCCATTGGACAATATTACTCAATGCATCATTTACACTTGCTGCGTATTCATTGGGGTTTTCGCATTTAATCAATACTGATGAGTCGTCTGCAAATAACACCATCTTTTGTTTTACGCATTCCGGAAGATCGTTTATGTAAATCAAAAATAGAAGAGGGCCTAAGATGCTACCTTGGGGTACACCATTTTTTATAGTTATTAATTTTGATTTTGCTACATTTACTACATTTTTTTTTATCTATGTAGGTTACGTGCGTTACCTGTTGGCGATTAAAAAGATATGATTTTATAAGACCATGGGCAAGACCCCTTATGCCGTAAGTATATATTTTATTTAAAAGGATTTCATGACAAACGAAATCAAATGCCTTTGACATATCCATAAATATTGCACTTATTGGATTTCTCTGATTAATACTTTCAGTTACAGTTTTTAGTGGACGTCCTTCGGCTGATATGATTATGATGATGTCATAATAGCACATATTCTGTGGAAATTTCAACCAACTACCAATTTCTGTTTAAGTGATACCAGCCCTTTAAAATAGAATATGAATCTATTCAACCGCCTCCGTGGCGTAATGGTTAGTCCATTCGCTTCACACCAGGAGGTCGCGGGTTCGATTCCCGGTGGGGTCAACTTGTAAAAATCGGTTTGGTTAGTAGTCGGACATTTTCTTAGCCCGCCTGGCTTACTACCACCATCTTATCTAAGTCTTGCCGCCAAACATCAGTGTTAACAACATTGATGCGTTCCGGCTTGAAGATAAGATAGCTAGTTCTCCATTGCGTTAGAGAATCTTGATAAAACCCGCTTCCATCGGCGGCATCATCGCCACTTACCATCAGTTGAGATGCCAAGGGCTTACCATTTGTGAATAGTAATAAAAAAAACAGACAGACCAGACGGCGTAGGCTCGGCACTCTTTGGGTACGGAACCCTAAAATAATAAGTGCGATTTGCACTTTGCGCAGTTGCGCGCAAAATAATAAGGTTTCGTGGCAGTTTTAAATCATAAATATAGTATGTACAAGGTTCTTAGTGTGACTACTGAACTTTGCAAATGAAAAATCAAGCATATTTTTTCTAGGATAAAACATTCAATTTAGACTCCACTCCGGCACGTCTAGACGAAGCCTTGCAAAGCCTCTCATCACACAGTATTAGAGGACAAAGCTCTCGCCCCACCCTCCCTCCCTCGAGTGATAAAACCTCTTTGCTGCAAACTATTGTTGTAAAGCGCTAATAAAAAAATGTCCGTTTCCATTTTCGCTGACAATGAAGCAGAAAAGGGCGAGAATATTAATATGGCTGTTACAATTTTTCATCAACTTTTCTTTCGTTTGAGAAGGTATAATAAATACTCAAAAGGCTTGATGGCAAAAATACTAAGTTGAGATTTTGATAACGATCGATTGACTTACTTACTTAAACTTTCAGTCGAAAAAAAATGTGTGCGTCAGTGTCAGTGTGTCTGTACGTGCGTCCGGTGCTCTAGTTCCCAAAACACTAAACGGATTTGGGTGAAAGGGTAAAGGAAATATTATTTTTATATCTCCAGGCATATTTTTTTAATTTGCCCTATCTTGATTTTTTTAGGGTTGCCACCATATTAAAAGATAAAGATAAATACTCTTTATTGTACACACTACTTAAAAAAATATAAACCAATTATAAAATCTTAAAAATCATTTATTATTTTTTTAGGCAAAAATGGCTACAACGATTTTGATATAACTTGGTATTAACATACCTTGTAACATACGTTGTAGTAACCTACAACCATATATGGTTTATAGTACGCAGCAGTCCGTTATTCCAAGAAAAATCAGAATAAGGTACTCCCATAATAATGCAGGTTTTTTGTTACTTTTTTACAAAAATAGGTCTATTGATTGTAATAAAACTAGGCTTTAATAAGGCTTGCTGCACTGGATACTCAATTATTTCAGAAAAAATCGGATTAAGGCACCACCCACACCAACTGAAATTGTTTAATTGTTTCTCAAGTCTGATATACCTTATTGTATTCTTTGCTACTAAGTAAATGTTTGTAGTTGACTAGTGGATGCCCGCAGCTTGGCCCGCGCAGATCCCGATTTTTGCGGTTCCCGTGGGAATTTCCCGAAATCCTTTCTTAGCGGATGCCTACGTCATAACATCTACCTGCATGAAAAATTTCAGCCCGATCCGTCCAGTGGTTTGGGCTGTGCGTTGATAGATCACTATGTCAGTCAGTCAGTCAGTCACCTTTGAGTTATATATATTTAGATTTGTGTATGCCCGACTACGACAGATAGTGAAGGCTTCGCGAAAAAGTATGCTCTTGTGGCTGTACAATTTATTTGTGTGTATGTCACGCTACATATTCGCCGATTGTGAACCGATTCTGACATTGAATTACTACTATAAATTCAATTGATTTTGATGATTCTGTTTAATAAATAAAATATGTAGTTAAAATTGCATAACCTTTAAGTGTAGTGAAACTAAAAATATCTGTTTTTGGGGTTTTTTTTTATTTATGACTGTGGACTAAAAATAAGTTCTTACTTTTAAACGACTTACGTACTTTTCTTAAATCCACGAAAAAAACTCAATTCGACTGTACGTTGTTTTTTGCTTGTTCGTTCCGCGATTTCTTCGCAGATTGTGAACTTATTTTAAAGATTATTTTTTTATTTTCCGCCAGCGTGGATACTTATCAATTTCATCAAAATCAGTTAAGTTATTTTTTTAATAACCATAAACCTAATAAAGTACTATGATCCTAATAATATTATAAACGCGAAAGTTTGTAAAAATGTATTAATGTATGTTTGTTTCTATTTCACCCAAAAACTACTGAACGTATCTAGCTGAAATTTGGTAGATGGACAGATTAGGACCTGGATTAACACAAAGGCTACTTTTTTCCACGCTCGCGAGGTGATTGCGGCTCGCGCACTGCGCACCCTCGAAAAGTCATAGAAACGTTATCTACGCGGGTGAAGCTACGGGAAACAGCTAGTATTCTAATAAACAGTCTATAAAATCAAATTAAAATAATATCCTTATGTTTCTTTAAAATCAGTTAGGGATTAAAAGAATACCTTTTGCAAAGCTCTAAATATTTAAGGCCAAAAGCACTTTATTTAAACCGATTAGGTAGGTAACACATTTTAAGGCTAGACCTGTCTACATCTGCATCAAGACCTGGCCTTCCAAAATGAAGGTCCATGTTCTTTATAGACAGCTTTCTGCTTTTCATAGATATAGGAGAATACTAAATCGTAAACTATGCCAAACTAAGTATGCTGAAACAAAAATGAGTTTAATTGAATAATATTTCAACGCAGTAATTTTAGTTCTACCATTTCCCAAGAGATGGCGCCAGTATCTAAGAAACAAATGTGTAGCCCTTAAAGCTAGTGATAGACGGGCGAGCTTGCTCACTGTGTTAAGGGCTCTGCCTTTTTCGTTCGCGTACTTAGAGTGACACACAGGCGAAAAAGGTAATAGAGCCCTAAGTCCGTCTATCACCAGCTTAAAAGCTTACGACAAGGCTGACATTTAAAGAAGTTATATAACCTGTTACATGGTTATGTAAAAAGTATAGTTATGTATAGTTATGTTGAAAGGTTTTTTAAGCGGGGATATCCAACGAGTCGCCGCGGCTCACGCGGGGAGAATTTCGCCGCACGGGTGTCCGTTTGGCGCTTTGCCGATATCCAAGGTTTTCTCTGTATTTTTAAAAAACCTATGTAAACTAATTATTGTTCTAGTTATTTCTAGTTTGTTCTACTTAGCTATATATATATATTATACATACAGAAATAACTTTTAAGCAAGATTTTACATATACTTTGCTTGCTTTTTTTTTGCAAACAACTTAATTTTTTTTGACATTTGTGCGAAATCTGACACCAACAAGTTTATAAATTTTGGAAAATAATATCTATGGAATTACTCAAATAAACAATTAATACATAAATATCAATTGGGGGAACATTGGCACATAAGTATTAAACAGTAAGAAAACCTACGGAGTTTTTAGATAACAACAATATCTCGTGCAAGTTCGTAGAACATAGTCACCCATCAAGAAGGAGAGTACGGGGACACGGGAAACCAATCTTCTCCTCGGCTCGTATATTGACTTAAGTTCACAATCCAGATTATATCCCCCCCCCCCCAAAGCCATTACCGCTTGATTATATGACTAATCATAACTGGATCTTCTGTTTTCTTAGTTGTATAGTCATTGATTAACTAACAATGCTAGCTATCCTGGACAATTACTTTTACTGCAGATGGGTACGTCCTTACGAATTAATGTTATGTCTTTGGCTAAACCCGACACAAATTGGTTATTTGTATGGCATTTGCATAAAACGGATATAGTAGAAACGATAAATGAATTTAATCTACTAAAGAATATAAATAACTGGATAATTCATATAGGTACTTAAACACTCGGCAATGTATAATAGATTATTATATCAGCTCTTATACATCCCCACCGAGGGGCTCGAGCCAACCCTGAATCAGGGCGATCGGACCTTAGTCGAACACGCGGGCCCAGTCGATTTCACACACAACCTGCGAGTTACTTCGCAGGCGTGTGCAGGTTTCCTCACGATATTTTCTTTCAACGTAAGAGCGACGGATAAACGTACATATGAAATCGAAATTCGAAAACACATTAGTACGCGGCAGGATTCGAACTACGACCTCCCGGACAGGATGAAGCGGCTCTAGGCGTTACGTCATCGACGCCGCTAGTAGATAAAGAAATAATAAAAAGTAAATAAATTTATTTACTCACTACGATTTGATGAGTCTGTTACAGAACACTCTTCATAAATTGTATTCTCAGAACACAAAAACTAAAAGTGTTCCGGGAAAACACGAAAATAAACTCACGGCCGTTTTAAGGGCAAACAGCCAGATCAAGGCTACTAGGCCTTAAAGAAAGCAAGACCACAATAGACTTAAGTAAAATCTATTGTGGCAAGACAGAATCTAAGAAAGAAAAGGAAGGAAAAAAAAAAAAAAAAAATCGCACTCAACTAAAGAAGACAGCGGAGGCTTAGTAATAGGGTGTACAGAACCCTGAACATATCCTCTCTCAATGAGAATTCTGAAAAATGACACCAAATTTCACGTTTGTATGTATAACCGTTTATGCGAGAACGATAGAGCATAAGCAATCAAAAAAACATGCTTCTTGTATGGGAGCCCCCTCTAATTATTTTTTTATTATTTGTTGTTATAGCGGAAATAGAAATACACACTCTGTGAAGATTTCAACTGCCTACCATTACGGTTCGTGAAATACTTTCCACTGAAAGACAGACGAACGTACAGACAGATAGCGAAGGCTTTGTTAAAGTTACGGAACCCTAAAAAAATAATGCAGCTTAACAATACGAAAGCGAAAACGCTAAAAGGCAACGAAAAACAAGTAGCTATGAAAAACAGAAAGAAGAGACAAAAAACGAGCGGCAATTTCACATGTTCAGTGGAAAATTCGACAATTCAGCAACGATACCGTACCAGCTTTGTCTGAGCCGTGACGGCAAAGCGATTGGCTGAGATTCCATACCAAGGAGCCGATGGGGGAGGTCTGAATACAGTGGATAAGGTGGCTCACAGCAAAGTGAAAATAAGAAGGTATTTCGAGGTCTAATTTTGTGACAACACACTGGGGTAGCGTCAGCGCATCAGGCGCTCGGCGCCGTCAGATTATGTACGGTGTGACAAAAACATATTATAATATTTTATATTTTGCATAAAATACTTCGCTTAAAGTAAGTAATTTCTTTAAGAAGATATTATAATGATGCTTTAAACACAGAGATTTGAGAAAATAAACAGTAAAAATGGAGAAAAATTTTGGTATATAATAATTCCAACAAAACACAAATCTGAAAGGGAGCCAAGTTCGATACAAAAAAATTCGAAACGGAAAAAGATCTAAACGGGTACCAAGTTTTATAGTGGTTTCTTAAATCATAACAACGGGACTTCAAATTAAAATGTTTATTTCAGTACCATTTTTTATGTTCTGTGTCATTAAATGGTGTATCTACCTTTCTCATTTATGTTTGGTTGGGATATCATTAATTGTTGTAAGGTAATAATTTATTTTCTATCTTTGTTTATGAAAAAGAGATATACAGGATGTGAAAATGTGTGTAAGATCCAATACCTGGGGGTTCTATTCATGATACTGAACAACTTTCAATTTTCAAAAAAAAAAGTTGGACCCAAAATACATATAAAAAATAATAAATATTATAATAAATATTTTCAAATACAAAAATTCAAAAAATTGGTCGATCAGTTATTGGTCGATTGTATAAAGAGTTATTTTTTTTGCGATTTCAGCAAAGTCATGGAACAAAAGTTGTTTTGTATGATGAGTAGGTACAAGCCCCAGTTAAGGAAACCTACAGCAATTTTGTTACATTGTGTATAATATAACGGTGGCTGTACGGAATCAGTGCGCGAGTCTGCTTCGCACTTCACTATCATTGGGGGTTACCCTACTCTTCATCAGCTCTTTACTAATCTGGCTACGTAAACCATCTTCGAGCGCACGCGCGGCAAACCGACTAGGAGTCGAAGTGGTCGCCATGACCGAAATCGGTCGGACAGATCATAATCATCATCACGAATCTGGAGTTGACCCTCGCGAGCGGGGTATGGTCTAAGTGGCCTCAGACCCGTGCCTCAGCAATGGGTAGTGTATGGCTTTGGCATGTGATAATGATGGCCATAATCACATCAGCAAAAAGACATCTACTGCTGAACGTAGTCCTGCCCCGAATTGGGTAGGTTTTACCATAAACGCCATGCTTGGCAGGCAGGTTGGCAATCGCAGTGTGCAGTATGGTGGCACAGTACGCAGGAAAACGCTGCTGCTCATCCTCCAGGTTTTAATCCCTTGGTCGCCTCTTACGACATCCTCGGGATGAGATGGGGCGGTGCAATTCCAAAGCCGCACCACAGGCCAAAGGGGAGTGTATGGATTTTTAATATACCTTAGTCTTTTCTCAAAGTCCAAAGATGAAATCAACACAATAAGTTATTTTTTTAAATTATCTAATTAATTTATATTTTCTTATTAATACCTATATTAATAATAACGTAAATATCATATTGAATTTTAAAATAATATCTTAATTTTTGGGTACTGTTGCAATTTCTTTGCTGCATAATGGATCTCCTTGCCTTTCGGTCTTCACAGTTTGCGACTACATTCTCTTTATCAAAATCACTTTAAATTTGAATATTTTGTCAGACTGCTGTGTTTTATTTTTTACACAGGATTGTCGTCGCTAGTGGTTTGATGTTGACAACTAGATTTTTTTGTAAAATTAAATTGTTCGTGCCTGTTTCTCTATAAGATGTTATAAGTAATGTATCTTTGGCTCCCTCTCCGTTTTTTTAAGGTAAGCATTGTATCGTTTTACCTTTGTGTCGCGTGGTGGTGAGAATTCCCGTCCTTTTACGCTTAACGGTTTTATCACTCCACAACAATGCGGAAAGCCCCTTGTGAGAGCTTCTACTCGTACGTATTCATGTAGCAGATGATTTCCGCTTGGTTATGTTCTCTATTTTAAATAAATTTTGCTACAGTACCTACTATAACCGATAATTCCAGATGTATTTTAGAATAAATTAATTAAACGTGAACTTTTTAAGCTATTGCATAGCTTTTATCGCGGGCTTTGAGCGCGGCGACCGAATCAAGAAATTCCGTAACGAATAAACCTAACACCCCACACTCCGCCTACCATGTAGCTCGGCCGAGCGTGACGTAACGTTACCGCGTTCTAAAAAAACTTACAGTGCCATCTATTAGCGATTTGCGGTACTAATACAAAAAGGACTTAGTCAATTTTACTGGCTCGGCGAACGTGACGTAACGTTACCGCGTTCTAAAAAAACTTACAGTGCCATTTATTAGCGATTTGCGGTACAAAAAGGACTTAGTCAATTTTTCTGATGTAACTTTCTTAGTGTTAAAAGTTGATAAAAAATGCCATGCAATAGCTTTACCGCGACAGTCCCCGAGTGCCACACGTCTTTTTTTTATTTGGAGTATGGCGCCTCTCACTCGGTTTCAAATCGCTTACAGCGAGCATCAAAATTGTTATTTTTAGTATCCACGTGTAAGTGGCATCGACGACCTGGTGAAGGTCGCGGGAAACTGCTGGATGCAGGCAGCGCAGGACCGGTACTCAGTGGCATAATGGTTAGTCCATTAGCTTCACACTAGGAGTCGTGGGTTCGATTCCCGGTGGGGTCCACTTGTAAGACTCGATTTGTTTGGTGGTAGGGTATTTTCTGGCCTGCCTGGTTAGCTACCACCATCTTATCTAAGTCTTGCCTCCAAACATCAGTGTTAACAACATTGATGTGTTCCGGCTTGAAGATAAGATAGCCAGTTTTCCATTGCGTTGGGGAATCTTGGCAAGCCCGCTTCGCTCTTCGGCATCATCGTTTCTTACTATCAGATCAGATAATGCCAAGGGCTTACCAATTGTGAATGAAAAAAAGACAACGCAGGGCCAGTCGTTGTGAGAATCCTTAGGAGAACCCTTTAGAAGAAGAAGAAGAAGCCAGAAGAAGACGTCTTTTGGTTTATATGATGATGATACTATTACGCTTTTGTACTTCTTTTAAAATCTAGCTGTTGTCCGCGACTTCGTTACTACTTCGTTGCTGGGTAGGGTACTTACCAGTAACTTGATACTAGTAGACCTGTAGGCTCGGTCGGCAGTGTTTTGGGCTTGGCAAGTGAAGCTCTGGTTGTGGTGGTGTCGCCTTGGACGGAGGTGGAGAACTGATCTGCACAGGGAGAGAGATGCTGTGATAATTAAATGGTAGGTCATTGTATACGAGGTCCGACTGTGTGGGTACCTGCCACCACAGCTGCTGTGTACCTGCCACCACAGCTGCTGTGTTCCGCTGGGTGGGGCGAGATATTGGGATAAAAGGCATGCCATCTTAGTGCTTCATATGCCGCTGGTGTCACAGTGAGTTAGGGGCGGTGGAAGCCACTGTGCATCAAACAGGCTGTTAGTATTTGGTATTTTTTTTCTTATCAATTTATCATCATCATCATATCAGCCCAAAATCGCCCACTGCTGGACTAAGGCCTTCCCCAAGGATTTCCACGACGACCATTCCTGCGCTGCCCGCATAACAATTTTAAACGTCGTCAATGCTAGAGCAAGGGCCTCTTCACAAACTCGGGAAGGTCAGACCGTACTCCGGGCCCAGTCCAGTTTGGTGGAGGTTTTATGGTTAGTGGTGAACCCTTCTGTCAGAAGATTTTTGAGCCTCCCATAAGGCATCTACCATGGCTTGACGACTGATATCTAGTAATAGCATTCCTCACCAACGGCCTATCATGACTTGCAAGGCACGATAACGGTCGACAAAAAGGGTACTAATAGTCAAACCCATCCAGGTAACAGCAATTCTTCAGGTCAGTTATCGACGTAACCACGCAAGTCACATAAAAAGCAGTAAACTGTCTCACCTAGACGTTACCAAGCAATAAACTGTCTCACCTAGACGTTAACAAGTAGTGAACTGTCTCACCTAGACGTTACCAAGCAGTAAACTGTCTCACCTAGACGTTACCAAGCAGTAAACTGTCTCACCTAGACGTTAACAAGCAGTAAACTGTCTCACCTAGACGTTAACAAGCAGTAAACTGTCTCACCTGGCAGTAAACCGTCGTCCATCGGCCATAGCTTCAACAGTGTAAGTCACTCCTTGGGTTAAAACACCACCCTCATTGTCCACCCAAGTTATCTGAAATGGAACCCAATATTAGTATTCACTAATTAGTAGTAGAATCTTATTATGCTAGGTCCGTCTGGGTTGGTATCACTGATTGTTTCGTCGGGTGGGGGGATAGATGTTAGACCGATGATTGGCATACGAGGCGTTCCATTCCACTTTAGCTCTAAAGGATCGGCAAAGAACTGGAAACGTAGGGACTAAGGTATCCTAAAAATCAATCATTGCGGCGCCGATGGTTTTACTAGTCAAGTGTATCGTGCGCCTATGCCGCGTTTAACAAAAATTACACAGACTTAAGTTAAATTCTTTTTTTTCGCACCGGAAGACGTAGCTTAGGCAGGCCTCAACCAAAGACCTGGTGAAAGTCGTTATGGAAATCCTTATGAGATGCCCTACAAGAGTGGGCGTCTTTTGGATGATATGATAACGAAGTTAAATTCTATTCGTTGACAACTAATTGTTTCCCACTACTGGGGCACGGGTCCTTTGAAACTGGGGAAGGAACATCATACTCCATACACGACAGCCAAGTCCGGGCTTGGTGGAGCTTGTAAGGCTGGTGGCGAGCCCCACAAGTCACGTATGTATCTAGTAAGTATGTTATTTATTTGTAAGGGCATGAGAAATAAATTGCGGTATTTTAGCGTAGTTGTTTTCCGGTTCTGTTACAGTCCATTATCGTTAGATGGCGCTAGATATACCTATATTTTTAACTGATATCTCTATCTCCGGTTTATTGATTGTTTGTTTACAGTACTCTGTGAACTACACAGAGATAAGGTCACGTACTAGACAACATCGTATGGAGCGTTCTGTCGGTAAATTCAAAATCATTACAATAAATTTTATTTTAATCGCTTTTAATTGAGAAAACTACTACTACTTCGCTGGTTCAGCGACCCAAAGTGGATCTTGGCCTCTGGCATTTAAAAAAAAATTTAGAAAACGGATAAAAATATTATTATACTTATTTTCTGTTAAATATTTCGTTCCGAACTTGACTTGAAACAGTTTTAAAAAATTTTGAAAATACCGTGATGATTCCGAAGATGAAGCGGGCTAACCAAGATTTCCCAACGCAATGTGGAACTGGCTATCTTATCTTCAAACCGTAACACATCACTTGTTAGCACTGGTGTTTGGCGGCAAGATTTAGATAAGATATATGGTGTTAGCTAGCCGGGTGGGCTAAACAATACCTTTCCACCAACCAAACTTGGATTCGGCCGGGAATCGAACCCGCGACCCCCTGATGTGAAGCTAAAACATCACGCCACGAAGGTGGTCTATCTATCTATTCCAAAAATCCAAGCTTGAAGACTGCTGAAGTGACCTAAAGACCAAAATCAACAGGCACCAGGTTCACCGTGGCTTGCGAAGCACGGAAACTCCCGAGAAGAATGCAACTAAAAATCAACACATCCAGGTAAGTCATATACGTCCCCTCCGAGAGGCTCGAGCCTACCCTGAATTAGAGCGGTTGCGCCTTAGTCGACCACGCGGGCCCAGTACGGGTTGGTCGACTTCAAACACAACCTTCGATTTTCTTTGCAGGCGTGTGCAGATTTTTTCACGATGTTTTCCTTTACCTTATGAGCGTCGTATAAACGCACATATCAGCTCATATACGTCCCACTGAGGGGCTCGAGCCCACCCTGAATTAGAGCGATCGGGCCTTAGTCGACCACGCGGGCCCAATGCGGATTAGTCGACTTCACACACAACCTGCGAGTTTCTCCGAGGGCGTGTGCTAATATGTAATCGAAATTCGAAAACACATTGGTACTCGTACGTGGCTGGATTCGAACTACGACCTCCCGGATAGGAGGTAGCGGCTCTAGCCGTTACGCCACCGAGGTTCAATAATTTAACGACCGTGCTTGTTCAGTTAACCTGCATGATAGATTTGACTACGCAAGTAATACTGAATCACGATCGCAAACAGTCAAAGTATATTTCCATAGAAAGAGCTTAGTAAAGTTCTCACGTACCTCAGCGGCAGGCTTTCCTCCCACAGAAAGGCATTCTAAATTGACCTCCCTGTCCTCAACGGTTTGCAGGATCGGACCCTGGAGTATCTTGGGAGGGTCCGGAGGAACCAGGACTAGGAGACGAGCGTACCTCGACCTGATTGCCGGCTCACCTGAAAACCAAAGAGAATGTAATAAAGTACTGAAAGCAATGGTCTTGTTAGCTACTTTAATTATGTACCGACTTCCAAAAAGGAGGTGGTTCTCAATTAGACTGTATGTTTTTTTTGAAAGTTTGTTACGCGATATCTTCGCAGATTTTGAACCGCTTTTCATTATTCTTTTTTTATTCCCAAGTTGGTCCCATATAAATTTAAACAAAATCAGTGTAGTACCTTACAGTTGAAGAAATACAGCCCGCTGACAGACAAACAGACAAACAGCGGAGGCTTAGTAATAGGGCCCCGTTGGTGACCCTTTAGATTTACGGAACCCTAAAAAAGGTTGACATAATCGCAGGTTAGTGTGCTATTTTCTTGTATACAGTGGCCGGTTTTCTGGTTAAATAAACGTCGAATTTGATACTATTGACAGTCACGTAGCCAAAAAAAACGACGACTGATTGGCCGAGTATTTTTATCGCAGTTTTAAAGAGATTTGTATGGTTTTGAGATAAAGGCTCTTTGTAAATAAATACCCTTTTGTGTTCTCAATGTGCAAGTGATGGGAGGTTGCAGCATTTTAGGCTGTAAGAACCGCAGCGAAAGAAGAGATGAATGGATATCATTTCACTCGTAAGTAGGCATACTATCGATTTATTGAGATTTTCTTTGCTTGATAAATACAAAACAAGTTATTGTGATTAGATATATAGTGCAATCTGGCAAAAATATAACGATTTAATGCGAATTTTTTTTTATTAAATGCGACTTAACCTAAATCAATCCATCATTATGTGTTGCCAGTATAGACTCTCAGTTTTCCCACCGCGGTTTTACTGTGTGTAGTGCGTCCATAGTTTTTTGGGTTCGGTACCTAAAAGGTAAAAACGGGACACTATTACCACAGTATTTAAATTAGTATTAGCATACTATTACTGAGACTTAGCTATCCGTCTGTCTGTTCGTCTGTCACCAGGCTGTATTTCATGATCCGTGATAGCTAGTCAGTTGAAATTTTTTGACAATTCATATTCTTATTTTAATTATCATTATCTGTCCAATAAAATATTTTTTAATCAATATTGTTACATCTTACAAGACTGAAAATGACCTGAAAAATTATCCATATTTCTGGTAGAAATTCTTAGATTGCAACACTTGTGTGCTAAAGTGAGAGGGATAGTAATGGCCACACGTAGGCTACTTCTAGTCGTAGAAGTTATGTGGTATATATAGTTCGTTCGCTCATTTAACTGCATCTTTGACGGCTCTCGACAAACACTCTTACAAAGGTGCCGCTCTGAGTTTGACATTGTTTGTCGGGTGCCGTCAAAAGTGCCGCGTTGAGTTTGACAGTGTTTGTCGGGTGCGTCAAAGATGCGGTTAAATGAGCGAACGAACTATAATACATATAAGATACAGCTTTTTAAAGTTCGGACAGATGGACGTATGGACAGGTTAACAGAAAGACGGACAAACAGACAGACAAACAGCATAGGTGTAGGTTTAGTTACCTGGCATGGAACTCTAAAAAGGGTTAAAGATTTATTTATTAAAATTACAAACGGAACCTAAAATATTTGCTCCATGGGAAAACCTTTTAACTACAAACATTGAATTTTCATAATTTTGCTTAAAAGTTTGCGGGTAACCCAATTTTAGTTCCTTTCCCGAACACCCGATGTATTGTTCCGCAAAACTTACACTTCGCATAATTTTGTTCCGCTTTAAATCCTAACTAAAAGCTCGTCCGTTAGCTTAGGGTGTATTCACAATAAAGGGCTTTCTTGCAACATTATTGTCACATTTTTTTTTAATTTTTTGGTACAACTTACAGATGATTCAAACCAAATAGTTGAACATTATGCCTAATTAATTTTTTATATCTTTTTTATTGTAAGGCCCGATCGCTCTAATACAGGGAAGGCTCCAGCCCCTCGATGGGGGCGTATAGAGCTGATCTAATGATGACTGTATATATATCATATTTCAACTTAATGTTACTAAATTATTCATAATTCTAATAAAAAATAAGTTTTAAAAAAGAGGAGGTGAGTAGGAGCCGGGCTACTACAATTTTTACAAATTTTATAATTTGACAGCGGTCATCCAAAACGAAGATCTTAACAATATCTATCATTTCTTTTATGAAACTTGTAGTCTAGGATCATAGTTTCCGAGTCATTGCAGTTTTAAGTTTGACAGCTGACATCCACAATAAAGAGAACTCTTAGACTGGTAGTCCAAATAGTTTCCGAGTTATGAAAGTTGTGACTTTGACAGCTCTACTGTCATCCAAAATTAAGATCTCGACAATGTTTACAATTTTAGGAACTAGTAGTCTAGGACCAATAGCTTATGAGATATTACCATTCTAGTCTTACAAAAATGAACCCCGCCGGGAATCGAAACCGTGACCTCGTGAAGGTAATAGACTAACCATTGCGGTATAGAAAACAGTTCTGCAATAGGCAAACCAAAATAAAGATTTGTATGACCGCTGCAAACTTGTCTTTGAACCATCATGGATTTTGTTGTGATGATCCAGTCTTTGTTCTTTTTTCAAAATGAATAGCGATGACAAATTCTTTAGTTACTGGGTCAGTGGTATGGTTTTTTGTTTACATATCTTTAGTAAACCAAAACAAATATTTGTTTGTCGCTGCAATTTATCTTAGTGCCATCGTAGATTTTGTTCTGATCATGCAGTTTTTGTATCTATTTATTAATTTATTGATTGTGTGAAATCATCGCGTAATGATTGACACTCACTCTCCTTTCAAGATAATAATATTGGTGCAGTAGTAAATCTTCAATACATGTATTTAAGAAACTTCACTCTATAACAGATCCAAAATTAATTGAACTTAATTACTTATTATTATATTATTATATCAGCTCATATACGTCCCCACCGAGGGGCTCGAGCCTACCCTGAATCAGGGCGATTAGGCCTTAGTCGACCACGCGGGTCCAGTTCGGGTTGGTCGACTTAATTACTTGTCCTTATGTAAGTCACGATCTACATACTGCATCACATCATGGGATGGAGCACCAAAAATCATTCTTGAGCGAGCACAGAGCGCTATTCTAAAAGTATGTATCTACTTTTCGACCAGTCCCTTTTTCCTTTACACCTTTTCATAATGAGCACAGTTTTAAGATAACACAAAGTACTTTCTTACAACATCAAAGAGGCAGAAATATATAATTTGTTCATCATACAGTGATAGCCAGTTTTCCTTTGCGTTGGGGAATCTTGGTAAGTCCGTTTCCCTCTCGGCATCATCGTCACTTATCATTAGGTGATATGATGCTAAGAGCTTACCATTGTAAATAAAAAAAAGTTAAAGTTGTCTACCAATAGATTTTTTTGAAATCTTTGATCATTTCCTTTATTTCTGGTGCGCTGCGGCGCTCTGCAGGCTGCGTTGCAGCACCAACAGCATCTTGGCTGTCTTGGAAACCAGGCTGGATGGGGGTATTGTGAGGGGCTGCACGCTGGCTTGGGATGCACTCAGCGGTTGCTAACTACACTCGCTGAGTGGATTGCTTGCCCAGTGGCTCAAATACATTTACCTACCTTAACTAACAATAGATATTAAGTTTTGTGTTACTAACCAAATTTTATTTATTTATTTTTTTTTTTTTTGATGTGTAACATCTTTGCTCTCGCTTTCCTGTAATTTGTGGGAGTGATTTCGTGAAATGGGACGGAAATGTGTAACACGAAGTCACGAAAGCGCGCGCTATTCGATCTGACGAATGAGCGCGCGGTGGTAGAGTTGACCGTCAGATAGTACCAATGCTCTCGCTTTCCTGCAATTTGTGGGAGTGATTTCGTGAAATGGGACGGAAATGTGTAACAGGAAATGCGAACGTTTTTTAATTCTCGAAAACTAAGGTTGTCATAGCCATGCCGCCTAGTGTGTAGTATTTTGTCACATTTTACACATCATATGCGAGTACTGTAGGTCTCGCTCGTTTTTTTTATAATAATTCTATTCCTTTTCCATATAATTATTCAAACAAAATCGTAGCCTTAAATCTAAATTGTAAAAAAATATAGCAGCCTATTTACAAAAACTGTCTTTCAATGATACACAATTTATAGTTATAGAAATATTATATAAATATATTCATCTCTTATATTATTCACTTAACATAATTAACACTTTAAACTTTCCGATTATTCATTATGACATATTGAAAGCGGGAATTCACCTGATTTTATAGAACATAGGTATTGATGTTGTTTTAGCGCACGATCGCCGAACGAGTCAAAGAACATGCAGCAGCTGTCAAGATACGTCAGATTAATAAATAAGCAATCGCGGAGCACTTGCTGGATGTGGGACCTAATCACTGGATCGATCTTAATGACCCAAAAATCCTGTCAATGGATCGCCGGTACTACATAAGAATCGTGCGTAAAGCCATTGAAATTAAGAAACACAAAAATTTCAATGGTGATCAAGTAAATTGCGAACACACGGGTGGTGCGGCCTGTGGACTGTGTTAGCGTAGTGTGTCGTGCCCTAACTTTTCAAGTGAAATGTGTGGTGACCTTAACCCTTCACAAAATGAAGTGAGGGTAGGTGGAGGTGTTCCTGCGATGCGCCGGCGGCGATGACACCGCGGCTTCAGTCTGCTCGCGACCACGGCTATCGAAGCATAGTTGAAAAATTGAGGTAAAAACAACATCAATACCTATTATGTTCTTTAAAATCACGTCAAGTCCCGCTTTCAATTTGTCATAAACACGATTAACTTTTTATGATAGATATAAGTATTAAATTGTCCATAACAATAATATCTAGCACTTTTTAGCCTGAACAACGGGTTTTTCCTAGTTCAGGCATACACCATCTTGTACTTTTTAGAGTCAAGAGACTCATGTCACATATTTTTCCTATGTTTTACAAATAAGTATTAAATGTATTTTATTATATAAAATTTCATTCGCGGAATTAAAATAATTTACGGTACCTCGCACTCAAAATCCGTCAATAATTTTAGGTTAAAACCTTCGCCAAATAAAGAGAAAAACATATGCACATGCATGCATACATGCTAAAACACGAAAAAAATACTCTCCTTCTTAGGCAGTTTTTTTATTTTTTTTATTCACAATTGGTAAACCCTTGACAACATCTCACCTGGTGGTAAGTGGAACTTGCCGAAGATGGAAGCGGGCTTACCAAGATTCCAAACGCAATGGGGAACTGGCTATCTTATCTTCATGCCGGAACACACCAATTAACGACTTAGGTAAGTTGTGTGAAAACGAAAACTTTTAATAAATGATAGTCATCATATCAGCTAATATACGTCCCCAACGAGGGGCTCGATCCTACCCTGAATTAGGGCGATCGAGCCTTAGTCGACCACGTGGGCCCAGTGCGGGTTGGTCGACTTCACACGCCACCTTCGAGTTTCTCCGCAGGCGTGTGCAGGTTTCCGCACGATGTTTTCCTTCACCGTAAGAGCGTCGTATAAACCTACATATGAAATCAAAATTCGAAAACATATTGGTACGTGGCAGGAATTGAACCTCGACGTCCCGGACAGGTGGAAGCGGCCCTTACCGTTACGCCACCGACGCTCTCAATAGTTAAGAAACGAAACTATGAAAGTTTAAAAATACATAATTCTCTTAGTATTCCACTAAGTAAATCTTCGTACCAGAGAATAGGTTCCTTATCTCTGCAATAGTCGTAGAGGCGTAACTCCATACATTAATTATTGCAAACAAACGCGATGACACTTGTGTGAACACCGCCCAACACTGAATAATGACGTTTATTTTAAACGCGTTAAGTCGGACTGTAAAGGGCAAACCAGCAACGGATTTCGTGCTCGAAGGTACCTAAGCGAGTTTTAGTGTAGTTTGCCACTGTTTGGTTTGAAATTTGTGTTTTGTCTCCCTCTGTTGTTATAGTTGTTAGGTTCGTGAATATACGTTCGAAATTTGTTTCAAAATTAAATTGTATTCCTTTCATCTAATTCATTAGCCACCTCCGTGGTGTAATGGTTAAGTCCATTAGCTTCTCATCAGGAGGTCGCTGGTTCGATTCCCGGTAAAGTATAACTTTGTTAGACTCGGTTTGGTTGGTGGAACGGTATTTTATAAGCTTTCCTGCCTAGTTACCACCATCTTATAAAGTCTTCCCGCCAAACGTATAAATTCTAACAATTTTGATGTGTTCCGGTTTAAAGATAAGATAGCAAGTTCTCCATAGAGTTGGAGAATCTTGGTAAGCCCGCTTCCAATCTCGGCATCATCGTCACTTACCATCAGATACGATGGTGCAAAGGGCTTCATCATGTCAGCTCCTATACGTCCCCACCGAGGGGCTCGAGCCTACCCTGAATTAGGGCGATCAGGCCTTAGTCGACCACGCGGGCCCAGTACGGGTTGGTCGACTTCACACACAACCTGCGATTTTCTACGCAGGCGTGTGCAGGTTTCATCACGATGTTTTCCTTCACCGTTAAAAGGGCAAACGGGTTACCAATTGTGAATAAAAAAAAACCAAGGAGGGGAGTAATGTAAACTAACTAAGTGACCGGGTGACAGTCGTCTGCCCCGGCGGCAAACTATATTATATTAGACTAACATACAGTATGCACACTCCCTACCGCTCTCTAGATTGCGACCTCACCCCCTCGTCACCCAGATTGATTCAGATTGGTTACAGTTTGGTTCTCGAACGTATGGAATTTCGCCGTAATTTCGTATAAGTAGTACTTCTTTTAATTAATATTTTTATCTTAGAATTGACATGAGTGGTGCATGCTCACTTAGATGTTCGTGGGGATGGCGGCGCACGCGCATCGGGAGCCGGGTCGTTCCTTTCCCTCTAATAGGGTTGACGGGAGCGATGGCTGACTCTCGCGTTATACCTACTCGGGACCGGGTGCTGTCCGTGTGAACTGGCCAACACATGTCAAAGGCGTTCATGACATTCAATAATTTTAATGTATAACTTGTAGTGTCATATTGTTTTCATGCTCTAATGACATTGTGTTTTTGTATATCACGGATTGGATTTTGACGTTTAAAACTAATGATTGTATATTTCTTGATTTTTTACAAATGAAATTATGCAATCACTATTTTATGACTATCAGAAAGAGTGTAATTTGCACCTTTTTTTAATAAATAAATTGAATATTGAAATTACATTATTTTATTTACATTATCAATGATTTTATTGACTTTACTAACTGATGATAGTTTTTTTTCTAATTTTCACTATCTGACATTATGTAAGTAATAATTATCTTATGACCATCAGAACATAGCACAGTGTACATAGCTCGTAAAACAGATGGCCGTTGGGGCAGTAAAGTTCTCGAGTGGCTACTGCATACCGGAAAACTGCGTAGGCAGCCCTACCACGCGGTAGACCGACGACCTGGTGGAGATCGAGGAAAGCCAATGGATGCGGGCAGCGCAGAACCGGTCGTCGTGGAAATCCTTGGGGAGGCCTTTGTCCAATAGTGGACGTTTTTCGGCTGTTATAATAATGATATGATGACTATCAGAAGAGTGTAACATGCACCTACGTATTTTGAAAAAACATTTTAAATCTTGAATCTCTGTGTCTGTGTGTTGGCTTATTAAGTTAATATGGAACTTTAAAAATTTTTAATGGTTTCACCAAAGTAGTAGAAAAAGCCACTGTGAGGTTTTGGTTGGAATCCAAAAATAGTCCGGGATAAAAAGCCCCAAAAAGTAAACTATCGTATTGTTTTACCCCCGTGAATGCTTATGACGGTCAATAGTAGGTGCCACACGAAAAGAAATACATACTAGCTGTTTCATGCAGCTTCACCCGCGTGGACAACGTTTCTATGACTGTTTGAGGGTACGCAGAGCGTGGAAAGGAGTGTATCCTATGTGTTAATTCCTAACCTGTCTACTTACCAAATTTGAGCCAGATCCGTTCAGTAGTTTTTGCGTGAAAGAGTAACAAACATACATCCATACATTCTTACAAACTTTGACGCTTATAATATTAGTGGGATTCTTTGGCATTTACTTTCTGCTGCTACGACAGACTACGCTTCGCAAAAAAAAAAACAATATAGGTTATTAGATTTAAAAAGAAAATTAAAATCATAAAAGAAATTGTTACACTTAAGGATATATTTGATATTATGGTTAAGTTTGATATATCACTTTCAGGATCAAGACGAACCTTTTTTTTTCATAAAAATTCGAGTGCGTTTGGCTGCACCTCACCTGATGGTTAGTGCCGATGCAGCCGAGGATACATCCTGCAACAGGGGATCGGCCTGCATCAAAAATAAAATATGAAATATGATTTCCTAAATTGCTCTCCTCTTGAAGTTTCATAAAACCTTACTTGTTTTGTTTACCATCACGTCTTCAATTTTTAATTGATCAAATTCACGAAATAAGTTCGTCAATGACGCTTAAAATCTATGACGTCACTTGTAAGTATTTCAAACATTTTTCAAACAAAATTTCGTTTTTGACGGATAATAAAAAGTAACTCAAATGACTAGCAGTCCGATCCCCTATTATGCAATCCAAAATTATAAGAATCGGGGAATACAGACGCCGCCGGAGGAGTATAACGTTACGTCTCTATGGGTGAAAGACTAAAAGGGAACGTAAGCTTTATAGCAAGTAAGAAACTTTCGAATAGTTTTTAGCCAATTATTCCAATCTTCGAGGTTTTTTTTGGGGCTATCCAAGTCTTTATTTAGTTTTTTGAACTAGAAGAAGAAGCATTTGGGTTACATTTGGGACAATCTGTAGTCTTAAAGTCCTTAAGTCCACATTTGAAACATGTGTCAAGTTTAGGTTGAGTACAAGACCTTACGGAATGACCATTAGTACAACATCTAACACAGAATAAGTTAGAAGCAAATTTTTCAGAAACAGTATTCACTTGGAATTGTTTCCTAGGGGAAAATGAGCTTGGATTCGGTCTAGGGGGAGGCATTAAAGGTTTAGGCTGTGAAACTTCAGGCTTAGGAGCCTTGTAACTAAACTCCGCAGAACTAGGATTATCATCTGGTTGAGGTACTTTGAAGTTCCTATCTCTGTCTAAGAAACATTCATATTTACGGCAAGTATCAATTAGAGAAGTTAACGAAGTAACATTATTAACCGCAACAAAAGTAGAATAGCAAGGTCGGATATTCCCTAAGAGAATTTCTAATTTTTCAGTTTCAGGGATTTTTTTATTAATTTTGAGAACATGCCAGATATTATATAAACATAAACGACAATCGATTCCGACTCGCCTTGAGTCCTAGATCGAATAGAAGCAAGTAGTTTGTAGTCAAAATCAAAAGAGGAGAAGTCTTTTATTAAAAGTTCGGTTAACTTATCCCAAGTTAAGTCCGAATTATTTTCTTTTTGGCAACGAAACCAATGTAAGCATTTTCGCTAAAAAGTTCGTAAGATAAATTAATAAGCGTTCCTTTTTTTAATATTCCTAGAAGTTGAGAATTCCTGAACTTTCTGAAAGAAATTCTTAGGACAACGTGTACCATCAAAGGTGAGTTTTCTCAATTCGTTTATATATGAATTATTTAAAAGAATTGGTTGACTAGAGGTCTCATTATTTTGAGTAGCAATCTCTAAAGTCAAAGCAGTTGAAGCCTGAGGTTGAAGTTTCAACTGGGTTAGTTTAAAACTGTAACGGGGCCATGTCTGTACATGCAATATTTTTAGAAAATAAACTGTTGTGGACATTATTAACCATATAGAGTATGTTCGCGCATCACGCAAAAACTACTAAGCCGATTTTGATGAAATTTTGTATGGTGGTTCCTTATAACCCGGTTTAACATATAGAATACTTTTTATGCTGGAAAATCCAAGAAATCCCGTGAGCAAATTCAAAACCTCAACGCGGAAGAAGTCGCGGGCGCAGCTAGTTAAAAATTAATTATGAAATTAAATTAACTAAAAAATGCTCCTTCCGGAATTCCAGAAAAACTTATTCATAACATTGTCTATTTTTATTTATTGAGATACCCACGCCAACGAGAACGGAAAATTATGACGTCAATATTTCTAAGATAATTAGAACAAAATTTAGTTTTTGACAGTTCATAAAAAGTAAGTCATAGGACTAGCAGGCAACTACCTGATCCTCAAACTTTACCATTACATACTAAAGTTGAAACTTCCAAAATTTTACCTTTTAAACTTCTAAGAACATAGTTAAAGTTCACAATGCGGTCGTTAACAGAGGGAGGAATAGTTTCCCGTCATTTCGTTCCCAACTATCTGTAACTTCCACTGATGACTTTGAAGCCCGTTTCAACCTGACTTTACGTCAAAGCTCAGTTTTTGTTCATTGTCTATATAGAAGTTAGTAAACTAGAGTAGAGACTTGACAATCATTTGTTCGCCCGCATGAGTTACTAGAATGATTGTAGTTATTACAAAAGGGAAACATTTTTCGTCATCAATTAAGGCGAGGTTTTTCCTTGATACACCGGGAGGTACCGGAAAAAACATTTCTCACTGGCATACTTCTGGCGGTTTTATCAATTTAATATATTTGTTCAAAATAGGTGCAAATTACACTCTTTCTGATAGTCATAAAATAATAATAACAATGTCATTTGTGAAGAATCAAAAAATAAACAATAATTAGTTAATAACGTCTAAATTAAATCCTTCATATGAACCAGATTATGTCATTAGAACATGAAAACAACATGACACGAAAAGTTATACATAAAAATCATTGAATGCATTTAACAAGAGTAGGCCAGTTCACACGGACAGCACTCGGTCACGAGTATAACGCGAGAGTCAGTCATCGCTCCCATCAACCATATTAGAGGGAAAGGAACGACCCGGCTCCCGATGCGCCACCATCCGCACGAACATTTAAGCGAGCATGCACCACTCTTGTCAATGCTAAGATAAAAATATTGATTAAAAGAAGTACTAGACTTGTCATGTCTCATCACTTCCATATCAATTCTTAGGTTGTTTATCATTTTATTACTATTAAACATGATTATTAGTGTGTGCCCGTTTTAGTCTACCCATACATTTTTGTCATTTCAATATTCGGATGTCTTATAATAACCTTTTCTACAAAGAGTTCTATTGATACAATTTTTAAACTGCTTTTTGTGACATCATCGGGTAATTTGTGATACATGAGTGAGCATTGTCCCACAAAGGATTTATTGATTTTGCTAAGTCTGGTATAAGTTACTTGAAGTTTATTCCTATTCCGAAGATTTCGACTGTGCCTGTCACTATTCAGTGAAAAGAGATGCAGATTTTTACGTACATACATTATATTTTCATAAATGTACTGACACGGGAAAGTCATTAAATTAATATCTTTGAACTTATCTCGGAGCGACTCACGAGAACGCACTCCATAAATCGCGCCAACCGCTCTTTTTTGCAGAACAAATATGGTAATTATATCAGCTGCATGTCCCCACAAAAGTATCCCATAAGACATAATAATATGGAAGTAGCTGAAATATACCAGTTTTCCACTCGATGGCTAGCTATCAACATCTTATCTAAGTCTTGCCGTTAAAATGTTGTTAACATTAATGTGTTCCGACATGAAAGTAAATAGCCAGTTTGTCATTTCGTTGGGGAATCTTGGTCAGCTCGCTCTTATCTTCGACTTTACCGTCACTTACCATCAAGTAAGATGATTTCAAGGGCTTATATATTGTTCATAAAAATTCTGCAAGATTCCCATTGATTTAGATAACACAAAAACTCCTGTTGCCTCATACACAGGAGTTTTCAGACAGTGACAATGTCCGGGTGGTCTTGGGACTGCTGTATGATAATTTGGGGTTATGCTTTATTGCGCACAAAAAAAGCTGTAGGAGCTGTGAACATAATGCACCAGGGCGTCCAGAAGGAGAACAATGAGATGGACAAATACTATCACAGTTCTCTTCGGCGGTTATTTACACCAGACATTGCCAGTGGTGACGCCGGATTGATATCCCTGGTGGCCCTGGTGGGCCGATAAGGTTAACGCCTGTCTCGAGCGCTTCGTACATGGTCGAGGGAGCTCACGCTCAAGAATTTTCAGACGTGCTCCTCAAGATTAAAAAGGGGTGATTACCGAACACTAATGTATTATTCAAACTTCCACAGTATCTGTGTAAAATTGTACGGAGGGCTGAGGAACTGATTTAAGATAGCCAGATCCCCATTGCGTTGGGGAAGCTTGGTAAGCCCGCTTGCATCTTCGGCATCATCGTCACTCACCGTCAGGTGAGATGATGCCAACAAGGGCTTACAAATTGTGAATAAAAAAAAACAGCGTGTAAGTTGATCTCTGTCAAATTACACAGATTATTATTTTGTCCAGCAGTGGACGATTTCCGGCTGATATGATGATGATGATGATGATTACATCTAAAATTTCGTATGGTGGTGCGTTGTTTGGGTTGGATTCTCGTCCCCCTCGTCCCGAAAATATTTTCGTTCCAGTTCAAGCACGTGCTGATTCCTGTGAGCGTCTGTTTCGCAATGACAATCAACAGCTGTTTTTTTTTTCGGCTTTATGATTTCAAATGGTTAATATTTCTTATAAATTTTATAATTTGTCGTGGTCAGTTATCTACGCGTACGAAATCACGGACAACAGCTAGTAATAGATATTCTGTAAAAAAAATAAACTGGCTACCATTTACAGTTCAAAAGATACACAACAAGTTGGACAGAGACGGATAAATAGACGGCGAGCGTAGGCTTATACCTGTTTCGAAACCTTAAAAGTAGGTTTAGCTTAACTTTACACACGGTAGCAAAGTTAAGATTGCTACACCGCACTTTCTACCCGCTACAACTTAGGTGCTTGTCCAGAATTTCTCTTATTGCGCTCTTTCAGTTCCATTATCTAGTTCCATAATATGTTTCTTGCACAGGATTTGTTAACGAAGTACCATTACCGTTGAGTCTTATTGTATTGTTCGCTTAAGACCAAGACGGATCTCCGTTGAGTCCAAGTCTTCCCGAGCAAAAAAAAAACAGTGCATTGCAAAATGAACCGTTGCATTTCATTGGCAGTATCCTCACGTAGGTGGAAATAATTTATCCACTTCCAACACACCTGGTAGTCCAGGTCCGGATTTCAATGTGCAAGTAGGGGGTCAAATTCAAAAGATGCATTTTATATGTCACCGATTAGCTCGCCTGGTAATTATTGCTTGACACTTTTCGTTATAAAAAATATTAATTCTTAGGAAATTCAAGGTAAATTTGTGAATTTTTAAAGAGCATCAATCAATACAATTTAGTCAAGTACCTACGATTTGTCATTTAAACGCTGTGATATTATATCTGTTAAGCCCTAGCTGATTTGCTTTTTCGTAAAGTTTGATATTAAAATTAAAGAACCCATACCATAATTACATTATGTAGTGTACAATGTATTATTTTGTACGTGGTATTTATTTATTTGCTAGGTCTTTAGGAATATGAAAATTTCTGTTTTTAAAAATGTGCTTATGTGCACGTCTTCTGCCATTCTTTTGTAATTTCTCTTACCAAGGTCTGGTGGAAGAAATTTCTTTTAGAAATAAGCTGTATCTTTTGTATGTTTTATCTAGTTTTATGTTTGTTTGTCCCTATTTCTGTGTGCAATAAATTGTGAAATAAATAAATAAATAATTGAGCCTTAACATTTTTGTATTTGACACATTTTTTTTAAAAAGACTACTGAAAAACTTATTTTGCGCGATTCTGACTCGCACTTGGCCGGTTTTTTATTTTATTTTAAGCTCATCTTGATTCTTGACGGACCCCTGTCTCTATTGCTTTCCTGTCCCTCATTACCCACCCCCTGAGTACGCCACTGCCCCGGATAGTGCTGCTTCCGGAAGATTTATCGTCGCGTGTTCTGATTTCTTATGGGATTTTAGTTAAAGCTTTTTGTATCTTTGATTATCTGCAGTTTGTTTTGTTAGTTAGATATGGGTGAAATTATTGCAGCGATATTTTTTATAAATAGAACAATGGTTTTCTTTAAATGAATAGTATTTACCTTTTCAGACATACTTAATTAATTTCGTAATAGTAATAAAATTATATATAGTAGTCTATACTTACTATAAAATTAAGCAAAGTAGAAACTTTGAACTGGGATGGATCTTTCATGGCATTAAATTAAGAAAGCCATAATGCCTACTTTGATAGTGCAGGCAAATTTGGTAACAATCATCAGATTTACAAAAGCAGGTATTATACCAGTAAAAAGACGTCCAGAGCTGGACTAACGCCTCAGCCGAGGATTTAAAAATGAGTAAATACATTACGTTCTTCATTATCGATGAACAACCGCCTCCGCGGCGTAATGGTTAGTCCATTCGCTTCACACCAGGTGGTCGCGTGTTCGATTCTCAGTGGAGTCAACTTGTAAGACTCGGTGTGTTTGGAGGTAAGGTATTTTCTAAGCTCGCCTGGCTAGCTACCACCAATACCACTATCTTATCTGAGTCTTGCCGCCAAACATCAGCGTAAACAACATTGATGTGTTTCGGCTTGAAGATAAGATAGCCAGTTTTTCATTGCGTTTGGGGAATCTTGGTGATCCCGCTTCCATCTTCGGCATCATCGTCGCTTTACCATCAGATGAGATGATGCCAAGGGCTTACCAATCGTGAATAATAATAAGAGACGTAAGTTGCCACTCTGAAACTTTGGCAACTTTCCTATAGTAACCTGTATTCTTATGCGTAGCCGTCACCTTTTTTTATATGTTTTTTAAATAATAATTGGTAAGCCCTTGGCATCATCTCACCTGATGGTAAGTGACGATGATGCCGAAGACAGAAGCGGGCTTACCAAGATTCCCCAATGTAATGGAGAACTGGCTATCTTATCTTCAAGCCGGAACACATCAATGGTTGTTAACACTGTTGTTTGGCGGCATGACTTACATAAGATGGTGGTAGCTAGCCAGGCGGGCTTAGAAAATGCCCTACCACCAACCAAACCGAGCCTTACAAGTTGACCCCCCCGGAATCGAACCCGCGACCTCCTGGTGTGAAGCGAATGGACTAACCATTACGCCACGGAGGCGGGTAAAAGATATCAATGGCAAAAGGTCAATCAACAATATCAATAAACTAGATTTTGCCCGCCTTCCATCCGGGTAGACATGTTTTTAAAGCTGTCTTTGAGGGCAGAGTAAACATTAGGTTTCTCCAGATCCCTCGGAAACTATATCGGGCTATTCTGTTTAGCAGTCTATGTCACTTAATTCCCACCCCCTCAACTATTTCTATGCAGAAAAAGAAAAGTTTAAAAAACTAAAAAGCGACTTAAAAATGAAATTCACTCAAAAGTATGAAATAATATTACTATACTTAGAATTTAGATACACGACATTACCAACAAAAACGAAATCAAAGGTGGGTACCAACTAAATTAGGGGCCTAAATTTATTTTTAAGGTCTCTACCAGCACACAGCTACTCACATTTTACTTAGAGCATTACTGACACCGATGAATTGCGCACCCTCGAAAAGTCATAGAAACGTTGTCCACGCGGGCGCAGCCGCCGGAAACAGCTAGTCATTAATATATTTTTTTATTTATTTATTTAATGTAAAATTGTATATTATTATTAAACACTAGCTGTCCATTGTTTTAGATTTTCCCTTGGTAATAAGACATTTTCTCTAAGTCAAAGAAACCTATGTCCTATTCCAGGACCTAAGCGCTGCGGCATCGTCGAGACAAAATGCAAACATTCGAGATTTGTGTAGGAGGTACTATATTCCGATTTTTCCTGGAATTATGAACTAACTCGTGTATTAGGCGTTACAAATTTATACTAACGTGCAAAGTTTTACCAAATTCAACACAGCGATTTATGAGCAAAAACAATTAGATCCATACCTATCCATCAATTAAGGCACTAGAGCATTGGATGGATACACCCACATACAAAATCATAATCCCTATCATAATATCTACCGCTTCCCATTCGTAAGACGCACTTTATATAATTACTTATATATATTTTTTTACATTTTTTTTATATTTAGTTGTACCCTTCTAACAATAGTTATTAAAGGTTTTTGTATTTGTTAATAACACACTTATGGGTCAATGAAGCCTGAAAATTAAATTTAAAAAAAATCGTGTGGCACTCGGGGACTGCCGCGGTAAAGCTATTGCATAGCATTTTTATCAACTTTTAACACTAAGAAAGTTACACCAGTAAAATTGACTAAGTCCTTTTAGTACCGCAAATCGCTAATAGATGGCACTGTAAGTTTTTTTAGAACGCGGTAACGTTACGTCACGCTCGGCCGAGCTGCATGGTAGGCGGAGTGTGGGGTGTTAGGTTTTTTCGTTACGGAATTTCTTGATTCGGTCGCCGCGCTCAAAGCCCGCGATAAGAGCTATGCAATAGCTTAATAAATAAAAAATAATGTATTTTTTCTGCAATTGCTACACTACCTTCTTCACTGCTTGCTCGCTCTCACCACTCGCTCCTCAGTCGCTCAAAAGTAAACACTGTTCATAGAAAATGGCCTTTGACTGAAAAACAGAAAATACTACAATAAAACTTTCCCTTCTACGGCAAACGTGAAGAAGATGCTAAACTACTAGAGCAACACGCGGTTACAGACCTTTTGTGTTTGCCGCTTGAATTATTCATTATCCTCCGCGCCCGCGCGCGCCGCGTGACAACAAGGCTGTATAAAACCTTCCTATTTAGGGATCCGCACCAGGTAACATGACCCTTGTTTATTTAAGTGAAATTTTAATACATCGTCTCAAATTTTTTCGCCTGTGTGTCGCGTGACTGTCGGTAAAATCGTTTTGTCCTCTGTACTGTAGCTCCAAGACGAGAGCTCAGCCATGATCGTTTCGTGCTCTGTAAATGTCTATAATGTGAAAAATAGTTTCACTTTTACCGTGGTTTTATAAAACCACACACTTACTTTTTTGTTTTTAACCGACTTCCAAAAGAGAGGTTTTTAAAATCGTTAAAAATTTTAGTTCTTTCAACTATATGGTAAGTGACGATGTAGTCGAGGTTCACAATTCGACTGTAGGGTAAAAGCCGGATAGTTGCCACACTTTTTGAAATCACTCTATATCTCCCAGTACAAAAAACAAAATACTTTATTTGTAAAACAGGCCGGTACTTTGGTTTTTTATCTACAAATTTATGATAAGTAAAAAACATTATCTTTAATATTTTAAGAGTTTTAGCGATTTTTGCGGACCTCTATATTTTGGGGCATCTATCCCACATAGGGGATAGTTTCTTAATCCATGTAAATTACGTTTAGGATAGATGCCCCGCCGAAAAACAGGACATCTACCCCGCAAAAACTTTGATCGCATTTTGCCTTCCCATGCAATCGCGCAGAGACATGAGACACGGTCAACTAAGTGGTAGTTGGAGAGTATTTCGATAGATTAATAAAATAGCATGCGATTCATACGCGGAACTAGAGTAATTACAATCGGGGCAACTATACCCCTGGGGCAACTATCCTAGTTTTACCCTATGTTTGTTGCGCGATATCTTCGCAGATTGTTAACTGATTAACATTATTCTTTTTGATGTTTTATACGGTAGGTATGACGCCACTACATTACATTATAATGACAGGTTCGTGGAAATTGTTCAAACGGTCGGGTCTAAGTTTTTTAAACCTCGCCGTTCAAACAGAACCAAAAAAATCTCCGACTTCACCAGCAACAAAGACGCAGACTGGTTTTGCAGTCCTCTGAAGACGCTACTCAGTATCGGCAACTAAACAGGCAGATCTCTAAGTCCCTAACTCGCGATTTACGCCAATATAATACAAATTGTATTAAAGAGGCGATTGAGCACAATAAAGGCTCAAAAGTGTTCGCGAGAGATCTGTCTGTTGGACAAAGCCAACTGACCAAGCTGAAGACTGAGGACGGCAGGACCATATCGTCTAAGACTGAGTTGCTGGAAGAAGTTGAGAAGTTCTATGGACAATTGTACACGACCACACGTTTGCCTGTCAGTGATCTGGCTGAAGACCCAAGAGCCAGACTAACCCGACACTATACCGAAGATATCCCGGACGTCAGCCTGTACGAGATTAGAATGGCTCTCAAACAGCTCAAGAACAACAAGTCACCGGGTGATGATGGAATTACGGCTGAACTTCTGAAAGCAGGTGGATCACCGTTACTAAAAGCTCTTCAGAAGTTATTTAATTCCGTTATACTCGAGGGACAAACGCCTAAGGCATGGCACAGAAGTGTGGTCGTGCTTTTCTTCAAAAAGGGCGACAACACCCTGCTGAAGAACTACAGACCCATCTCACTTCTGAGCCATGTCTACAAGCTGTTTTCGAGAGTCATTACGAATCGTCTCGCACGCAGGTTTGACGACTTCCAGCCTCCCGAACAAGCCGGTTTCCGAAAAGGCTTTAGTACCATAGACCACATACATACGCTGCGGCAGATTATACAGAAGACCGAAGAGTACAATCAGCCACTATGCTTGGCGTTTGTGGACTATGAGAAGGCCTTTGATTCAGTCGAAACCTGGGCTGTGCTACAGTCTCTCCAGCGGTGCCAAATTGACCATCGATACATCGAGGTGTTGAAGTGTCTGTATGAAAACGCCACCATGTCGGTTCGCCTCCAAGACCAGAACTCGAAACCTATCCAGTTGCAGCGAGGGGTGAGACAGGGAGACGTTATATCTCCGAAACTGTTCACCGCCGCCCTGGAAGATGTTTTTAAGCTTCTGGACTGGGGTGGACTCGGCATCAATATCAACGGCGAGTACATATCCCACCTCCGATTCGCTGATGATATCGTGGTCATGGCTGAGACTATGGAAGACCTAAGCACAATGCTCGATGGCCTCAGTAAGGTCTCTCAACAAGTGGGTCTTAAAATGAACATGGACAAGACGAAAATAATGTTAAATGTCCGTGTCGCACCCACTCCTCTAAAGGTTGGAGACTCTACACTGGAAGTTGTTGACGAATATGTATACCTGGGACAAACAGTCCAGTTAGGTAGGTCCAACTTCAAGAAAGAGATCAATCGACGAATCCAACTCGGCTGGGCAGCGTTCGGGAAGCTTCGCAATATCTTCACGTCCCAAATACCGCAGTGTCTCAAGACTAAGGTCTTTGACCAGTGTGTGTTGCCAGTGATGACTTACGGAACTGAGACATGGTCGCTTACTATGGGCCTCATAAGAAGGCTCAAGGTCACCCAAAGGGCAATGGAGCGTGCTATGCTCGGAGTTTCTCTGCGTGATCGAATCAGAAACGAGGAGATCCGCAGGAGAACTAAAGTAACCGACATAGCTCACAGAATCGCTAAACTGAAGTGGCAGTGGGCAGGGCACATAGCTCGTAGAACAGATGGCCGATGGGGCAGTAAAGTTCTCGAGTGGCGACCGCGCACCGGAAAACGTAGCGTAGGCAGGCCTCCCACGCGGTGGACCGATGACCTGGTGAAGGTCGCGGGAAGCCGATGGATGCGGGCAGCGCAGGACCGGTCGTCGTGGAAATCCTTGGGGGAGGCCTTTGTCCAGCAGTGGACGATTTGTGGCTGATATGATGATGATGATGACGCCACATTAGTCTCATATAAATTTTATCAAAATCGGTGTAGTAATTTTTGAGAAAATTACCAAAAACAAAAAATAATCATTCAAAATTTTACTAAGTTGTTGCAATTTCGAGAACTATGGCTTGTGCGGCACAAGCTATAGTTCTCGAAATTGCACAGTGTGCCAAACGGGACCCTACGACCACACCCTGGACACTTCATACAACGGGCCAGAAATTACTTAACAAAAAAAGGAATGATGGAACAAACAAAATGCGGCGAAATCCTAAGCGTTCGTCAACCAAACTGTAACCAATCTGTATCAATCTGAGTGACCAGGGGGTGAGGTCGCAATCTAGAGAGCGGCAGGGAGTGTCCATACTGTATGTTAGTGCTATTTAATGTACTTTGCTGACGCTAAGTGACGATGTAGTCGAGGTTCGTAATTCGCCTGTATGTTTTTTGTATGTTTGTTGCGCGATATCTTCGCAGATTGTTAACTTATTAATTCGCAGATTCTTTTTGTTCCACCCGGCTATCTACTCATGAAAATTAAACTTTCCGAACAGGAGAGATGAAAAGTATATACCAGCCTTGGCCACAAAGAGGCATTGATTGACTTATGTACGTGTACATTTACACGTTTGTCCTTCAATGCCTCTTTTGCTGGCCGCTGCAGTAATGTTTTAAATTCCTTTCTCTTTTATAGGATTAAGATTCAAATCCAGACCCAGTAATTTATCTGTATTTTTTTATTGCAGAAAATTGTATAGGGTTCTGTGGTACTGAACCCTTAGTGCCCGGATGCGCCTCGCCACTTGATACTTACGCACTGTAGAGAAGACCTTATATTTATTTAATGTTACGTATGTGGGTAAGAAATGCCTGTCCTAATAAATTATTGAATGCCCTAGATAGCTAAAACGATCTCTGTGGTGTAAAAGTTAGTCCATGATTAGCTTCAAAGAGATCGCGCGTTCAATTCCCGGCGGAGTCTCATTTTGTAATACTCGGTTTGGTTGATGGCCCTTCCATCAACCCCGCCTGGCTAGGTACCACCATCTTATTTAAGTCTTGCCGCCTTACGTCAATTTAACAGAATTTATGTGTTCTGGTATCAAGGTAATATACCCAGTTCCCATTGCATTGGGGAATCTTGGTAAGCCCTTTTCTATCTTCGGCATTAGGTGAGATGATGCCAAGGGCTTACCAATTGTTCTTTTCAATAGGGCTTTCAAAAAAGGAATGCCGGAACAAACAAAATGGCGGCGAAATCCTATACGTTCGACAACCAAACTGTAACCAATCTGTATCAATCTGGGTGACGAGGTGGTGAGGTCGCATCTAGAGAGCGGCAGGGAGTGTCCATACTGTATGTTAGTACTAATATATTATATACTTTGCTACGGCGTAGCAATTTTAACTTGGCTCCCGTGTGTGAAGTTAAGCTTAATCTTTTTTGAAGGTTCCGTACCATGTAAAGGGACCCTATTATGAACCTACGCTGTTTTTCTGTTTGAATGTCTGTTCATTTTATCCTAGAGTGTCCGAGGTCAGATTAGACACAATATAAACCCCAGATACACTTAGCTACTTAGATCATTAAAATACTTAGTAGCTAAGTGTAGCTGGGGTTTACTGTTGCAACCGTCTATTGCGTCTCCTTCGCGTACTTATATAAGGTATAAGAAAATTAGCTGAAACTATTTCAACTGGTGCTTCTACTTATGAAACTGAACAACTTTCCCCATGGAACCCATAGTCAAATCGCAAAAAATTGTTGAACTTCCCATACTTAGTTGGCTGATCAAGCTGATCGAGTTAATTTTTTTTTTGCGATTTGACTATCGGTTCTACGAGGAAATTTGTTCAGTTTCATGGGTAGAAACACCAGTTAAAATAGTTTCAGCTAATTTTGTTACACCTTATATGTATATGTAGGCATACTGGCTGCGCGTCATCATCATCATCATATCAGCCACAAATCGTCCACTGCTGGACAAAGGCCTCCCCCAAGGATTTCCACGACGACCGGTCCTGCGCTGCCCGCATCCATCGGCTTCCCGCGACCTTCACCAGGTCATCGGTCCACCGCGTGGGAGGCCTGCCTACGCTACGTTTTCCGGTGCGCATGGTTCCCGTATATTGTCTTTGCCTTCCAATGAAATGATTGGTTCCCGTATATTGCTGCGCGTCATAAAAATGACAAATTTTAAATACTTAGTATAGCTTATTTATTCATTTGAACATTTGGATTTTTGTTCATAAAAACTAAACACTTGTACCTAAAAGCTTTAATGTTTTTTTTTCAAAATTATTAGATTTAAAAAAAACAATACAAGTTAATATTGATGGCGACGCGGAAGAAGGAGATTTAATACCGATGATGACCGATCGTCATTCGCATGAAAGTCATAGTACCTTTAAATCACAAACTTCTTTGAACTAAAAGCATAACTAATTATAAAAATACACTTACACCCCCAAACACACACACACACGCATACACACACTCTGTCTCTTTCTTATACACACATAACACACACACACGCGCGCGGGCATACTATCACTACAGAAGACAGACGTATTGCTCTTAAACCTAAATAGGTATATCCTCTGTAATTTAATTTAACTCCTTTAGTTTTAAATGTTAGTCACCTTGTATCTTAATGTTTTGTTTTTACCTATAATATACCATAAATTAAGTGACGGAGGAGCGAGATCCCCTAACAGGTACTTCCGTTCCTAAAAGGACGTCTCAGCCATGGAATATGTTATACCTTTAGTAAAAAAATAAACTATATTCTATTTACTATTTTCTATTGTCATCTTATGTCAAGACATAGTCTCCGCGACAGCTATCAGTAGCCTATAAATAAAAAAAAATAAAGTCAAAAGGAGTTTCAATTCAATTTTCAAACTTCTAACACTAATCACAATTTCTAGCATGAAGCTATAAATTAATGTAATTAGGAGTAATGGCCCTGTTAGGTGATTCGTGTGGGCCTTTGTACTATGGCTCATGTGGCTTCCCAGAATATCGTTAGGATGGGAACTTCCAGGGTTTCCTCACCCTTTAAGTGAGGCGTGACTCATGGTGACAAAGGGTAGTGTATACCTACCCCACTATACATGGTGTTATACAATAATTTTTTTTCCAAAACTTCACTCAAAATCATGAAATAATGTTTTTTTTAATAAATACAAGCAATTAAGCAACAATAACGAAATCAAAGGTAGGTACGAAAAAAAATAAGGAGCCTAAAATATTTTTTTTTTTACCAGCACTTGTAAAAAGTATACTTAGGTTCCTATCAAGTGTCTTAGATTCGATGGATTTGCTGGCACTGACTTCAAAAACATTGTAGACCCTTAATTTGTTTCATACCTACCTTTGATTTTGTTATTGTTGCTTAATTGCTTGTATTTATAAAAAAAATACTCATAATTTTTAGTGATTTTTAACCCCCGACGCAAAAAAGAGGGGTGTTATAAGTTTGACCGCTATGTGTGTGTGTGTGTCTGTGTGTCTGTCTGTGGCACCGTAGCTCTCAAACGGGTTAACCGATTTGGATGCGGTTTTTTTTATTTACAAGCAGGTTTTTTGGCGATGGTTCTTAGATACGTTTTATCAAAATCGGTTCAGCCGTTTCAAGGTCATCAGCTCTTTTGTTAGCTGCGGTAGGGTTCTTAGACTCTTAATGTGTATTTACTTTACTTTCAAACATACATGTGACCAAAAACTTGAAACACTCATGTATGCTTAATAACTATGCAGGATTATGGAACTCTTGGTCTGATGCTGCAGCCAGGATATCCAGAACACTAGCACACTCTTAAAAAAATAATAGCAGATATGTCGTGTTTGGACTCGTTTTGATCAGTATTTGATTCTGCACACAATGCAATGGTGGCAACACGGTGAGCTGATGCTGCGGCCAGGATATCCAGCACACTAGTACACTCTTAAAAAAATAATAGCAGATATGTCGTGTTTGGACTCGTTTTGATCAGTATTTGATTCTGCATACAATGCAATGGTAGCAACACGGTGAGCTGATGTTGTTAAAATCCGTTAAATTTTTGACATACCTACGTACCTGAAACTATGACTAACTGTGAACTAAATATTATTGAGATAAACCTTCGCTTTGATTTCTTATATAAACCCCCGACGCAAAAAGAGGGGTGTTATAAGTTTGACGCCAATTTCTGTGTGTTTGTGTCTGTTTGTCTGTGGCATCGCAACTCTCGAACGGACGGACCGATTTTGATGCGGTTTTTTTTACGTGAAACAAGATTCCTTGCGGTGGTTCTTAGCTATAATCGATAAAGATCTGTTCAGCCGTTTGAGGGTTATCAGCTCTTATCTAGGTGACTAAGGGATCTGGGCAACTTATACAGGTCTGATCGATTCAAAATTTGGTGCCCTGTTAATGTAAAAAATATTGCAAAACCATGATAACCTTGAACTGTTGATGCAGCATCTCCTAGAATCTGCAGAATACCCAACTCCTCAAAAACTTTCAGTAGAAGTATCGTGTTTGGGCTCAAAAAAATATTCAAAACAATTTATTTCAAATAGGTGTTACACACACTTTTAAATAGAATTAGAATAGAAATTATTAGAATAGTCTCAATGAATAGGTGTTAGATATAATATGGTAACCTTGACCTGATGCTGCAGCATCTCCTGGAATCTGCTGAAGCAGCGGTTAAAAAAGTAAAAAACTTCCATGGGTCCATGGATTTGAAGTTTAGAGTTATAACACATTTAATTGCAGCTTCAAACAAGGGAGGTGAGCAACTTCCACAGGCTTGATCGATTCAAAATAGGCTAGATTTTGTGTCGCAGTATCGTGTTTCGTCCCGGAAACTATTTGTATGAATGTGGGGGTAGAGTTTCGATTGTATGTAATAGTTATGTAAAGTTTAAAAAGCACGAAGTAAAAATTAAATTAAAAATTTAAAAAACCCCCGACAAAAACCTCTAAAAAGTAAACAATAATATGTATTGACCCTTTGAGTTTAATTTAAGTAGTAATATTTTGATCCAAGAGTCGTCGCGTAGGGGGACCGCTAAGTAAATAAAATAAAAACAGAATACAACTGATTTACTTTACTACAACTAATTAGTAATAACTTCACAACTTAGCGGTCCCCCTACGCGACGACTCTTGGATCAAAATATTACTACTTAAATTAAACTCAAAGGGTCAATACATATTATTGTTTACTTTTTAGAGGTTTTTGTCGGGGGTTTTTTAAATTTTTAATTTATTTTTTTTGTAAAGTCGTTTTTTTATTTTTTTTTACTTTTAATTTATTTGTAGTGATAATGCTATCTAACAATGTTAAACCCAATCACCTACTTGCCAATAGGATATCATAAAATCATAATGAATGTTTTTCATTAACCGATACAGACTAATGTGGCTTCCATCATCATCTCAGCAGCATGAAAGTTGAGGAGACAAACTTTTCATCATCAGGTCACCTAAATAACCTGAAAGAATACTACTATCGGTCTAGTGGACATATTTCGGCTGATATAATAACAGCCGAAAGATGTCCACTGCTGGACAAAGGCCTCCCCCAAATGACACGGTAATAGTACATATAAACGCGACTGTTTGTATGTATGTATAGATGTATGTTACTCTTTGAATAGGTATCATTGTTACAGTTGTGTGGAGAGGCATATTTTCCTATAAACGATATTTTTACTAAATGATAAGTTTTAATGTGGTGCTAAACTGTTTTCAGAAAATTTCAAAAGTATTGAATGGATTAACAAACATTCATCCATCCAAACTTATACGTTTATAACATTAAGTTTAGATTATATTCTCTAATGTTAAGTAAAGTACTTACTAAGGACAGTATCTCATCTATGACTAAGGTCCGTTTGAGAGCCTGGTAATCTGTTAAACATGCTATCCTAGTACAGACTTCAGTCTCTCACAAAATAGTTTCAGTAGTTCATTATTCCAGGAAAAATAGGAATACCATAGTTTCAGCAGTCCATTATTCCAGGAAAAATAGGAATAACATAGTTTCAGCAGTCCATTATACCAGGAAAAATAGGAATACCATAAATTCAGCAGTCCATTATACCATGAAAAATAGGAATACCATAGTTTCAGCAGTTCATTATACCAGGAAAAATAGAAATAACATAGTTTCAGTAGTCCATTATACCAGGAAAAATTGGAATATCATAGTTTCAGCAGTCCATTATACCAGGAAAAATAGGAATACCATAGTTTCAGCAGTCCATTATACCAGGAAAAATAGGAATACCATAGATTCAGCAGTCCATTATACCAGGAAAAATAGGACTAACATAGTTTCAGTAGTCCATTATACCAGGAAAAATAGGAATACCATAGTTTCAGCAGTCTATTATAACAGGAAAAATAGGAATACCATAGTTTCAGCAGTCTATTATACCAGGAAAAATAGTAATAACATAGTTTCAGTAGTCCATTATACCAGGAAAAATAGGAATAATATATTTTCAGTAGTCCATTGTACCAGGAAAAATAGAATAGGAATAATATAGTTTCAGTAGTCCATTATAACAGGAAAAATAGTAATAACCTACCTCCCATAGAAACCCAGGTTACTTGTTTTTTCATCGATATACTATGTACCATATTATAATATTCGTTAATAGTGTATTCCTGACCAAATCATATGTTGAATGCCAGGCGAAAAAGTATACCCAGCGTGGCTGTATATATTTTTTAATTTATATGACAAATATAGAAAAATGGGTAAATAATATACAAAATGTGCTTACCTTTGGACCCCGAGCTGACTTGGCACTGATACAGAGCATCGTCATCCAACGTGACGTTCTCTATGTCCAGGGAGTAGTCTCCTGGAACAATAACAAAATATAGAAGAAAAAAAAAATAACATTAAAAAAGGAAGCAATTCTTGTGTATATATTATTATTGTTTTCTCAGAAACGATTCAGATGAATAACCTTTTGTACATATATAACCCATTAACTGTAAAATAACCCATTTTACCTATATAGGGTGACTTTTAATTAGTTCTTGATAGCAAAGGATATAAATGTACTCGTGATTACAAACAACTTTCCCAGAGAAACAATATGTCAAATATAAAAAAAATATTTTGGTCCTCGATACATAACAAATTATCAATTGTTATGTATCGAGGACCAGAATATTTTTTTCTGATTTGACATATAGTTTCTTTGGGAAAGTTGTTTGTAATCAGTAGTACATGCATACCTTTTGATCATCATCATCATCATATCAGCCACAAATCGTCCACTGCTGGACAAAGGCCTCCCCCAAGGATTTCCACGACGACCGGTCCTGCGCTGCCCGCATCCACCTTTTGATATCAAGAACTAATTAAAAGTCACCCTGTATAACCCAATAACTGTGAAACAACACATTGTACATATTTATAAAATCTTTTAGTTTCCAAGTCATCAGTAATTCCAGTTCTCATCCCTAAAAAATATATTTTTTGTTTACTTTTAATTTAGCTACTGATTAGATTCCGACTACGGAACCCTAAAAAATACCTTATACTTTTACCATCTTATCCATTGGATAGCACGGTTAATTGTGCCACACGATAAGAGAGATAGAGTTTTGTCATATTATTCCTTGGATAGCACGGTTAATTTTACCACACGATAAGAGAGAGAGAGAGAGTTTTGCCATCTTATCCTTTGGATAGCACGGTAAATTGTGCCACACGATAAGATAGATAGAGTTTTGCCATGTCCGTCTGTCTGCCATTTAACTCAGAGTGAAACATGTGTATCGGTGAATAGATCGTTCAAAAATATTGTGGGTGTGTGAAAACTATTTTTCGATTCAAGTGCTAATTTTTATCTTAATTTAATCAATTTAAAAGGAAACACGTCTAAGAAGGCTTTCTTAATTCAGATATAATAGTTGACCATCTTAAGATGTTCAGTTGAATTTTTATAAACTTCATACAAAATTTTCAGCATTCATTAATCCATTGTATGCTTGCGATAGTCTACTGCCTGAAGATGATCACGAAACTTGTTGCAGTATAAACAAATTTATATAAAAACAATAGTGCAAGGAAAAACCTAAATATGTTCATTAATTCATTTTAGTCCACTGAGCATTCCAAGGTTGACTGGAAGAGATCCCGAAAGGGATGAGTCCGCCTTTGCTATATCGACATTCTTTTGTTAAAATCTTATTTGTTTTTAAATGCAATAAAGAGTTTACAAACAAACAAATGTTTCATCACTAACTGAAAAAACTACAGAACGTTACTTTGTTAATAGTCCGACACGCACTTGGCCACTTTTTTAAACGTACTTATTTGTAACCTGATAGCTCGTATTTTATGCAATTTCAGCAAAGTTGTAGAAAAAACGTTGTTCATGCAGTTTTATGAGAAAAATCAGCACCTGAGAGTATTTGTGTTGATTTACAGGGTGCGACAAAATTGGTGCAGGACCTGTTAACTGGGGATTCTACTCATCATTATGAACAACTTTTGCTAAAGAACTCTCATAAAAAATAAAGTCTGTATAAAAAATTAAGCCTCCGTATAAACATACAATCGTGGTCGCAAAACTCGAAAAGTAGTCGATCTATTATTATGAAGTTTTGACCAGTTGTGGTATACATGCCGAGGAAAAATAATAACATAAAACACGCGAGTGAAGCCACAGGCATTATCTAGTTACAAATAATCATGTATTGTATACAGGCTGATATATTAAATGGTTGGCAAACTGTGACCGTTACTTGGAACGACTTTCCTGTGAAACCCACAGTCAGTTCACAAAACAGTTATTTGTGTAACAAGGAGAAAAAGTTATATTTTGTTCTGAGGGCGTTTAATTTGAATTCTGAGCTAAGCGAAGTATTCTATAGTATAGAATACTTATAGAAGTATATACATCGCCCGATAATAAAATATTTTGGCCTTGAGTGACACATACAATTTTTCATAACTTAAGGATTCATGAAAAAACACAAGCACGAATGCGTACCAATCAGAGCAGAGATAGCTCAAACGCGGACCAATCAGAAGAAATAAACCAAAACTCCCTAGGGAACAAAGTAGAATTTTGTTCGCTCTTTTTGTGGCACCAATCGTCGTTTTTGAATAGGTGTGATAAAAATACATTTTTGACTTCTCATACAAAACTACCAGCTGATTAGAAAACTTTGCATGAAAGTATTTTTTTTTGCTTATTGAGTACCTAAGGTTTTCTTGGGGAGTTTTTTTCGGTTTTATAAGTGGAAGTGACAGCTAAAATTTTTCTAAATTTATGGAAAAAAAACAGAATAAAATACCAACGATAATCACGTAAAAAAAACTTTTTTCAATCACGCCAATCAAATTGTTTATAAACGTTTTAATGGTTTTGTTCTAAAAAAGTTCTTAACCAATTTTGATAAAATGTATACGGGAGTACTTGAAGGCATAACGTAATAATTAAAAAATCATTAAAATCGGTTCACAATCGGCGGAAAAATCATGTATAAACTAAAAAAAAAACACAAAAAGGAAAAAAAAGAAAAAGAGAATTAACAACCGGTTGAAGGTTAAAGTCGGTTGAAAATGGAAAAAGTAAAACAAGTGTAGCGTGTAGGTATTAACGACAGCGCATACCATAGAAATCTAAGTTAATTATATTACTAGCTTATTTCCGCAGCACGTTGCGAGGCGCACGAGACATAAGCTTCCTCATAAAAATAAAGTTGAATGTTCGCACCGAGCTTTCCTCGTTCTAGCGAGTGTTCTGAGTCCAACTCAACCAATTTAAGTCGGCAATAGCTCTTATGAAAGAGCTCGTTCTAGCGAGTGTTTTGAGTCCAACTCAACCAATTTAAGTCGGCAATAGCTCTTATGAAAGAGCTCGTTCTAGCGAGTGTTCTGAGTCCAACTCAACCAATTTAAGTCGGCAATAGCTCTAATGAAAGAGCTCATTCTAGCGAGTGTTCTGAGTCCAACTCAACCAATTTAAGTCGGCAATAGCTCTAATGAAACAGCTCGTTCTAGCGAGTGTTCTGAGTCCAACTCAACCAATTTAAGTCGGCAATAGCTCTAATGAAAGAGCTTGATCTAGCGAGTGTTCTGAGTCCAACTCAACCAATTTAAGTCGGCAATAGCTCTAATGAAAGAGCTCATTCTAGCGAGTGTTCTGAGTCCAACTCAACCAATTTAAGTCGGCAATAGCTCTAATGAAACAGCTCGTTCTAGCGAGTGTTCTGAGTCCAACTCAACCAATTTAAGTCGGCAATAGCTCTAATGAAAGAGCTTGATCTAGCGAGTGTTCTGAGTCCAACTCAACCAATTTAAGTCGGCAATAGCTCTAATGAAACAGCTCGTTCTAGCGAGTGTTCTGAGTCCAACTCAACCAATTTAAGTTGGCAATAGCTCTAATGAAAGAGCTTGTTCTAGCGAGTGTTCTTGGTCCAAAACGAACTCCGTGTTTCATTTAGAAACGGAGATATAGAGGAAGAAGGCTACGAAAATCTCGTTTGAGTATAACTTGAGGAGGGTGTAAGTTAGGCTATTGCTAATGTTTGTTGAAAAATCTGTGCATAAAAACCTTTCATAAAAAAATGCAAATCATTTAGACAGAACGGACGGACGCACTCGCATTAGTTTTTTTTTATATATAATATTGGTTTAAATTTCTGTGGGGCATATCGCGCTTATTTTAACTGGTAAAACAGCCAGTCTCTTTAACTCCTATGCACTCTAAAAAGGTAGAGTTTTCACCTTTAATATCTGAAACGTTATGTCTGCGTTTTGGTACTATGCGTGGAAACCCCGTCATGTTGCAAAGGAATGAAAGAGACTTTTTTAGCTTTCATCAATATAAAAAAAACAGTCAAAAATAATTGGTTTTAGGGTAGAGTAGGGTAGTGTAGTGTAGTTAGGGTAGGTTAGGGTATGGTAGTTTAGTGTAGGGTAGGGTAGTATAGGGTAGGGTAGTGTAGGGTACGGTAGTGTAGTGTATGGTAGTTCGGGTAGGGTAGTGTAGGGTAGGGTAGGATAGTAGTAGGGTAGGGTAGGATAGTGTAGTGTAGTGCCGTGTAAGGTGTAACGAAGTTCGCCGGAACAGCTAGTAACTTATAAGAACCACAAACCTTCTTCATCGCTCCCGATCATCTTGTACCGCTCGTAGCCCACTAGATGGCGGTGCGTGCCGAGGCCGAAGTCGTCCTTAGTCCACTGCAGCTGGCCAGCCTTGCCCTCCACCCGGCACGGCAGCGTCACGCGCGAGCCCACCACACCACTCTGTCGAACACAAATAACATGTTCGGTCTTAGATCGCACATAAAAATAAATTGTACAAAGTTGCTCGCGAAAACGTACAGTCAACAACACGTCATAAAATCTTCTGCCTGTTTAATAGTTATGAGTCATAACTATTTAAACTGGCAGTAGGTTTATTTGTAACTTAAAGTAAGCAAGCAACAATAAGAAGCGGACTGATTTTTGTAGAAATTAGCAAACAAACGTTGTATGGGGGGCTTATTGAAAGGGGTTGTATTGTACCTTTGAGGATTTTTCACAGAATAACCAATACTGACACTAGATAATACATTAATTATAATTGATACTTGGAAAGCTTCATTAAAACCATGTGTTAATTTTTCCTTGTGTACAATATAGTCATTTTTGAGATTTTAGCATTTTTGAAGTAAAAACTTCTTTAGCGGCGTTGTGCACTTTTTTTGTAATGGGTAAAAAATGTTAAACTCGCGTCAGGACACGTGACCTGATCGAAAATTCGTAAGACGGATGGAGTAGTGAAAACTTTTTTAGCGGCGTTGTGCACTTGTTTTGTAATGGGTAAAAAATGTTAAACTCCTGTCAGGACACGTGACCTGATCGAAAATTCGTAAGACGGATGGAGTTGATTTTTCTGAGATATAAACTTTTTAATGTAATATAAATTGTCATGTTTGTGTACGATAGCGCAATAAATAAATATTGTATTCTACCACATAAATGATAGTACTTTTATACTGATAATCAAAGCAATTCGTGCAAAATTATTCCCTAACCATTCCAAAATATCAAAAATGCACAACGTTAATATTCAAGTTTTCACTTCTGCCGGCACTCCCGGAGTGCAACACGTCGTTTTTTTTTTTTTGATGATGATGGTCCTAGCCGATTTCGGCTACAGCGATCCCAGCGATGCAGCATGGCTCAGCTGCAGGCATCCCTCTGCTCCGCCCTCTCATGCGCCCGGATATGGCTGATGTAGCCATCTTCGCACTTCTTTTTACTGTATCTGTGACAGCTACCCTCAAATGGCAACCCAGCTAGAAGCCGCTTAGAATCATTAAACAATAGATATTAAACTTAATTTCAAAATTTGATGTCAATCGGACCCTGGGTTTAGCCGCTAGGCAAAGAGTGACGAACGGACGAACCAACAGACGTTTCTGGAAAATATGTTTCTTTGTTTATACTAGTGACAGAGCAGATTTTAAATAATATTAAAAAGTTTTTTTTATTTCATAAAGACAGTACTTTCTGGCCGGTCGCCCGAAAGTAGCAAACTTGGAAAACCTTCCGGACAACATGTATCTGCAATTGTCCGTCAGGATACACATATACAAATATACAAATAGTTATGTGAGACAGAAATATCAATTTCATTTTTGTTTGCGTCGACACCAACATCACTGTTATCACTGGGATAGGAGGGCTACTATGAATTTTAATAAATGTCCCTCATCTTATGAAAAACGCTGACCATGGAATTTGGGGGCCGACCTCCCCCGTCACGATTGACTTATCTTGACGTCTCCCATGGACGACTGTATGGATTCTTTAGACTGTACCATAAAACTTTGATATCGCGTTTTTGATTTTACGATTTCTATACTTTACAAGCGTAGCGGCTCAGCATTGTGCACCCTTTTACGTAGTCTGTGGAAATTTCAACTGACTCCTTCAAACTGTTGAACTTAAACAGCTCTGTGAACGGCAGATGGATGGACACATGGATGGCTTAGTAATAGGGTCCCATTGACACCCTTTGGTTACGGAACCCTAAAAATCTCAATAACAAGAATACGTCCCCTCTTATCCTAGAGCGAGTGAAAGGAATTTTTAATATCCCCACAAATATTTTTCAGCATAGGATCCATGTCAACTTTACCCAGTCGGCTTACTGGCTTGTGCCGCTTGAGTCTACACTTATTGTTCCCTTAAATTTACTATGACTAACGATTAATGAGTTTCCTTGCTACTGAGCGTTTTTACAACACTTCTTCTTAGTACCACTAGATGGCCCAATGGTTTGTTTTACTAATTTTACAATACAAGATACAAATATTTATTTCAAAACATTCGACCATACATACAAAAAACTTAATGTCCGAATGTAAAGTCCATATTTTTACTTGCGGAAATGTAGTTTTCCACCAGTCTAAGGTGACCCCGCAGTCTGGTAACATGACGAATTGCAGCTTTAAGAAGTGCAAAAACAATGACAACAATACGAGAAAAAATACGCAATATCTTTATATCGGTAAGTTAAAGAAATATTGATGTAACAATAAGAATTTTATTTTCTAAGTGTTATTTACGCATTTATCTTAAGTATTAGCTTGTTGTGTTTAATGGTGGTTTTATTAGTACTGAAACAATAGAAACATAACCCTTATTAATTTGGGCGGTTTAAATTGAGACTCCGCATCCTGCCTTGGTGAGACAATAATGAGGCACAGCTTGTGACTTGGGTACTAGCCACATAAGACTAAACATAAGAACTTTATACTATTTGTTGAACTTACTTACTTACTTACTCCGCTGGCTCAACGACCCAAAGTGTGTCCTGGCCTCCGATAAGAGAACTCGCCATTTGTTGAACTAACAATCAATAACTAAAATTTAACAATGTTTAAATTAATAAAAAAATAACCATTGAAACCATTAATATAAGATGCATAATTAAGTTGAATAAAAACATTTCGAATAACGTCGTTAGAATGAGGCGTGTGATAATGATTTTTTTTCTTTTTTTATGGAGGCCATAGGCACATAGACTATTAGAGCGAAAAAAAGTATAAAGGACATTTTACTGCCATCTTTTGAATTTGAAAAGATCTGTTTAAAAAAAAAGAAAACGCTCATTACCAACTTAGCCCAACAACAGAGTGATTCAGAATATTAAATTGCTTTCTCAATAAGCAGCAACCCATCAAACCAAAATTTATCAAACGAATATTGGCTACATCAAGACTTCCTGTTTATATAAAAATGTTACATGTGTTATTTTTATTTCCTCAATCTACGTAAAAAAAGAAAAATCAATGAAAATTTTAATTTTGATTCCACTTAAGTAAATGGCAAAGATTTTCAGAAAACAGTAACATAAACATACACTGAACGTTCTCCATATGCCGAGGAGTAGTTTAATTTGTATAATTGTAAGTCTCATAGTTGTTACTTTTGTTTTGTACAAGTATTTTATTATTCTGATGTACAGAGGCCAGCACGTCAAGCTAGACACTTTGGACTTTGTACCGTTCTTATGGCGTACGCGTATGGATCAGAATCGCACTACGAGTGTCTAACTTACTGTGCTGGCCTGTGTACAATAAAGAGTTATTTAAGTAAGAGTTGGAGTAGCACTGATCGAAAAGGATGACGCCAAAAAAATGCCGATGGCCAAGATTATTTTCGGGTTTCTGGGCCAGCGCAGTAACTTGGGACATTTAAATGGAGTGGAAGGATACCGTAGACAGGTGTAGAACAAACCACCCAGTTGCTCAGGAAAGAATAATATTGGGCAAAGTTATTATGCCGCGGGGATTTTGTCCTGGAGCGTTTGATTTATAGAGCGAGGCACGGGATGGAACGATGCATGGAAAGGACATTTGCGAACAAACTACATTTTTTATTGAAATAGATCAAATTTTGACTAGATTTTTTTGTTTTGTTTTTGTTGATAAAAAGTCAGTTTTTGGTACCCTAACAAAATGCAAAAAAATATTGTTTAAGTACTTTTGAATTTTTAATATTTCTAATTGTTGTGTTTTTATTGTTCCGTTCAAAATCCTACTAATATTATTTAAAATAAACACTCAAATTCAATTCTCAAGCACTCAAATTTTTAATTAAAAGAAAAACGCGAAAGTGTGTATGATTATATGTATGTATGTTTGTTACTCTTTAACGCAAAAACTACTAAACGGATCTGGCTGAAATTTGGTACGTAGACAGATTAGGACATGGATTAACACATAGGCTACTTTTTTCTACGCACTGCGCGACCTCTAAAAGTCATAGAAACGTTGTCCAAACAGTGAAGCCGCGGGAAACAGCTAGTATGGTCCTTATTTATAAGTATTTTTATACAGTGTGTAAAAAGGAGGCGTTAGACTTCATACTGACAAACTGTTATCAAGGAACTCGTAGTCAATAGGGATGACGAATGCTAGTCATCTGATTTACTTTTAATCATCTGTCAAAAACGACATTTTGTTCTAAAAATTATTGAAATACCTAGGCGTGTCGTCATAGTTTTGCAGCGTCGTTTATGTACCCATTTTGTAATTTTGGTGAGTTAAAAATCGAAGACTCGATGGAAAACAAAACGAGTAAGGTTTTCCGAAGTTTAAGTAGGAGGGCAATTTAGTGATCAAGAGTTCATAATTTATTTCTGATGCTGTCGTCATCCCTATTCTCAAAAAAACATTTTTGACTGTCCATAAAAATTCTCGTAAGTAGACGATCACCGATTTGTATGAAGAGTTTTGTAATGTTTTTTTTGTTAATTGAGTCTCTACGGGCGCTACTTGTAATGCTGTGCAACGAGTTAAGTTAGATTATTAGGGTTCCGTGCCCCCAACGGCGGACCAACGGGACCCCATTGCTAATCTCCGCTGTCTGTGTGTCTGTCCGTTTGTAAGCGGAATGTATTCATAAACCATAAAAGGTAGATGTTTAAATTATCACATAATGTGTATTTCTTTTGCCGCTATAACAACTAATACTAAAAACTAGAAAATGGAAAAAGTAAGGGAGATCTCAATAAAATAAACATGTTTTGTCTAAAGTTTTGTCGTAAAAACTGTAATACATGCAAGCGTGAAACTTGTTGTGATAATAGTATTAATACTCAAGCAAAACAACAATTAATAAAAGTCGGCCAAGTGTGAGTCGTATTCACGCTAAGGAGTCCGAACTGAATGACAAAAAAAAGCATATTTTTGTAGCTCGTAATGTGAATAGGTATCATTGTCATTATACTATGTCATTGTAGTTGTGTGGAGAGGTGTGGGGGTACGGAACCCTCTGAGTGCTAGTCCGACTCGCACTTGGCCGGTTTTATATTATTTTAGTAAATGAATAGAAGCCCTATTAACAGCTTCTATTTAGAATAAATTTGTTACAAGTATATACATATCCTTTATTGTACACAAACATTTAAATGACAAGAACTTAGAGAGGACGTGTACAAAGGTGGACTTATCTCTATAAGAGATCTCTTCCAGCCAACCTTACCGGGTGTTAGGAGACTTTAAAAGTATGGGAGGCAAACCTGTGTGTACTTGATAATCATATAAACTAAATAAAATACAATTAAATATAAACTAACCTAATGTACGTACATAAATAACACATACTTATAATAAATAAATTAATAGCATATATAATACATAACTAAATTTGTATTAATTATTGTTCCTACTAAAATAAATACTATAGATAAACTTACATGTTCTGAAGGGAAAGAAGATGCTCTTTAAGTTTAGTTTTGAAAGTGTTAACAGAGGGGCAGTCGTGAATGTTTGCGGGCAACTTGTTCCATAGGTTCGCAGCTTCAACAGTGAAGGAATTGGAGAAGAATTTGGTATTGGAGCGGGGAACTATCAGTGTTTTGGTGACACATTTACGTCTGATTTACGTTTGAGTATATATAGGCTAAATGAAAATATATATTAGGTCGGGAGAAAAGTTTCTTTGTATTTTGTATGCAAATTCAAACAGGGCGACCAGAGCGAGCTGCATCTTGAACATTAAAATTTCCAAACTGGAAACGTTTGAACCATAAGTTTTTGCCACTGACTGACACTGCATTAGGTCCATAAACAGCACAAATTTTATTCGCGGCTTATTTTGCAGGATTACCTTTTTTAAATAAAATTTAAAAATGTACGGATTTTTTAGTTACTCGTACTTTAATTCTTTTTTGTAGACAGAAAATACGATTGAAAAATAGCGGGATTCATTTCTTAATTAAAATTTTAAATGTAATTTAATCAAATCAAAGAGATTTGATTACAAATTTAAACTTACAAAAAAAACATAAAGTCGAATTGAGAACCTCCTCCTTTTTGGATGTCGCTTGAAAATAATAATAAGCATTTCCCCAAACCTATTAGATATTCTCACATTTCCGAATGAACAGACAGCGAGGGTTTAGTAATACGGCCCCGTTGGGCACGGAACCCTAAAAACATTAAGTGAAATGGAGTTCGATCAAAAAACGTAGGAATTAAAGACAAAAGCCGACTCCTTTTATTAATGAGACATGACCTAAAACCTAAAAGCTCTTTTGGTACAAGCTTTTATTGTTACATGCAAAATTTCAGCAAATCGAAAACCGGGAAGTAGATCAAATTTAACTTGCAAGATTTCATTACAGACACCGCGGGACAGGTGAAACTAAATAAAAGCTTGTAAAAAAGGATTTTAATTTAAAATTGGATAATATAGATACCTTATATATTTATAACTTTACGTACCTGATCCTGGGGCTCGATAGCAAACCTCTGCTCTTTCAAAGCACCAACAAAACAAATGAACACTAAGACCAACATCCATTGCTGCATTACCCTACTCAAACACATCACTGTCCTTATCAAAAGAAACAATGTATTAGCACTTCTACTCGTCACTTTTTTGTTTTTGTTTTTATTTAAAACTGTTTTACAGTTTACATGGTTCAAAGTATCTTCTTTGCATGCAATTTTACTATCTATAACTTTGCAATCATCATTGTTTTTTACTGTAACTGCATCTACTTTCTTAAGAGCTACAGTTTTCGAATTGTCTTCTCTGTTTTGTTCATATTTAATATCCTCGTTCTCGTTATCAACCATTTTGTAAGAAGCATTAGCTTACTCAATGGCTTTAGGAATTGCTTTTAGTGTAACCATGATTTCTAGAATCGCTGACTGGAAATCTGTAACAAAAAAAAACATTTTTTAATAATGTCACAACCTGGACACTTCATACAACGGGCCAGAAATTACATTTCAAAAAAGTAATGATGGAACAAACAAAATGGCGGCGAAATCCTAAACGTTCGACGACCAAACTTGGACCAATCTGTATCAATCTGGGTGACGAGGGGGTGAGGTCGCAATCTAGAGAGCGGCAAGGAGTGTCCATACTGTATGTTAGTACTAATATATATACTTTGACAATTTTATGAAATTTTTAATTTTAAACACATACGACCGAACCGCTCATTGCCGTAAAGTTTAATTTGCACTAATAAATTTTCATTTTCGACATTTAAAACGTTTTTTGCTCCCTCGGGTAGGGGTACATTTTGCAGCAAAAGATTACTCTGAAAGTATTAAGGGTATCATAATAATTTAGGTGTCAAAATAAGTGCCCCACGCTTTTTCACGATAACACTAGTATTTTTCGGTCATTATTGTTTTCAGCTAAAATTAAGAATTATTTTTAATTTTTTTTTGTTTGATACGCTTTTAAAGCGTTTTTACAAGTTTTTTTAAACTTCATTTATTTTTCAATTTTTAGTTTGATGTGCATTTAATCCTGGCGATCCTGATTAGGATAATGAGATAAACTTATGAAATTATTGTATTGTCACTGATTCTTAATAAATGAACAAAGTTTGAATTAAATCTGCACTTTTAAAGTGGGTCAAAATCGAGTGCAAAGGAGTCGGTTACAAACATACATACATCCTGTAGCTAATAAAAGCGTGATAAAAAGCAAATAAGTACAATGTAAATACCTACGTTTATATTATGTTATCACATCGTATTAGCCGAAGCTGAAGACTACTTAATGTAAGTTAGTGATTTTAATAGATTAATCTGTAACACGGAGTGTAGCTCGAGTCTACGAGTACTTCACGGATTCTCAATCTGTAAATAATCCTGAGGCTCGATAACAAACCTTTATGCTTAACACTGCGGGTATAGATTTTACTTGCTTGTAAATTGACTTATTTCACCGATTTTAGTTGTATAATGAGTTATTAAATTAAAACTGGCCAAGTTTGGAACTAGTATAGCTATATGAAAGCAGCAGGAAATAAAAGAAAAAAGAATTGATAAAATTCTAGAATGTAAACTTGGCCGCGATTTATTTATTTTGATAATTTACACTTGTATAATTACTTTTATGGGCAGATTTTTGGTAAGGGACTTGGCCCTTATTTCAAAAATATTCCAATTTCAAAATATTTATTTTAAATAGGTGTTTATACACACTTTTAAATAGTCAAAAACCTTAAATCTATTAGAAATAATGTCATGATTCAGATTACAGTCTCAGGTTATGGTATTTTCTGGAAGATCATTAAATAATTGTCATTTACATAATCTCATATCCTCTACAGCACGGGCATTTTTTACATGAATCTTGAATTTATTCTCTGGCAAACTTATATATCACTTTCTGGAATTATATTGTAGAATCTAATACACAAATGACTTTTTAACCTTACTCAGTCTGGGATATAATAAATTGTATGCATTTTATTTAAAATTTTTAAATTAAAATTATGCCTGTTACCTTTTTAGGAAATATACTATTATATAATAAAGAAATATTATACATATACGATGTGTTCATTCAAAATATTTATTTCATTAAACTTATTTTGTAATTGATAGATTGCGCGGATAGCTCTTTTCTGCAGGATAATAAACAGGTTCAGCCGCATAGTAAACATCCGTAAACTGTCTTATTTTTTAACGGCAAAGGCAGCTGAACTAAGCCTTTCCGCTGAAGTTTAAATGTTTAATCCCATTAAAGTGAAACATCCAGGGAAATCTCTTTGATCTCTTTCTCAAAGTTGGACGTTCCTAACTGGACTGTTCGTCCCAGGTACACTTATTCGGCAACAACTTCGAGTGCAGAGCCTACAACCTTTAGAAGAGTAGGTGCGACACGGACTTTTCACATAATTTTCGTCTTGTCCATGTTCATTCTGAGACCTATTTGTTGAGAGGCTCTACTGAGGTCATCCGGCATTATGACTAAGTCATCCATAGTCTCAGCCATGACCACGATACAGTCAGTGAATCGAAGATAGGTGATTTACTCGCCGTTGATATTGATGCCGAGTCTAACTCAGTCCATAAGCTTAAAATGATCTTCCACTTTAATACCTCGATGTATCGATAGTCAATTCAGCACCGCTGGAGAGACTGTAGCACAGCCCAGGTTTCGACTGAATCAAAGGCTTTCTGATAGTCCACGAACGTTAAGCATAGTGGCTAATTGTAGTATTTTGTCTTCTGTATAATCTGTCGCAGCGTATGATGTGGTCTATGGTACTGAAGATTTTTCAGAAACCGGCTTGTTCGGGACTTTGGAAGTCGTTAAACCTTTAAGCGTAACGATTCATAATGACTCTCGTAAATAGATTGTAGACATGACTCAGAAGTGAGATGGGTCTGCAATTCTTCAAACCGTAGTATTTACGAATTATAATTCATTGCTTTTTTTAAATTTATCTAACATTACACTACTTTTTTACATTTGGCAGGGAAAATTTTATGCATTTCATTTTCTTAGCGTTTGATAGTAAGTTGTTTACATAAAAAACAGTTACATGTCTGTGAAAAAGTGTTGTTTACTTCGTCAATTTTGTTTTCTTTTATATTCACCCTAAAAATAAGAGAAGTATTATCAGCAAACAATACAAAAAATAAAAATGAAAAGAAAATAATGTGGAACCCTGGGGCACACCCATTTTCACTTTGAGCCAGATGGGTTTGTGCCATTCACTTGAACTTTTGTGTTTTGTTGTCTAAGTACGAATTTAATAGACTGAGAGCCCTATCTTCTACATTGTAATGCTTTAATTTTACAAGTAATGTTTGATGTCCAATACAATCGAATGCCTTAGTTAAATCACAAAACGCTCCAATTGCACTCTGTAATTCCTCAAAGGCATCATAAATATTGCCAATATGTGCTTTTCCTGCATCGGTAATTGATAAACCTTTCATAAAACTTTTTTTTTTCTAAACTAATGGATTTTTAATTTCTAGTGTAAAGTATAACAGCGTAGACATTTATTTGCGGCGAGAGGATTATAAGCTAATATCATGATTCTTTTACAAGCCTGTTGGGGTCTTGAATGTAAACCGTGTGTACCCTGATGACCGGTACCAATCGAAGACAAAACTAAGACACATCAGTTAAGATCTTTTATACCTCCTTTGAGCTGACCTTTGGATGATGACTGTAAACCTTGACAACTGCAGCTGCTAAAGCTCAAGTGCAATCTTTAATCTTTTAGTGCCAAGATTTTAGATAGTTTTAAAAGACAAATCAGGTCTTGAAGATCTTCAGAATCATGTTTCTTGAACAAAACAATTTTGTTCCTTCACCGGAAAAGCTTCGGATAAACGTACATATGAAATCTTAATTCAAAAACTCTCTACTACGTGTCAAGATTTCAACCTGGCTTCATGTTAAAATACACTATGTACTTGCTGGAATTAAGTCTGAGCACTGCCGTGCGCTCAGATGTAAAGATACACGTCGTGCTTGCAGGAAATTGACCTGGCACACTGCCGTGCTCTCAGGTCTAAAAATACACATCGTCCTTGCTGGAACTTAGCCTGGAGCACTGCTGTTACTTCAGATCAACTCGACGCATTTTGTGAAATTTCGTATATTTCAATTAACTTATTTTTTTGAGAATTGGGGAAAGACCCAGTGAACTACATAACATAAATCGTTGCATACTGTCTAGCTTGCTCATTGCTTATTTAAATTTCTTATTCAATTAGCTGTGCCGGTGACTGTTCTTTCTACGGATTCTATCAGGAAATTATGAATGGTTGATTCTGATATTCGGAGATACACTCATTTTTTAAGCGGGATTACTTTTTGGATAGTACTTGGTACCAAATCTACGTGACAAATTGTTTCAGAACCACTGGTGTGGCTGGTAAGTGCTTACTTAGGATTTTAGGATTAATTGATGTAAGTGCTCCGTGCGACCGCTTCGTTCCCTGTGATGTTTGAATTCAGAGTAGACACTAGTCTCGACACACCCACGTCTGTGCCTACTTAACTATTATTTTTATTAACAGATGTGATTCATTTTTCCATGGCTTTTGAAGATAGATTGGTTTTAACTTCTTCTAGTTGCTATTTAATTTTTTTCTTCAAAGGTTCTTGAGTTAAGATTCCCCCAGCTAAAAATCTTGGGCTGAATTTTAAAATATCAAACACCACATTTTTTCTTATTAGCAAAAGTCACTTCTTAACACTTTTCTTCATGGTGGTTACCTACTTTAAATATTGTTTTTACTTTTTTCTTTTATTTAATTTTTTCCATTTTTTTTCCATTAATTTTTTTCATAATAAAATAATCGGTAGATAGCAAGAAATCAACGTGAAGAAAAGTGTTTATATTCTTTATTTTAAGTATTTACATACAAACAAGAACTTAAATAGTTTAACTAATACCTTTAAACGAGCTATTCTTGTATATAAACTGTGTGTTTTTTTTTTACTGGGACATTATAGGGATATCCGAAACCATAAAAGATACAGGGAAGAAAGTCTGAGCAAAGCATTTTTATTTTTTTGTGAAAACAATATTGACTTAGTAATGTTTTTGGTCAAGCGTGATTTGTCCATAAAAATGAGTCATTTTGAAAGGTGAAATACCCAGTAGATGACACCTTAATGATTTATTAGTATGTTTATTGACATAGTTTGGTATGAAATCATCTTAGAGCTAACTTCTAAGTGGTAATAGTTGCGCAAATTATTCCCCTTCCAGAACGAGACAAGAATTGTAGCAATAAAACTAATGTGTATTTTTATGTTATTTTCTAATAAAATAAAGGTACTATGCTAGTAGTTGACACCTAGTGAAAACAAATATAATATTTAGTAGTTGATACTTTTTATTTTCAGTAGTTGACACAGGTATGCTTAGATTAAACTTTCTTGCAGCAGTTTCATACGGAGTTTTATCACATCTTCTACAGCCACTTTTATAGCCTCTTGTGTATAATTTCTAAAATATCCTTTTGTCGGTGGCATCTAAAAAACTAAAGAAAAATAATTCAATTGGAAGTCGTCAAACCTACGTGCGAGACGATTCGTAATGACTCTCGAAAACAGCTTGTAGACATGGCTCAGAAGTGAGATGGGTCTGTAGTTCTTCAGCAGGGTGTTGTCACCCTTTTTGAAGAATAGCACGACCACACTTCTGTGCCATCCCTTAGGCGTTTGTCCCTCGATTATAACGGAATTAAATAACTTCTGAAGAGCTCTTAGTACCGGTGATCCACCTGCTTTCAGAAGTTCAGCCGTAATTCCATCATCACCCGGTGCCTTGTTATTCTTGAGCTCTTTGAGAGCCTTTCTAATCTCGTACAGGCTGACGTCCGGGATATCTTCGGTATAGTGTTGGGTTAGTCTGGCTCTTGGGTCTTCAGCCAGATCGCTGACAGGCAAACGTGTGGTTTTGTACAATTGTCCATAGAACTTCTCAACTTCTTCCAGCAACTCAGTCTTAGACGATATGGTCCTGCCATCCTCAGTCTTCAGGTTGGTCAGTTGACTTTGTCCAGCAGACTCGCGAACACTTTTCATCTCTCGCGAACACTTTTGGGCCTTTGTTATGCTTAATTGCCTCTTTAATACAATTTGTATTATATTGGCGTAAATCGCGAGTCAGGGACTTAGAGATCTGCCTGTTTAGTTGCCGATACTGAGAAGCGTCTTCAGAGGACTGCAAAACCAATCTGAGTCTTTGTTCCATGAGGTTGCTGGTGAAGTCAGAGATTTTTTTGGTTCTGTTTGAACGGCGAGTTTTAAAAAATCTTAGACCCGACCGTTTGGACAATTTCCACATGTAAATGGAGAGTGATTATTTTTTGCTAACTATCTTATAGGTTATCGTTGAATAGGTCTTAACTGAGAGTTCGCAAAAACCATTTTTTGATTCAAGGATCGGTTTGCGAAATATTAAAAGCTTTAAACTTCTAATTTTTGTTATAGTCAACTGGGGGGCCCCCTCTACAAGCTAAACCGATCCTTCAGGATATCTGAATAAAAATTTAAATAGTAGGACTTATAATCAACTTAAAAAGAAAACTATCACGGCTAACTGTACCTTAATTTCTTTTTCTTCTTTTCTCCTTTCTCGCTCCCCCTAAACCTCTTTCTTCACAGAGCATACTTATAAATTTTCATCTCTGTACTAACTACAGCCGGGTTAAGACATAAGAATACAGTTGTATATTAAATGAATAAGTCATTTGGTGCAGTTGCAGTGGGAGGTCGGCGGGCGGCAGGCGGCAGGCGGCAGGCGGCAGGGCAATTCAGCCGCGTTTTATGGCTCCCGGAAGGAAGTCCAAGATAGATACTCGTAGAAGTGAACTGTGCTATTTTAGTTGTAGTTGTTGCGAACTACACAACGCGCGTGTATTAGATATTCGTTTTAAATCGTCTGCCAAGGTCATCGGGATAAATCCGACCGGGTTAGTGAAAAATTGCGTACAAGAATGAAGTGAGTTTTAAGTTGTTTACTTATATATCACTTATCATTTTAATTATCTAAGTATTTTATGAAAAATTCAATAGTTCAAAAATTATATATTGATGGAAGATTTCTTTAATTAATAAAAACACAATTAAATTGTTCACTGAATGGCATAAAGATAGCAATTATGAAGTAGGCATCCGCAAAAAAAGGACTTTCGGAAATTCGCACAGGAACGACACAAAACGGAATCTGCGTGGGCGGAGCCGCGGGCAACAGCTAGTCATAATATCATCATCATCATTATATCAGACGAAAGAAGTCCACTGCTGGACAAATGCCTCCCCCAAGGATTTCCACGACGACCGGTCCTGCGCTGCCCATGCATATTCAGCGGCTTCCCACGAACTTCACTACTTCGTCGTTCCACCGTGTGGGTGGCCTGACTACGCTACCTGTTCCCGTGCGCGGTCGCCACTCGAGAACTTTACTACCCCAATGGTCATCTGTTCTACGACCTGCGTGCGATGCCCACTGCAACATAAGTATAGCGATTCTGTGAGCTATGTCGGTTACTTTGGTTCTCATAAGGATCTCTTCATTTCTGATTTGATCGCGTAGTCATCTTATGTACCTAATTTAAATTAATTAAGTAACATTTTTTTTTTATCCACAATTGGTAAGCCCTTGACATCATCTCACCTGAGGGTAAGTGACGATGATGCCGAAGATGGAAGCGGGCTTACCAAGATTTCCTAACGCAATGGGAAACTGGCTATTTTATCTACAAACCGGAACACATCAATGCTGTCAACATCGATGTTTGGCGGCAAGACTTAGAAATGATGGTGGTAGCTAGCCAGGCGGCGAGCCATACAGATTAATACTCCGCCGGGAATCGAATTTAGAAAAGAATGATCAAAAAGTCGAGATGAATTTGTATATATTATTAAAACTAGAAATAAGAGACCTTTGTCCACCCGTGGACGTCTTTCAGCCGACATGATGATAAATAATCATGCATTTTTTAAACACTCTTAAGCTTAAATTAGGTTTTACAAAAAAATACATATTTTTCTTAAAGTATACTTTGTTTATCTTAAAAAAAGTCCTCAAACACTCACTTACTGACTCATCAATGCCCCCCCCCCCTTCTCTCCCAATCGCTTGAACCTAGAAAGCTGGAATTCTACAAAGTTACTCTTTATAATATAGACAAGGATTTATTAATTTCCCACTGGATAGGGAAAAACGCCAAACACTTTAAAAATAACTGAATTCTATTGTAAAAACTTTGTACAATTTTCCTTTTTTTTGTTTTTGTTATTTAAACGGATTATAATAAAATTATATGAAAGCATTATAAAAATAAAATATAAAAATACTATCGAATAAAAAAATAATCAAATCGGTTCATAATCTGCGAAGATACAGCGATACAAACATTTAAAAAAAACCATTAGTCGAATTGAGAACCTCCTCCTTTCTGGAAGTCGTTTAACAAAATGCGAATGAAGTCACAGGCAACAGCCACTGTCTTTTAAAATTCTAAGCTTTTTCTGGATTTCCCCATCTTTCTCCTACGAGAAGCCATAGTAAGGAGCGCTAGGTATATAACTCCCAGACCGAATCTTAATCTTTTCCTATCTCTATTCCTCATAAGTAGCTGGTTAAAGAGCAAAAGAGATGGATGACACTAGAAAATCCTTTGTGACGAGGTTTCTTCCTTCCGCAATAGTTCCGCAACTAGAAACGATGTTTTCGTTTTGTCAGAACATTTCTAGTACATAAAAATATAAAAGAGAAATTGTAACTTTGAAATTGTTATTAGAAAAGGGGAAATACTTTTTTTTGAGCTGGATTTGACATTTTTATAAGAGAAATTAACAGAAATAGTTATTTGTTATACATGAGTGCAACACATAACTTTTCATTCCACCTCAGCGAGGAAATTACTAAATGAAAAAAAAAAACATTTGCGCATTAGAAACAGTTTCAGTCAATCCTGTTGGCGTCAAATAAACTTCCTCGTCACTATAATCACTCATTTAGGTTTTTTACTCGTTTCATGTTTCTTGTTTATAACCTAAGGTTTTAACAATATGACGTGAAAAGAAAATGGCGCGCGCAAAGCAAATTTAAAAAAAAGTACACCAAGAAGGTTCCGAGTCTGAGTTTTTAACAAATTAAAAAAGGTTGTATGATAAATTCGGCACCATGGAGGTAGAAGTAAATAGATATAATAATGTTTTGAATTCACGATGTTCTAAATTCAATTTTTCTCCTCTAGCGAAGGAAAACGGCTTTTGCACTCAGATATTTACTTAATCCTCTAGCGAATAAAACGACTTTTGCAATCAGACATCGAAGAGCAAAAATACAATATCCGAGATGGGGGGATGAAAAATATTTTAAAAGTGTTGTTTCCATAGCTCATTTTAAGGGTAACGTAGCCACATGGGACCCTATTACAATATTACCAAGCCTAAGCCGTCCGTCTGTATTTACGTCCGCAGTACGCAAAAGGCGGGGCACATAGCTCGTGGAACGGATGGTCGTTGGGGCAGTGAAGTTCTCGAGTGGCAACCGCACACCGGAAAACGTAGCATAGGCAGGCCTCCCACGTGGTGTATCGATGACCTGGTGAAGGTCGCGGGAAGCCGCTGGATGCGAGTAGCGCAAACCGGTCGTCACGGAAATCCTTGAGAAGTCCTACGTCCAGCAGTGGACGTCCTTAGGCTGATATAATGATGATGATGATGAAATTTGGTGGAATTATAGTGCAAACTCCATAGTAAAACTGGCCAGGTGTGAGTCGTTCTTGCGTTAAGGATCTCCAACGAAATGAAAAAAATCATATGACATCATCTCACCTGATGGTAAGTGACGATGTAGCCGAAGATGAAAGCGGGCTTACCAAGATTCCCAACGCAATGGGGAACTGGCTATTTTATAGCCTGAACACATCAATGCTGTAAACATTGATGCTTGACGGCAAGACTTAGATAGGATGGTGGTAGCTACCCAAGTGGGCTTAGAAAATGCCCTACCACCAACCAAACCAAGTCTTACAAAGTTAGGCTCCGCCGGGAATCAAACTTGTGACCCCCTGATGTGAAGCTAGTGGACTTAACTATTACACCACCCAGGTATGTATTTAAAATGTTTAAAAGTATCAATCTCTGGTTTCCCATAGTAAACGGAATCCTTGTTTAGGATCAGATGACCATTTATGTGATATGTCCACGAAAAAATATATGTAAAACACTGGCTACGTGCGAGTCAGGACCGCACACATAGGCTTCCGTATACCATTATACTAGATGGCGCTAGTTTTATGTTTCAAAAACCATCATACTAGATGTCGCTAGTTTCTTCACGTTGCAAAAAAATATGTTTTTGATGTGTAACATCTTTGCTCTCGCTTTCCTGCAATTTGTGGGAGTGATTACGTGAAATGGGACGGAAATGTGTCCCATTGTAACAGGAAGTCGCGTTTTTTCAGGCTTTAAAAGCGCGGAAAAGTAAAGGTATCTATGACCATACAGCGTAGTCTGCCGTATCTTTGCCGTCCTTTTATAAAGTATTTTGTCACATGTTACACATCATATGCGAGTACTGTAGGTCTCGCTCGAATTTTTTTTTTATTTTGTATGGAGACTTTCACTTTTTCAAATTTTTTGCATTTGTTGTTACATCGGCAACATAAATACATCTCCTATGAAAATTTAAGCCGTCTAGCTATCACGGACGGACGGACGGACAGCGGAGGCTTAGTAATAGGGTTCCGCTTTTACCCTTTGAGTACGGAACCTTAAATAACACCTCTTCAGCGAACAACTGACCATCTTTATGAACGACTGTCAAAACATCTCCGACACGCGACTGGAGTTCACTCATTTAGTCTTCTTGAACGTTTTTAGGGTTTCACCATGTCTGTCGGTCTGTCTGTCCGCGGCTTAGCTCAGACGCTATTAGTAGTACTCATAGTACTATTTTAAAATGTTAATTTTTGTTACTCTATGAAACATTTATTTTCGGCCTCGCACGGAACTTGTAGGGTGCGTTTCCGGCTTCGCCTTATGTGGAGCTCGGCCTCTGACCTCGCACGGAACGCTCCGGGCTCCGCTTTACGTAGAGCTCGGCCTTCGGTCTTGTAGGGTGCGCTCCAGGCTTCGACGTATGCGGAGCTCGCCCTCTGGCCTCGCACGTAACGCTCCGGGCTCCGCCTAACGCAGAGCTCGGCCTTTGTCTTGCAGGGAGCGCTCCAGGCTTCGACGTATGCGGAGCTCGCCCTCTGGCCTCGCACGTAACGCTCCGGGCTCCGCCTAACGCAGAGCTCGGCCTTTGTCTTGCAGGGAGCGCTCCAGGCTTCGACGTATGCGGAGCTCGCCCTCTGGCCTCGCACGTAACGCTCCGGGCTCCGCCTTACGCAGAGCTCGGCCTTCGGTCTTGTAGGGAGCGCTCCAGGCTTCGACGTATGCGGAGCTCGCCCTCTGGCCTCGCACGTAACGCTCCGGGCTCCGCCTTACGCAGAGCTCGGCCTTTGTCTTGCAGGGAGCGCTCCAGGCTTCGACGTATGCGGAGCTCGCCCTCTGGCCTCGCACGTAACGCTCCGGGCTCCGCCTTACGCAGAGCTCGGCCTTCGGTCTTGTAGGGAGCGCTCCAGGCTTCGACGTATGCGGAGCTCGCCCTCTGGCCTCGCACGTAACGCTACGGGCTCCGCCTTACGCAGAGCTCGGCCTTCGATCTTGTAGGGAGCGCTCCAGGCTTCAACGTTTGCGGAGCTTGACCTGTGGCCTCGCACGGAACGTGCCGCGCTGCGCACTAGACGGAATTCGCCTTCGGCTCGCAGTTAGCGCTCCGGGCTTCGCCCTATGCGGAGCTCGGCTTCCGATCTCGCATTGTGTGGCAGTTCCCTTTGATGCACACATTTGTTGATTTGCCCTTTATTACTCACCTAATCGTTATCAATTAATTAGATAAACGCTTTGTTAGTTAACAATGTATAATTCAGTAGTTTGGATGTAATTTAAAAAATCTGTCAATTTGAGGTTGAGAGGTGAAAGGTGCGCGAGGTACGGTGCGAAGAAAAACGTAACGCTTTTTAGTTAACGCAAAATTTTACTCATCATAAAATTTTCATACCGGGAGCCTTATATGAAAATCGATTCTTAGGAGTAAACTCCAAAAACGAAACACTCGTTAAGAAAATGCGAAGACACACTTACATAAGGTTCTAACTTATAACACCCCCGACGAGGTTAAAAATTAAAGAAAAAGTAATGAATTTTGGTTTCCCTTAATTTTATTAAGCTTTAAAATCATGGGAAGTAAACTCACTAAACATCTAACGACTTGTTTTAGAACCCGTTCACGAGTTCAATACTCGTATAAAACAACTAGCAATATAAATAACGTCATTAAAAATCCGATCACGAGAAGTTAGAATCAACTGAAATTACTATCGAGGATCCGTTGCTGAGTATAGCTACTATGCCTGCGCCAGTAGCCCTGTAGCATGCCACTGGTATACAAGTGCGCAATGCAGCGGTTCCTAAACTTTTCTTTGCGTTTCTTAACCCTGCTACTTGAGAGCCAATAGACATTCGAAGGATAGAACTATCGTTGCAATGGCTTTTCGGCGCGCCGGACGCTCGAACTAATGGCTAGTCGAAATTGAGGTACGTCGATGCTATGTAAAATCGTCATTTCGGACGCTTGAGCTAATGGCTTCGGAGAATTAGGCATCGGGCGCATGACTTTCGAAATCAAGCAGTAAACCTCTTGAGTGTTATATCTTAAAATTACAAGGTACATTATCTTTAGATCACACTTGTTCTTCTTATTGTGTGGCACAAATTAACCGTGCTATCCAAGGTACAGACGGCAATTGCCTGGTGTTGTACTTAGCATCAACCGCGGTCACGTGTAGGGCATTTAGATTTACACCTACGGACGTGTGCACCGCGACCTTTATACACATATGGAAACAGATGTGCAGGTTTCCTCACGATGTTTTCCTTCACAGTTAAAGAAATCGGTTACTATATGTACGTAAGTTTTGAAATTTGAAAACTCACCATTGTACCAACATTGGCGGTCCGGATTTGAACCCAGGACCTCTGGATAGGAAGACCGAGTCGTCACCGGTTAAGCTACCGACGACGCTAGCTAGATCAAACTTATACGTAGTGAAACGCAAACTATCGTTTCGAGCCGATCTTCTTTCTTGCGTTTCATAATTAAAATCTCTTTTGATCTTGTTCGTCTATAAAAATAGAATTTAGAAATGATTGCGAGCTTTTGACAAGAGTGAAAACAATTGAGAAGTGTTGACCATCGGAATAGCTGTTTTCAGCAGAAATATTTTAAAAGTTTTGTGATTCTTCTTATTATTTTCAAGACCTCCTATTTTTAACTGGGGTAAGTGATTTATGCTTAGAGAAAGCTATCCATTTTTATTTAGTGCCGTTGCGAACTAAATTTTTATTCATGGTTGTAGGGTCTTTCGCACGGCCCGAACAAATCGGCATACTACCACTATACCCTGGACTATTGCTTACTACGCCGATCAGCAACTGCCTGCCGCTAACCCAAAGGGAAGTGGAATTTTTATATATATCTAATTTAAGACCCATTGGAGTTGAGCGTTACTGGTGACCAAATACCATTACTGGTGATCAAGTATTACGACCTGCCCGCGCTTTTTTGTTGTCGCTAGTCACCAAACATTACTACTGCCCGACAAGATTCTGCTGTCGTCCTCCAAGCGTAGCTGCTGGCCTGCGTGTTCTCCTGTCTTCCGTTTACTATAATAATTTTGCGTTTGATTTAAAATTTATTAAGAGTATGGTACACCCAAAGTTTTTACCTACAACGTTATGGTGTAATTCCGACACCCAATAATTAAATTCGATTTATTTTTTTAGGAATTTATTAGATCATTTTATACACCTGGGGGGACGATCGATCGTTACCTAACCTTTTTTTATATTTTAAAATTATGTAATGTGTTGTTTTTATATTTAGGTTATTTCCACGGTCATTCACTCTTTATACCTTTTACTTATCCTCTGGTTTATATATTTACCCAAATATTTATAATCTTATAAAATAAAAGTATTCCATATTACCCCAAAATTTATTTTCTTTCCGAAATTCATATTTAGGCAGGGAGTAAAAATTCTACGTATCATGTAGCATCTCTATTATTTTATTTAACCCCTTTTAAATTCAATTATGCTGCAGTAGGTATTATAAACTCAAAAATCTATTTCATTTGTTTGTTCTAATTTCAGTGCTAAACGGCTCTACGGATGTAAATTAAATTTGGAAGATAGATAGATAGATCTATTGGTAGTAGTTTTTTTCATTAGCCTCTAGTTAATTTAGTAAAGTTACCATATAGAGTGTATATTTAAGCTGTGAGCTTCCCAAATAAAATTAAAATAAAACAAAGCACTGCATTCACAATTTTTTTTTTTCAAGGATACCTATTGTTGCCTAAAACTACTTTAATCCTTAACGGATAAATGAATTTTGGATAAAATTTGGTAGGTACGTAGATCAAACACATGAGGATGGATTAGCACATAGGAAAGTTATTGTACGGTTCCTGTAGGATAATAATAATTATTATTATACACATGTACAGATTAAAATTAATTTAAGGTACAGAGCTGAAAATGATCCCCATGATCTCATAAAATCATATCTTTTTAATCGCCAACAGGTTACGCACGTAACCTACATAGATAAAAAAATGTAGTAAATGAAGCAAAATCAAAATTAAGAACTATAAAAAAATGGTGTACCCCAAGGTAGCATCTCAGGCCTCCCTCTATTTCTGCTTTACTTAAACAATCTTCCGGAATGCGTAAAACAAAAGATGGTGTTATTTGCAGACGACTCATCAGTATTAGTAAAATGCTAAAACCCCAATGAATACGTAGCAAGTGTAAACAATGCATTGAGTAATGATGTCCAATGGCTAAAAGCCAATCATTTGGTAGCAAACTTAGATAAGACAAAAAAAATACAATTTTATATAACACAATCGCGACCTAAGGATTTAGCAGTGCACTTTAATGGACAAATCATTGAACAAGTAGATAACATTTGATTTTTAGTTGTTACCCTAGACTGCCATTTAAAACGGATGACACATATTGAAAACCTGAACACTAAATTAAGTAGGTATGTATATCTATTAAAAAAAATTAACTAAAACCACATCACAAAAAACGGCACTCTGTGCATATCACGCATATGTGGCATCAAATCTGCGATATGGTATTCTTCACTGGGGAAATGCAGCTGCAGTTCATATATTACCTCTATTTAGAACACAAAAGAAATGTATAAGAGCAATGTTAAGAGCTAGACAAACAGATAGTTGTGTTCCTTATTTTAAATAATTAGAAATATTTACCCTACCATCATTATTTAGACGAAAATTGACAATTCCTCCGAAACTAATGGGTCTAAAATTATGACAAAAATACAGATTTACCTAAGGAATACAATAAGACCAATAAGAAGTTTAAAGTATTAAAATTAACAAAAGAAATTTCTCAAGCAACGTACGGAATCCTCTCCACGCGAGTTTAACTCTCACTTGTCCGGTTTTTTAAACATACTTATTTCAATTTTATCGCCTCTCATTATGTTTGTATAACGCTATATAAAAAGGCAATCGATGAAGTTTCCACTGTTAGTGGCATTTATCTCGACCGTTTCCATTTCAAGCCACGTCATGAAGTTGGTGTCGGTTGCTACCACTAGACCGTTGGTATTCGCTAAGCCATGTCTTGACATGTCAAAGACTATTTTATAAGCGGCATGCAATTTTCTTGAAGTGGGATTCCCAACTAACCCTAGAACCTCTACTTATCTGGCCTTAGTCCTCGTATGTGGAGTACAGACTAACCTTCCCTAGATATTGAAGAGACCTGTGACCCAAAAATGGGGATCCTGTATATTTTTAACTGAAAATTAATTCATGGAAAAGTGTCCCAGTACGCACACTACAGTTTGAGAGCCACAGATCGAATGGTATATAAAAGAGCACTAATTTTCATTCACTCCGCCTGCCTGCCCGTGCTATTTGTATTGATGGCCGACTGTACCGGCAACGGAGACTACACCAGATCGTAGGGTTGGGACGGGTTGTCGATATCCGTATTCCGTATCTTGTATCCGTAAAACTGAATTACGAAATTTTGAGTGCTTTTTCTGTTATCATTATATCAGTTCGTATACGTCCCCATCGAGAGGCTCGAGCCTACCTTAAATTAGGGCGATCGGGCCTTAGACGGCCACGCGAGCCCAGTGCGGGTTGGGTGTTTCACATACAACCTTCGAGTTTCTTCACAAGCGTGTGTAGGTGTCCTCACGATGCTTTTGTTCACCGTAAGAGCCTCGGATGAACATTCATATGAAATCGACATTCGAAAACACATTGGTACGTAGCAAGATTTGAACCACGATCTCCCGGGCAGGGGGTAGCGGCCTCTAGCCATTACGCCACCGACGCTCACGAGGGTTTATTTTATTTTATTAATTACTGACTTACTGACTTTCCGCCCTACGAATCCTCCCGCGTTGCGTCTATTTCAACCGTTTTCCTATTTACAAATAAAGTTGAATCTATTCTAGAACGGATACAATCCTAAAATTAACTCAACAGACAGCGTCTACGCACAAAAATCGGCAGCCGAGCCAATTTCCGTATCCATTTTATTACGGTTTTTATAAACTTACTCTCTTGGTGAGCCCTTGGCGCCATCTCACCTGATGGTAAGTGACGTAACCAAGATTACCAAGATTATCCAACGTAACGGAGACTAAATAAAACAGTTAAAAATAAATGTTTCACCCCATCACTAGTTACTGCCGGTAGCACTGGACTATCATTAGAAGCAGACCGTTTCTCTCCAAGGAAATTAATAGATAAAACGGTATCCCTGGATTAGACGGTTAAACTGAACAGGATAACCAAGGACCTTTCAATATTATATGGACAAGATCTTTAAGTAATTAAAAACGCTTAAAAAGATAAGAACAACCGACTTCATTTACAAAATTGCTGGGTTAAACGTGTTTTTCCATTAATTGATACACACTTTTAACAGCCCATATCTTGAAAACCACTGAACCGAATTTGATGAAATGTTCCCTAAGTTGAAAGGTGTTTCATGTAATTAAAAAATAATTATTGCATTTCCATTTCTGAGAAATACGTATACAAGTATATAGTTTACTCTAGGATTTGCCCGTGGCTTCGCTCTAGTGGGCATCGACGCTCTTTCCACCAACACTCTAAAACAATAAGTTTGTCGATTCTAGCGATTGAGGTTCCGTCCCTTTCCCTCTAATATGGTCAAGGAGAGCGATGGCTGACTCTCGCGTTATAGTCATGCCCGGGTTCTGTCCGTGAGAACTAGCCTTCTCTTGTTAAAGGCATTTTAATGATAAATTCAATAATTTTAATGTATAACTGTCACACAACGGAAGGAGTAGGAGTAGGGTAAGGCGTGGGTTTCAAATTCCTTTTGTGGACACGTAATTAATTTTTATCATGAAAATAAGACCTAAAAAGAAATACATAAAAATTATAAAAGGATTACACACGTTAAATTTATACCACAAATAATAGAAAAAACACAATTATAACCTACCCAAAATGGGTCTTTTATTTTAAGAGATAATTACTTTTTTTTTTCAAATATGATCGTGAGGATAGGATGAATAGAATGGATTTTTTAAAACAAACGTCAGCGCATGAGTAAAAAATAAATAGATGGAATTAAAAAAGATCCAATGAAAGAAGAACGCATAACGGCGTGCCGCATTACATAACTTCTTGTGTGTACTTATATATAACTTGTTGTGTCATTTTCTTAAATATTCTACTCAAAGTAAAATAAGGGCCACCTCAATTTTCTCAGTACATTTTCATACAAAGACATGGCCCAAACAACCACGTTTTTTTTTTGTAAAGAAGGTTAGATCCCTGGCTACAAATTTGTGGAAGAGCACAACATTTTGCAGAACCTCGGAAACTCAGTGGACTGCTCAGATGAGAGCACAACATTCTGCAGACCCTCGGAAACTCAGTGGACTGCTCAGATGAGATCACAACATTCTGCAGACCCTCGGAAACTCAGTGGACTGCTCAGATGAGAGCACAACATTCTGCAGACCCTCGGAAACTCAGTGGACTGCTCAGATGAGAGCACAACATTCTGCAGACCCTCGGAAACTCAGTGGACTGCTCAGATGAGAGCACAACATTCTGCAGACCCTCGGAAACTCAGTGGACTGCTCAGATGAGAGCACAACATTCTGCAGACCCTCGGAAACTCAGTGGACTGCTCAGATGAGAGCACAACATTCTGCAGACCCTCGGAAACTCAGTGGACTTCTCAGATGAGAGCACAACATTCTGCAGACCCTCGGAAACTCAGTGGACTGCTCAGATGAGAGCACAACATTCTGCAGACCCTCGGAAACTCAGTGGACTGCTCAGATGAGAGCACAACATTCTGCAGACCCTCGGAAACTCAGTGGACTGCTCAGATGAGAGCACAACATTCTGCAGACCCTCGGAAACTCAGTGGACTGCTCAGATGAGAGCACAACATTCTGCAGACCCTCGGAAACTCAGTGGACTGCTCAGATGAGAGCACAACATTCTGCAGACCCTCGGAAACTCAGTGGACTGCTCAGATGAGAGCACAACATTCTGCAGACCCTCGGAAACTCAGTGGACTGCTCAGATGAGAGCACAACATTCTGCAGACCCTCGGAAACTCAGTGGACTGCTCAGATGAGAGCACAACATTCTGCAGACCCTCGGAAACTCAGTGGACTGCTCAGATGAGAGCACAACATTCTGCAGACCCTCGGAAACTCAGTGGACTGCTCAGATGAGAGCACAACATTCTGCAGACCCTCGGAAACTCAGTGGACTGCTCAGATGAGAGCACAACATTCTGCAGACCCTCGGAAACTCAGTGGACTGCTCAGATGAGAGCACAACATTCTGCAGACCCTCGGAAACTCAGTGGACTGCTCAGATGAGAGCACAACATTCTGCAGACCCTCGGAAACTCAGTGGACTGCTCAGATGAGAGCACAACATTCTGCAGACCCTCGGAAACTCAGTGGACTGCTCAGATGAGAGCACAACATTCTGCAGACCCTCGGAAACTCAGTGGACTGCTCAGATGAGAGCACAACATTCTGCAGACCCTCGGAAACTCAGTGGACTGCTCAGATGAGAGCACAACATTCTGCAGACCCTCGGAAACTCAGTGGACTGCTCAGATGAGAGCACAACATTCTGCAGACCCTCGGAAACTCAGTGGACTGCTCAGATGAGAGCACAACATTCTGCAGACCCTCGGAAACTCAGTGGACTGCTCAGATGAGAGCACAACATTCTGCAGACCCTCGGAAACTCAGTGGACTGCTCAGATGAGAGCACAACATTCTGCAGACCCTCGGAAACTCAGTGGACTGCTCAGATGAGAGCACAACATTCTGCAGACCCTCGGAAACTCAGTGGACTGCTCAGATGAGAGCACAACATTCTGCAGACCCTCGGAAACTCAGTGGACTGCTCAGATGAGAGCACAACATTCTGCAGACCCTCGGAAACTCAGTGGACTGCTCAGATGAGAGCACAACATTCTGCAGACCCTCGGAAACTCAGTGGACTGCTCAGATGAGAGCACAACATTCTGCAGACCCTCGGAAACTCAGTGGACTGCTCAGATGAGAGCACAACATTCTGCAGACCCTCGGAAACTCAGTGGACTGCTCAGATGAGAGCACAACATTCTGCAGACCCTCGGAAACTCAGTGGACTGCTCAGATGAGAGCACAACATTCTGCAGACCCTCGGAAACTCAGTGGACTGCTCAGATGAGAGCACAACATTCTGCAGACCCTCGGAAACTCAGTGGACTGCTCAGATGAGAGCACACAGTAAAGTGCAACGAACTCCTGTTGTCCTTTCCTATCTCTCGAACTGATTGCTACAGCAAGTCTTTTACTGTCCAATCTTTTAGGCTGTGGAATTCACTGCCTACAGACATCAGGCTGTCTGAATCCCTAGGCATCTTCAAAAACAGACTTCGAGATCATTATTTCAAAATCTGCAATTATTCTTAACTTTTCCTACTCTATTTAAGTGTAACCTGTGTTCCTTCTAGTTTATCCTTAAGCATTCTTTGTGTGCATATATTGACATATATTGGTTGTAGTATATATTTATATTTATTTATGTGTTTGTAATTTATATATGTATTTGTAATTTACCTTTATTATTAAAGTATTAATTTTTAATTTTTATTTAATTTTTAGTGGCTCAGTGGTTAGTGCCCTTGACTACTGATCCGAGGGTTGTGGGTTCGATCCCCACTCAGGGCAAGCATTTGTGTGATGAGCAGATTTGTTTGCTCTGTGTCTGGGTGTTAAATATATCTATATATGTATGTATTTAAACGTATATAAGTATGTATATCAGTCTCTGGTAACCCATAACACAGGGAATCCTACTTTGGGACCAGATGACCATGTGTGATTTCTCCCAGAATATTTATATTTAGTTGCACTTGCACCTACCCGCTATTGTTCCACTTTCTCGTCTTCTCCATTCACCAAAGGTTGGCTTGAAGAAATCGCTTAAAGTGATAAGTCCGCCTTTGCATATCATTGTTTATTTTGCTAGTTAACAAGTTTTTTCATTTTTGTATATTTGGTGTGCAATAAAGGATATTTATCTTATCTTAAATTGGCAAAATACATATAAATTTTGCGGTAAAAAAAATCATGTTCTTTGTTTCGAGCAGTCCACTGAGTTTTCGAGGGTCTGGAGAATATTGTGCTCTTTGATATATTTTTTCAAAATTTTTTACAAACTTTGATATTATGTAAGGGAATGTACCCATACTACGTGACCCATTTTTTCAATTTTTTTTACTCCTCTCCCCTCCTTCGGTGACCACCCTTAATATATGCCAAGACCCTCACCGTCTAGTTTTTACGTAGTAATCCAAAACATGGTTTTAAATCATTTTTGCAAACGAATATTTAAAAATAATAATTTGACTCATATTTAGCGTGACGCAAAGAGTGCGTGCAAATTAACATAATTAAAATTGAAAAAAATATTATCAAGAAGAAAAAAAACATACTGTAACAGAGGAACTTAATGTACAAAAAAATACAGAACTATTTTTGTCTTTTATTCTCAATTATTTTTTATCTGAATCATCTCAAAATGAAACATAAAAAAACCACGAAATGTATTTTTTGGAGACCTAAGCCCCCAAGCCCTCGTGGTGTACTGCACCTTTTTAGAGGAACATAAATATTTTTGATCCCGAAAGTTCTAAACTGCACGAACGTCATATAACAATCAACATAGCGGAAGAAAATAATTAAGATAATATACTTTTTCGGAGTCGGTTTTTAGGTTTGCGTGTTATCTAGTTTTGCCTGGAAGAAATTAATATCTAGTTCTTTGTACTGTTTTCGTTTAGAAGCAATAAAGTGTATTCAACTGAACAGAACTTTAGCTCCTCGTGCACTTGCCTTGTCCATATTGGGTTGAATGTCTTTGGTATTAAATGCAATGTGGACGGTGGGTACCAACTCGCTACTCGCTATAACATGTCTACATTATGAAGTCATAAATTTAATTGGGAGTTGCAGTTTTATTGGGCAAACAGAGTATGTAGTAAAACTAAAAGCAGCCAAGTGCGCATTAGGGGTCACACAAAAAGGGTTCCGCACCAAAACTTTAATTACCAAAAGAACAAGACCTCTCAGTACATACGGTTTACTTAGTTTGGACTTTGTATTTTTTTCCTGTAGGAACGGAAGGACTTTAGATTTTTTAATAGGCTTTCCTGAAATCTATGCATTCAAACTCATATAGTGTGATTTTTTTAAGAGCTTAGGCCCAGTTGTTTCGAAGATAAGGAGGGAATAACTACAAAACTATTTATCTTAAAATTATGTAAAAAAAATACATTTGAGATTTTCACAACAAGGCTTTTCATTTGACATGTCACACGATATGGTAAGTTTTTTTAAAAACGTCCTAATTTTTCCCCCCAAAACTGACCCCCATATTTGAAGTTCTTTTATTTACGTTACCGTCCATCTTTGGGGCATCGACTTACATAAATGTGTACCAAATTTCAACTTGATCGGTCTAGTAAGTGGTTTGGAAAAAAATGGCTGTGACAAACGGACAAAAGACACACGAATGATCCTATAATGGTTCCGTATTTACTTTTTGTGGTACGGAACCCTAAAAAATAAAAGAACACTAAGATCAATTGCCTTTCTTAGATATTTAAAAACCAGCCAAGTGCGAGTCGAACTCGAGCAACGTAGGGTGCCGAAGTATTTTCAATAAATAAATATATATTTTAAATAACTTTAGGATAGTAGATACTTTTTATTTTAGATTCTTGGTGGAACATTATATCACACATTTTTGGTATATATTTACGCAAATTCCACATGAAAAAAATAAAACTACACGTTATAATTTGTCAGAAACCGCTTTCGAACACCATCATCATGCTGACTCTTACCTTGAGTCTGATTTTATGTGGAATTAGTGTAAATATATACCAAAAATGTGTGAAAACTATAGATATTAATAAAAATTAAAAATCCGACTGCATAAAAACATAACTTCTATTTTGTTGGCCTGTCGGCTAAAAATATGTCCTATGTCGCTCACTGGGTTATTCTCTAACATTATACAGCCTATTATGGATGTAGGTACTACGTAAAAGACATAAGAGAAACCATATAACAAAAAAAAATACGAGTATATAAGAAGTACTCCAAGTTTTCATTTCGTTGCTAGAAAATTGTTTAACCGTATGCACATGAAAAGGCATCCAGAATTAAATTCCACGCGAAGAAACCAAAGGAATAACCAAGAAAATTGCCTTAACCCCGCACCATTTCGCCCGTTCTATTCATATTAAGACTCCAGCCGTCAAAACTGGATTTTTTTAGGGTTCCGTGCCTCAAAAGAAAAAAAGGAAGATAAGATAAGATAAGATAAGATAAGATAAGATAAGATAAACTTTATTGTGAAACTGTGTACAATGATGTTACATTTAATATATTTTTAGTTCCAACAGGTTGCCCTTTTCGGACGTACAATATTAATATTACATTTAGACATAAGCAAAATATTCATTTAAATTATAAAAGCATTTGTGTATAAGCCACTCTTTAAGGTGGCGTTTAAATTTAGCACCATGCAATGATTTTATAAATACAGGTAAATTATTATAAATTCTAATTCCGTTTACATAACAACTTTTGTTATATATGTAACTGGTCGCTATTACAGAACACAAATCATATTTATAATTAGACCTTAGGTTCTTTTTCTTTTCATTTTTTTTATTGAAATATTCACTATTATTTCTTATAAATACACAAATTTCTAATATGTAGATACACGTCAATGTTAGTATTTTTTGTTCCACAAATGCTGTTCTTAGTGTTTCAGTACTGTACATGTTAAAAATAATCCGAAGACATCTTTTTTGTAGCATAAAGGTAGACTGAACATTCACAGAATTTCCCCAAAATATTATGCCATATGTCAGCAGGGAATAGACATAACCATAATATGCATTTTTCGCAACATCTACAGAAGTCACATTTCTTAAAATTGATAACATATAGCAGTAGCTGGATAATCTTTTGTTAATTATTTCTATATGGGCTTTCCAGTGCAGATGGCTGTCCATTGTAATACCCAAAAATTTTGTCTCATTTGTCACTTCTATCATTTTATCACTAACAATAATATTTAGGTCTTGTGGTAAACATTTATAATTTCTAAACTCTACAATCTTTGTCTTTTCTAAATTAATATTTAAATTGATGTCTGCCAACCATTTTATTACAGTGTTTATGGTGCTATAAATTTCAGCAACAAATTCAAATTTATTAAGATTATTTTTAGGTATGAATATGCTGGCATCATCTGCGAACATAACGCACAAATGATTGACAATTAAAGGCAACTCATTAATGTAAATAAGGAATAATAATGGTCCTAGGATACTACCCTGTGGGACTCCCAGAATAATTTTCTGATAATTTGAAAAAACCTGCTCAATTGTTTTTGTGGTTTTATTATATTTATCAATAACTGTTGCTTGTATTCTGCCAGTGAGATAAGATTCGAGAAGTTTTAATGCGTTTCCGCGGATACCTATATTTTCTAATTGATTTAAAAGAGTTTTATGTAACACACAGTCAAAAGCTTTAGATAAATCTAAAAAAAGTCCAATACAAGTTTTTTTGTTTTCTATTTCAGTCCAGATCTGTTTTAAAACTTTGAATATTGCTGAGGTTGTGCTCTTGTTTTTTTTGAAATCCAAATTGATTAGAATTTAAAATATTGTTCTTATTAAGAAAAGATGTCATCCTATTGTATATGATTCTTTCAAATATTTTAGAAAAATTTGGCAACAATGCTATTGGTCTATAGTTGTTAATGTCACTTTTTGATCCTTTTTTAAAGATAGGCTTAATTATTCCTATTTTTAAATCGTCTGGGAAAACACCTGTCTCGAGAGTCAAATTTATGATATATACTAATGGGTCAGCTATAAAATCTATACTTCTTTTAATTATATTCATTGGTATATTGTCATGTCCTGTGCTTTTTTTATTCTTTAATCCTCTAACAACCGTCTTTAATTCGGAAACAGTAACTGGAGTTATGAAAATACTGTTAATATTAGCTTGGGTGATAGGTCTATATGTGCTATCTGTCTTATTACGCCTATTATTGTTGACATTAATAAAATTGTTATTTAGTGTGTTAGCTATCTGTAGCGGTTCCACTATTTCGAGATCCTGTGTTTTGATACGTTCTATTGTTTCCTTAATACTATTTGTTTTGGAAGTGTTTTGTTTTATAACACCCCATGTTGCTTTACTTTTGTTAGAACTCTGGTTTATGTATTTTATGTTTGTTAATCTTTTGGAATGTTTGGTTACTGCCTTCATAATTTTACAATAGCATTTATATCTGTTCTTGGTAGGAGAACAGTTACTGTTTCGCGTTCTTAAATACAGTTGTCTTTTATTTTTACTTGCTATAACTATACCCTTTGTTTTCCATTTTAAATTCCTTTTGCAGTTTATTTTAAGCTTTTCTAGTGGTACACACAGGTCATAAATCAAACGAAATATATCCACAAATACAGTGTATGCCTTATTTGCATTAACTTCGTCATAAACATCTGTAAAATTAATCTGGGATATATATTTTAAAAATATTTCTACATTTATATCGGGATTTCTCTTAAAAATATACCAGTATTGTTCACTGTAGCTCAAATTACTTGGAAGAGATATAATTTGACATGTGTGATCGGATAAGCCAATGTCCAGTACTTTAGCGTTGTATCGTTTGGTATTTGTCAGTATATTATCTATGCATGTTTCGGAATGTGGTGTAATTCTAGTTGGTACCCATACCGTAGGTTGTATTTTAAATGAACTGCACATATTTAGAAATAATTCACTTTTTTTGGTTTTTTCGAGAATGTTAACATTGAAATCACCCGCGATAAATATTTTCTTAGAGTTATTTCTCTGTCTTGTTACTAGTTTGCGAAGCAAACATTCAAAGTTTACTGAGAATATATCGAAGTTACTTTTTGGTGTTCTATACATACTAACTATCACGTAATTCAAGCCACTTATTTCGATGCCACAGCATTCAAAGTGGCTTTCTATTGACATATCCGATATCCACGGCAATGGTCGGTACTCTACAGAGTCTTTTACGTAGATAGCTACACCGCCTTGGCCTTTAATTTTTCTACAGTAATGAGCAGCTTGTTTATATCCCTGAATTTGCAGTATTTCTACATGGTCTTCTTTTAAAAATGTTTCGCTGAAACAACATACATCAATCTGACATTCATTAGTTAGAATTTCTAAGAGCTCTAATTTAGACTTTATACTCTGTACATTTGAATGCAATATATTAATCTTATTTTCTGTATTGGTGTTAGTCACGAAAAAACGTTTTATTGTTGAGCGTTTCATTTATGTGTGCGTTATTAGACACATTATTAATTGTTTCTTTACTAATAACACTAAAATAATTCGTTATTTGTTTCTGAATAACTTTAGTGCTACTGCGATTTATTTTTTTTGTGGTTGTCTCAGACTGATATTGACCATGGTTATGTTGCACATATTTACTACTATTTTTTCCATCTCTCATGTAATTTAAATACTCTGATTTATATTTTAAACGGAGTATTTCTCTTAACATTAATCGGCTCGTATATAGCTTGCGTTTCATAATATTTGTGAAAGCATTTCCGGAGAGTGGTATAAAACTGGTATGCGAAAACTGAGCACAGATATAGCGCAATACATCATTTAGTTTCCGTACATTTACATATTTATTTTTATAAATTTCACCAATTAGGACATTAGTGTGGGAGAGCAATGATAAATAGTAGTACAGAAAAGATTGGTATTTCAGCGGATTGTCATCATTTGTTCCTGCAAGAATAATTACATAGTCAGAGTTAGTGAAATTTTTACATATTTTGTCACAAGAACATAATATTTCATGTAATGGTGCGTTTGGTTTAGTAATATTTGTCACTTGGAACTCATCGCCCAACAGCGCCTGCAGTGTAAACCCGACTCTTTTACCCTGCTGATCGCAGAACAATATGACTTTTTTGTGAGAATCCGGTTCCACGTTCTCTGTGAGTTGTGTGCTCTCCACAGCATCATGTTTTGAAGAGTATGCCAAAGGAGTACCATGATCATCAATGTCACTTGTCGATAAACATTCACCCTCTTTCTCTACTTCTGGACTAATTCTCCACTTTGAAACCTCAGGCTCTATAATAGTTAGGTTTTGCTGGTCATTTTCGTTAGTTTCCAAATGTGTAAAATCCAATTTTGACATATTGAAGCTCTTCCTTCTTTTTTTGCTCTTTTTACCTTTATTCTTCTTTTTATTTGGTGTTGACCTACATATATTCGATAGAATATCAGTTTTGTGTTCATATTTCAAAATTGTCCTTTTGAGAGAGCTATTTTCGAGGAGAAGATTTTCAATTTCAGTTTCTGCACTTTGTAACTTTGTGTTCAAAGCGGCAATTTTGATAACTAAGTGTTCTAATTGCTCACTTGAGTTTACGTCAATACAGGGACAGCTTCTATTCAATTTACAGGCTTGTAGGGCATCCATATTAGAGGAATTTTTATGCTCGGAGTCATCGTCGGTTTGAAGTGAATCAAATGAGTTTTCTGTCTCTATATTTACCATATATTTACGGCGTTCAGTAACATAATTTTGAGGCGTTTGTGTATGATTTTTGGCTATAGGTGGTGAGTTGAAACAATCTCGTCTCTCAGACACGCACTTTTGGCAGCTCCACTGTTGTACATTTTTCATCAAATAAAATATCTTCTCTGAGACATTTGCGCATTCAATGTGGTATGTTTTATGACAATTTGAACATGTCAGAATTCTTCTGTCTGAGATAGTCTTGTTGCATTTTGAGCATGCTGTTGCCATCTTGCGGTATTCCATTGTAGCACTATCGCAGTTGGTTTCTCCTAGCTAATTAATCGATATATTAGTAGTCCAAATCAACTTAAGATGTCGTTGTTCAGTAAGGTGGTGCCATCTCTTTGATACCAATCATAATAAGTTGATGGTCGGAGTTTAGCAAATGACCTGGTGTCATGAATGGATGTTGTTTTTATAGGTGGCGCCACTACGTTGGTCTAATTGACAGCTGATAAGATGTTATGAGTCAGCTGATTGGTATTTTAAAACAATAACGTTTAATAAATTTCTGTTCAAGCAATATTACAGTGATTAATGGACTAAAAAAGAAAAAACTCACAGTTTTTGAAATAATCTTCGTTCAGTCTTTTGTACGACTTCACTGTTCGCTATGAAATGCCGCTATTGATGTTTAAATTGGATTAATCACTGTACAATTTACACTCATCTTTCACTGTTTAAATTGAGTCTTCAACTTAGAAAACGTTTGGTGTTGTTAATAGTAAACACATGAGTCTATTTTCCATATACTTTTTGTCGTGCGTTCACTAATTTATTTTATTTATGTAAACAAAACACAGAACCGTTGTTACCCGTGGCAGTGTTGCCAACTGGAACCCTTAAAGGATCACTTCAATACTGGTCCTTCTGTCTGTCTGTCAAGTCAAGACCCCTATTTCTCAGGAACGCGTAAAGGTATTATGTTGAAGTTAATTTCAAATATTAATGTCTACGGCCCCTTGAAGCTGTAAAAAAACCAAGCTAAAACACAAAAAAGCATACGGCTGTTTTACGGCCATTTATGTCGCATATTTATACTCGCAAGTAAATCAAAACATAGAGGGTACTTCCCGTTTACCTAGAACCATGAAATTTGACAACGAGCAAGGTCTTGCAACACAAATAAAGGAGAAAAAAAAACTCGATTTTGTCTGTAAATTCGGTAAGGACAATAATTTTACGAGTACGTGATAACGGCTTGTGTGCTTTGGACCCCACGACTGAAGTAAAACTTCTTCAGCTCCATGTTTAAGGAGATGTAAAATACTGCCCATAGTCGGGTGAGTTAACTCCTTGGCACTCATGTGCTCCTGGTGCTTTTTACAAATACAACATATCTCACAGTTGGAACACCGCTTGTAAAGCCTAGTACTTTTAATACATTGACACACTGATGTTAGGTATAAGAAACGCCTCTTTTTAGTATGATGGTTTTCCTCACAGAGAACTTGTAAGCTCCTGGAAGCCTAGTACTTTTAATACATTGATGACTGTTGTACGCGTCGATGTTTGTAAGGTTTCGTAACCAAATGAGTTTTGGTACCGAAACCTCAGTGTGTCGGTCCAAATCGCTCTTGGCCATATTTGGAGTTAAAATTTATTGAGGCGCGTTGGACATTTTTTGAGATGGGAAAAAAACCATTGAACTCGTGATACTTTTACTGTTACCATAGCTTACCAGGAATACTCGCAGGGTCAAAACATTGTCAACCTAGTCGTTCGCCAGGAACACTCGGAGGTTCAAAAGTCATAAAACTGTAAAAAGTTTTCACTACTGTCGATACTCCTGGAGTGTTTTTTTTAAGTAAAACTTCTTATGCACGCTTGACTTGGGTAGTAAGCTGGTGGATGCGTGACGAGGCGTTACGTAAGTCTGGTAGGGCGAGGAGAACGGAAGTTGAGAGGGATATATAAATTAGTGAAGATAGAAAGAGAGATACTATTTATTTTTATCAATATCGGTTGCCAAGGCAACAATATCGGTTGTCAAAACAATCAAAACAAAAATATGTAAGATAAAAAAGGTTTGATCATTTTCAGAGGATTATAAAACTCTTTTCATAAACTGTCTATACGTCCATATGAAGAAAAAGATTAGATTATTTTCTGAAGACTAAGTATTTACTTTCAAACATATATAGATGGAGCTAAAGAAGTTTTACTTCAGTCGTGTGGTCTAAAGCACATTCGTATTTTATTTCTATTTACTTCTAGTTTCTTTACTAACTAATTTACTAGTTTATGGCCGCTGCTTGTGCTAAATTGTCATGCAGAGACCTGTAAGTTACATTGCCTTATTTTTAACCGTTTTCAAATAGGTATTTTTTTTTAATGTTTGCTACGCGATTTCTTCCGATTGTAAACCGATTTAATTTATTATTTTTGACGTTACAACGTCTAATAAATCGATGGACGCCGGCTGCACGCACGAAAAAGGATGACTCAATGTCCCGTTACGCTCATTGTCCCGTTACGCTGATTGTAACGTTACGATCGAAGCGAGAGTAGCAAACATGTTTTTGTTCGTTAAAGTAATAAACATATTTGAACTAATGAGTGTATATTTATCAATTAAATTGTAGATTTAATTTCCCTCCTTCTTTGTACAAAATAGTGTGTAATAATTTTATTTATAAAAGTACGTAATCATTTCATCAATGTTTTGTTATGACGTTTTCACGTTAAACCGACTTTGCAGACAACCAATTTTTTAGTTGGTTAGAATATACCTTTAGTGTAATGTTCCCCACATAGTGAACAGATGGCCGTTGGGGTCGAGTGGTGACCGTGCACCGGAAGACATAGCATAGGCAGGCCTACACGGTGGACCAATGACCTGGTGAAGGTCGCGGAAGCCACTGGATGCGTCGTGGATCCTTGGGGAGGCCTTTATCCAGCAGTGGACGTCTGTCGACTGATATGATGATGATGATCATGTAATGGTCCCATATAGCTAAGCCAGCTAGTCAGCCAGCTTTGGCGTCCACTGCTGAACATAGGACTCCCCCAAGTTGGGAGGTTTTGCCATGATTGCCACGCAACCTGGTGAAGGTCGCGGGAAGCCACTGGATGCGTCGTGGAAATCCTTGGCCCTTGTACAGCAGCGGACGTCTTTCGGCTGATATAATGATGATGATGATGATGATGTAATGGTCCCATATAGCTAAGCTATAGCTAGTCAGCCTACTTTGGCGTCTACTGTTGAACATAGCACTTAGGTATATTCAAATAATATATTTCTATTTTAATAACTGTCATCTGTTTCAACCTCCATCTACCGGTGATACTGAAATATCTTTCAACCCCCATCTACCGGTAATACTGAAATATATTTTTTAACCCCCATCTAAAGGTGATACTGAAATATATTTTTCAATCCTCATCTACCGGTGATACTGAAATATATTTTTCAACCCCCATCTACCGGTGATACTGAAATATCTTTCTTCGTGAAATTTATAGTCTACTAGCTGTCCCGGCGAACTACGTACCGCCTTACATTACAGTACACTGCCCTACCCTACCCTACACTACACTACCCTTCCCCACACTACCCTACCCTACACTACTCTACCCTACCCTACACTACACTAACCTACACTACTCTACACTACCCTACACTACACTACACTACCCTACCCTACCCTACACTACCCTACCCTACACTACTCTACCCTACACTACTCTACCCTACCCTACCCTACACTACACTACCCTACCCTACACTACCCTACACTGCCCTACCCTACACTACCCTACCCTACCCTACATACACTACAGTACCCTACACTACACTACACTACCCTGCACTACACTACCCTACCCTACCCTACACTACCCTACCCTACCCTACACTACCCTACCCTACACTACACTACCCTACCCTACACTACACTACCCTACCCTACCCTACCCTACATAAAAACCTTCTCCTGACAATAACGAACTCGACAAAAAAAGAATTAGCGAAATCGGTTCGTGCGTTCTAGAGTTATAGCGTCAGGAAGGAAAACCCGACTTATTTTTATAAGATTTGTAAAAAAATATAGACTTCTCAAACAAACTGATCACCTGATAAGCTAAGATTGCCACATTCCACTTGAGACCTTTAATGTTAATATTTTGCTGTCTATTTTTTACTTCTCTTTCTCTACACTTTTTACATATTCGGTGAAGATATCGCTTTCCCTACAAAAAAAATACAGTCGATCTGAGAACCTCCTACTGTTTGAAAATCGGTTAAAATAACTGGTTAAATTCGTAAAGATGATATGGTCTTTCTATATACCTTTTTTTAACTATACATCTTTCAATTTCACCTAATGACTGTAGTATTTTAAATACACTATACCCCATAGATAAATATTACAAAAAGTTTTTTTCAATACAGTTGCTCAAAAAGTTGTCGATTATATGCCAGTCAAGTGTGCGCAAAATTGATTTTACCGCACATGTGCTTTTACTTTACCACTTTTTTAATTTTTAGACCATATTCTAATCTCTGGCTGACAATATTTTCAGTCTTTACCATAGGCCTAACTTCACTAACTTGCTTAATTTCAAGTTCAATTTCGCTTATTTGCCTCTTGTACGCTTGTAATAATAGGTCATCTTTGCCTATTAGTTGTGAATTACACATTACACATAGCAATCACCCAATCAAATTGAATGTTATTTTGAAATTGGACGAGTGTAGTAAGACGTAGAGGGAGAACGATATAGTGTTGTTATTATCCCAAGCCTCTGTGTAATATTATTATGTTCATATTTAAAAAAAACTTACGCATGCGTACTACGCCTAGCTAAATTAAATATGGCGCAATTTTCGTGAAACTGAATTGAGTTATTTTAGTTGTAAATACTAATAAAAATATGAATATTTATACGTGTAATAAGAAATATATTTACGTGTATGTATATGATAAAACAAAGTGAGATTACTCCCCAGACATTTAAAATGAGCCACAAGTCGCGTAAAATGAACTTTGGTTGGCGAAACCTTGATAGGTATGTACCCATGTATATTGTTTTTCTGTCACTGTCGTTTTTTATTTTACCTGTTTTCTCACAACTGTATTGAAAAATGTAGTATGATATGTGCGGCTTGGGCTTACAAAAGTCACTCGTTTGTTATTTACCTTTTTAAGACCCTTGTATCATAAACAACTATTACATATAGTGTAAAAATATCACTGTATTTAACATTAAAGTAACACATGAATCAAACAACAATTTTTAAAACAAAATTGTACAAATTCCTATTTTACAAGAAATTGTAGTAGATTTCGCGTTAATTGCTTATTTCGATACCACTGCAGGATTTCGAAACGAAATAAAGTTTCGCTTAAAACCAGCAGGGCTTGGCTCCTTCTAGTACTACTTCTAGTACTGGTTTAGAGTAATTAGGTACTACGATCCTGTTTTTCACTTGAAACTAGATCACGAATCCACATAATATTATATTTCGGCTCATCAGAAGGGTTTTGGTCGGATCTCTGAAATAAAAAGACAACTGTCTTTGAGAAGTTTTGGAGTGCACATTCAATATTCACACACGTTTACAATTATTATACGAGGCTTCAGGATAATTCGGATGAAAACAGATTATTTTATAAACTGCGATGAGTTCGGCACGGGGCTGGCTTCCCAAGTTGACAGTTCTGCTGCTCGGTCAAACGTGCTCGTAAAATAATTGGCGCCTCTATCGTAGACTCCGTAGGTAGGCTTCATTGTCATTTATTGGTCCAATAATCACAACGATTCTGATTGGCTAAAAAAGAAGTACCAACACTACCAACTAAAACTGGGTTTCAGTCTCGCATCGACCACACCCTGGCCAAAGATGACCTATTATTACTACCGTAGCTAACCGCTTGACGTTTCAAGACAAAACACAGGGTGCTGCGACGCATGCATAGGTGGCGTCACCTCATTGCGCTCCAACATATATTTTATGATGCGGAAATTAATAAAATATACATTTTAATAGGTGTTTTATTGTAGGTATTTTAGGTGTTTTATTCTAGGTAGATATTTAAGATGTATTATTTAAGGCGTTTTAGGTATATTTTTGTACTTTGTGTCGTAATATATTAAAATGCGGAAATAGGTTTAGAAACTTAAATGTTTATGGATCGACCGATCACAACTAAAGTATCACGTCACAAACATCAAATTTTACGCGCCGACATAAACATCTGAGCATCATCGGTTAGTAGTAGTAATTCAATGACATCGGTACTGATTTTGTAAGTCGAATTTCTATTACAAAACCCCTGAAATTTGACTTTTAACGCTGATTGGCTGCATCTTTGTGTATTTGAGAACCTACTTGTTTAGTGGGAATGGGATAGCTATTGTAATACGGCGTAAGTTAAACAAAGAAAACTGACCACCTGTTTTACCATTTATGGAGTCTTACCACTTTCGGTGGTTGCCTTATAAGGTCATCTGTCACTTGCGGAATTTTTTTTAAAAGCTTCTGCTGCGGGAGCGGATATCACCACTACTTATCAAAGTATGTAGCTCACTTCCAGGTCAATTATAAACTTGAATTTGGGTATCGAGGTAAGTTATTGGACGTATACAAACGAAAAATTCTAAGAACGGCCAAGTGTGAGTCGTAATCGCGCACTAGGGTTCCGTACCACTACTACTCATCGGAACAATTATATAGATGGACAACTAACAGGTGACTTTTTTAAGTTTTGTTGGTATATTAATATCTTTAAACTTAATTATGTCTACTTTTAGGGTTCCGTACACCCAATGGGTGACTCCGCTGTCTGTCCGCCTGTCCGCCTGTCCGTCAGTCAGCGGGATGTATTTCATAAACCGTAGATAGGAAGACAGTTGAAATTTTCACAGAATGTGTATTTCCGTTGCTTCTATAACACCAAATTTATCTCGGAGCGTCTCACGAGAACGCATTCCGAAAATCGCGCAAACATTTCCTTTTTTTCAGAACAAATATGTTATTTATATCAGCTGCATGTCCCCACAAAAATATTTCAATAGGCATAATAGGCTATTTGACTACTACTGGAAAATAGTTTTGTATTATTTGTTATTGCATAAAATGCAAACCATTTTAATATTTCCTGGAGATCTGTCGTATATACGGAGAAAATCAATGTTAAAGCAACTAATAAGTAATCTGTGGTTAAAGCACTAATAAGTAATCTGTGGTTAAAGTTTGAATTTCAAAAATACGCGCCAAAACGCAATGTTCGCTATGGCGCCTGGTTGCTCTGACAGATGACATCACACATAAGTAAACAACAAACTGCTGTAATAGTGAAAGCACGCACTGAACCTAATGTTTACTTCTGTGTGACGTCATCAGAGTTGCAACCAATAACGGAGCGTTTTCAAACACGTGATCAAACCACAAAAAAAATTAAATTTCATTTATGTTTTTATACAGAAAATGACCTTATTTTTTTTAGGAACATTAATAAAATATGCTTTTTACATTACATTTTATTAGGATGACAACAAATTGATACATATTTTAAACATAGTCAAAATGCCTATACTCTGGAATTCGCTGAAATAACCCGTTTTTGCGGTGTCTATATCTGTAAGGAGCCTGATTTATTTGACTGCGTATGCGGCTGAGCTAAGCCTGCCTGCTAGCGTTTTTATATGCGGGCCCTATTGAAGCTTTGAATCTACAGTTATTCCTTGAAACACGCTTTTATTTACAAATTCTAATGGAAATTTGTTTTTGTCTAGATCCTCCGTAAACTTGTTATTTTTTAAAGATAAAAAGCAGGTTTCTTTTTACTTGAGCGTGTTGATCTATTGCGATAGGAAATATAAAGAGGTAAGTACTGTAGAGATTGTATAGCTTAACGTTCACTCATATACGCTTCCTTTGTCATCTTTCTATCTGTGGGTTGTTTTAAAAAACTAATTTTCGAAATTCAAACTGAGCTGTTGTTCTAAAGCTTATTTTAAACAATTGAGATTCATTCTATGGGAGGCCGCGAGCCAGGGCAGAGGTCCCTACGTCCATTATCGAGTGTAAATTTATAAAAGAAAGATTGCAAAAGCGTAGCTTATTATTTAAATTCGATCCAATAATAAGCCAGTCGGCAACCCCGTTTTAAAGTGAATAAATGTGATTTTTCGTCACTTTCACTAATCTAACAAAAACTGTATTTTTTACTTATTCTATTAACTCCACTGAGTTTACCTCCCCCCCCTTCCCCTCCCCCCGGACGACCGTAAAGGCGTCACAGTACTAACAAAAATTATCGTTTTTGAAGCTATTGCATAGCTTTTTTTGCGGGCTTTGAGCGCGACGACCGAATAAAGAAACTCCGTAAACACCACACACTCCGCCTACCATGTAGCTCGGCCGAGCGTGACGTAACGTTACGGCGTTCTAAAAAAACTTACAGTGCCATCTATTAGCGATTTGCGGTACTAAAAGGACTTATTCAATTTTACTAGTGTAACTTTCTTAGTGTTAAAAGTTGATAAAAATGCTATGCAATAACTTTACCGCGACAGTCCTCTGCCACACGTCTTTTTTCATATCTCTGGAGAAGTATGCCAATCTATGCTTTTCTTTAGGGATAAAACCCACTTCATCGACAACCTACAAAGAGTAGGTGAGTTACAAAACCACGCACGAGTTACAAATGAGTTTGCAACAATTAGTAGGAGTGGATTACTGCAGGACTGGCCCGGCACTTGGCGCGGCTCCAGCCAGTCACTGGCGTGCAATAATTCCATCAGCCGTTGGATTAGGCACTAAGTAACTCACATATCTTTTTGAATCAGCCGCTCATATAAGTTTTGTGATTTTTTTTATATGTTTGTGACTTTGCATGCGTTACGTACAGCTTTAGTTAAGCTTACAGACAGAGAGACTTGTGAAGAATGTCTGTTGAACCTATTTTAGAACGTGAAGAATGGCATGAAGAGAGAAGAGGGGCATCGAATTTTGTATTCCGCGTCGTTTCGCTTCCAATAGCGGTTTGACCTTGCACTATATTATTAAAAGAATGCCACTTGTTCTTTAATTTTAGTTGAAAAGGGTACCCAACCCATACAATATGATTTAAGGGTCCCCAGGAGGCTCGAGTTTCCATACAAACGTAGTTTCGTTTTAATACAAAATAATCGTCACTTACCATCAGGTGAGATGATGCCAAGGGCTTATCAATTGTTAATAAAAAATAATAAAAAAAAACTACGTGTCGGATTGAATCCAAACGTTGCAATTTTTTTATTTTTTTATGCACAATTGGTAAACCCTTGACAACATCTCACCTGGTGGTAAGTGACGATGTTGCCGAAGATGGAAGCGGGCTTACCAAGATTCCCCAACGAAATGGGGAACTGGCTATCTTATCTTCATGCCGGAACACACCAATGATATCAACATTGATATTTGGCGGCAAGACTTAGATAAGATGGTGGTAGCTAGCCAGGCGTGCTTAGAAAATGCCCTACCACCAACCAAACCGAGTCTTACAATTGACCCCGCCGGGAATCGAACCCGCGACCTCCTGTGTAAAGCCAGTGAACTTTGCCTCTGAGCTACGGAGGCGGTTAAAATATATAGAGTAGACACAAAGCGATGTTTGTAATTAGTTTTGATGTATACATAATATAAAACGGAACAGAACAGTTTTAAACTCTCAGTACAAAACTAATTTAAGCCTTCGTTAATTGTTTTTATTGAATTTAAGTAATAAAAGTTGTTTAGCATGATTGAAATTAACGCCCTGCCTAGCCTCCGTTTAGTTATGTTTAAATTTACTACGATGAAAACTAATTTCGCAAAGTTTGGATTTAATCCGGCACGTAGTTTTTATGTTAAAGCGGAACTACGTTTGTATGGAGACTCGAGCCTCCTGGAGACTCTTAACCATTCTATACTTGATAATCTTTGAACAGTCGATAGTCAATCCATACTTTCTTCAACTTCTCCGATGTTAGGCTGTTGCCCATACACACAACGGTGTCCATTAGTAGTTATTTAAAGCTACAAAAGGTGGGGTGCTGCTATTTTTAAACTACGATTCATGTTTATTTAGTCTGTCTACAGACTTCGAAATTCTAAAGAACTGTTGACGCGTTCGACATATTTTGAATGTTTTTTATACATTTAAATAGAAACAGACAAAGCAAATGTTAGAACAAAATTTAAATTTTAATTTATATTTCATAAGTAAGTGATGATGATGCCGAAGATGGAAGCGGGCTTAACAAGATTCTCCAATGCAATGGAGAACTGGCTATCTTTAGCTTCAAGCCGGAACACATCAATGCTATTAACACCGATGTTTTGGCGGCAAGACTTAGATAAGATGGTGGTAGCTAGGCAGGCGGTCTTAGAAAATGCCCTACCACCAACCAAACCGAGTCTCACAAGTTGACCCCACCGGGAATTGAACCCGCGACCTCCTGGTGTGAAGCGAATGGACTAACCATTACGCCACGGAGGCGGTTATGTGTAACATTTTGCGTCAAGGTTTTGGGGTTCCCCAGTCCCGTATGGAGGAATCGTGATTCGGATTATCCTTCGGTCTGTCCATCACAGACAGTTAACAACTCATTATTTTTATATTATTAAACTGAATGGTGAGGGTCGCGGGAAGCCGATGGATGCGGGCAGCGCAGGACCGGTCGTCGTGGAAATCCTTGGGGGAGGCCTTTGTCCAGCAGTGGACGATTTGGGGCTGATATGATGATGATGATGAAACTGAATTGTATACATTTTTACACGACCATTATAATATCTCCATTAAATGTATCTCCATTTTGAATCATCGTGATAATGCCTTATTAGTCCACGGCTTGCCACTTATACCGATCTTTGGCCCTGAGCATCCAGGTGTTGCCCATTTTGAATAATTAAATATTATAAGTTCAGTTTTTAGTGTAATGAGGGGATTAAAATTAGTTTGTAAATCCCCTTTTGTCGGATATCGTTGAATTCATTTTATCAATTTCAATTTTAAAAAAAGTGTTTATTTTAAATGTGAGTACTCTTTCTGATGGTCACAAAATATTAAGTACTTTAATTAATGACAAAGTTTATGAAATAAATAATTTTAAAAAAAACCGACTGCGAAAAAAATCAGCAGATAAGCAACGCACTAAAAAGACCAAAACATGATTGAGAAAACAAACTACTAAAACCTACCGATCTCTTCTTTGGTTTAACCGACTTAAGCTAAATTACCTAAATCATTTACATTGTGTTTGGCGCCAGGCGGGCTCCATTCATTTTTTTGGTTCATAATTTGCAAATGGAACCCGCCTGGCGCCAAACACAATGTAAATGATTTAGTTAACTTAGGCTTTCAGCTTAAATCTGTTAAACCAAAGCAGAGTTCGTTAGGTTTTAGTAATTAGTTTTCTCAATCTTGTTTCGTTCTTTTTAGTGCGTTGCTTATCTGCTGATATTTTGGTAGTCGGGTTTTTGATTTTTTATTATCAGAATTTGTGCGCTTCCTAAGCCACTTATTAAGGATGATGATGATGATGATGCTATGCGTGCTATGTTCGGAGTTTCCCAGTTTCCCTACGTGGCCAAATCAGAAATGAGCAGTTCCATGGGACCGACATGTGGAGTTCATTAATGTTATCAGTGTAAGTAGTAGGTCGATAAATCGAATGCAATAGGGAAATCGTAAAAGTATTACGACACCGATTTAGTCCCAATAGCCAGGAGTTTAATGGCATTTTTAATACCTTCCTTTCTCCCACTCTAACATTTCTAACAATTTTTTTCAACACGGAAAAATATATTTAATTTTTATCATACTAATATTTGGGTCATTACATATATTATTTTATTTAAAAAAGCCAAAATTAAAGGATCAAAGTTTCAGCTTTCAGAGTATTTCAGAAAACACAAAATCGTCTTAATTTGTAACTTTTTTGCACTTTATTTATTTTTTTAATTCACAATTGGTAAGCCCTTGGCATCATCTCACGTTAAGGTAAATTTGAATTTTATAGGCAACTAGCTTTTTCCCGCGGCTCCGCCCGCGTGGGCATTGTTTTTATGACCGTCTTTAAGGGTGATTAGTAAATTATGTCGTTTCCCACCTACTCAACCATCTCTGTGCAAAAAGTCACAACAATCGAGTATTTTTTTAGTTCCCTCAGGAACTGCATCGGATTATGCTACTTTCCCGGGATAAAAAGTAGTCTATTTCCTTCCCCGTGACATGCATCTACCTGCATGCCAAATTTAATAAAGATTGGTCAAGGCGTTGAAGCGTGAAAAGGTAACAAACAAACATACAAACAAACACATTTTCACATTTAAAATATTAGTAAGGATTTATGCAAGATAAGCAAAAAAAACCTAACTACTCCGAGAGTGCCGAGAGTAGTGAAAACTTTTTACAGGTTCATAAGTTTTGACCCTCCGAGTGTTCCTGGCGAACGACTAGGTTGACAAAGTTTTGACCCTGACAGTGTTCCTGGTACGGTGTCTGTTACATTACATTACCATGTAACCACAGTATCGCGAATTCAATGGTTTTTCCCATCTCACACAAACACAAAATATTATGTACAAACTACCGTTACAAAATAAACAATTTTTGATTTTTTTGATTTTGATTTTTGATCTCAAAAATGGCCAAAGCGCCTCAAGAAGTTTTTACTTCAAAATCGGATTTATTATTATCATATCAGCCGAAAGACGTGCTAGGTGAAGGCCTCCCCAACCAGGGATTTCTACAACGACCGGTATTGCGCTGCCCGCATCCCGCGGCTTCCTACTACCTTCACTAGGTAGTACACCGAGTGAGAGGCCTACCTAAGCTACCTACGTTTTCGTGTGCACCGCCACTCGAGAACTTTTCAGTCACAACAGACCCCCACCTACTACCACTTAAGTTTAGCTATTCTGAAAGCTAGATATGCTGATTGCTTTAGTTCTCCAATGGATCTCCTGTTTTCTGATTCACGCAGGGAAACCAATTGCTAATTGAATCATTTAATCAATTATCCTTACTTAAAATATCAATAGATAAATAATATACTATTAGATAAATTATGCCGGACCTTCGGCGGACTCCTGCTGATTGGAGGAGCCGATAGCGCAACTATCCAGTTGATTTTCCTCAACTATGCCCATTTTATAAGATTACTTAAAAATTACGATTTTATCCTGTAAAAAGTAATTTAATGACACTACAACTAAATTCATTTCCTAATCGTCAATTAATATTAGTACTGAGATCGTTTTTTTCATACATAGTATTTTGAACTGTGACGTCATCACTTTTTATCATTTATAAAATCATAATACCTAACCAAATTGGTAATGAATTCAAATTGGTTTCTTAAAATAATTAAATCAAAAAAAAAACTTTTAATTTTTTTAACAATGTTTGTTTTTTGGATCATCTTGAAATTATTTTTATTTAATATATTTTATTAAAAAATAATAATTAATAATAACTTAATTTTTTTATTTTATTTTTTTTACTTTTTTTAACAAACCTAAATTCACAAATATGTACTTCAAAGATTTTATTTTCCCGGGCGTGCGCGAAAAACTGTACGAAGTTTCAATGTACCTAATTGGAAAACCGTATAACAGAGCAAAAAAATTCGAGCGAGATCTACAGTACTCGCATATGATGTGTAACATGTGACAAAATACTTTAGGTTAGTTAGATTTGATGACGATATTGTACCTGGGTGGCGGATCTGACAGTAACGAAAAAACCGACCAAGTGCGAGTCGGACTCTCGTAAAGTAGCATTCCGCGCTTTCGCGACTTCCTGTTACACATTTCCGTCCCATGTTACACATTTCCGTCCCATGTTACACATTTCCGTCCCATTTCACGAAATCACTCCCACAAATTGCAGGAAAGCGAGAGCAAAGATGTTACACATCAAAAAAGATAAAAGGACGACAAAGATACGGCAGACTAGGCTGTATGGTCATAGATACCTTTGCCTTTTCCGCGCTTTTAAAGCCTGAAAAAACGCGACTTCCTGTTACACATTTCCGTCCCATGTTACACATTTCCGTCCCATTTCACGAAATCACTCCCACAAATTGCAGGAAAGCGAGAGCAAAGATGTTACACATCAAAAATACGAACAAACGGACCAACATTGATTTTTAAATATAAATACATATATATAGTATATGTCTGTCTGTATGTCAGTTTATTTACTCTTTATCGCTAAAACTGCTGAACTGATTATGTTGAAATTCAGCAGAGACCTAAATACCTAAATAAAAGTAGGTAGATAGAGTACCAAATACAACCCAGGATATTTTCAAAATTCCCAAGGTATCTGGAAAACACTGATTTCTTTCTCGCGTGCTGCTTGAGGCTTGCGCACAGCAGAACCTCCAAGATAGTGAAGACGTGGAACAAATCTAGACATAATAATTTTGAACAAAAAAAACCGACTTCAAACAGGAAACTAAGGTTCAATTTCTCTAGGATGCCATCTTCAGATCCTGATTTCCTTATCATGGTACCACCCTTAACATATCTCTTTTCAAACAAAAAGAGAATCATCAAAATCTGTTCATAAACGACGAAGTCATCCGCGAACATAAAAACATATATACGGTCGAATTGAGAAACCTCCTTTTTTGAAATCGGTTAAAAATGTATATAATTCACAATATATTCGTCCCTTCCTGCTCATGACCTTTCCTACCACAAATTAACTAAAGAATTATAAAGATGACGCTGCGCATCCATCTGTTTCCTGCAACCTTGCGCTACCTTGCGCAATTTTACAAAATGGCCGCCACAGTCCAGAGGTTATCGGTGGGCGACTGGGCGACAGGGCGACAGGTGGTAGCCATTGCCACTCCTTTGCGAACTCCCGTAGTCTTAGATTATATGTATAAGTTAACTCACCCCAAGTCCAGTAATATGCAAAATGTTATTCAGTTTGTCTACATGTTAGGGTTCCGTATAATGTGCAACTTATGTTTCCTGTGTACAATAAACTATAAATAAATAAATAAACGGGTGACCAACGGAACCCTATTATTAATTAAGCCTCCGCTGTCTGGCCGTCCGTCCTTCAGCGGGCTGTATTTCATGAACCGTAATAGGTGGACAGTTGAAATTTTCACAGAATGAGTATTTCCGTTGCCGCTATAAAAAATTGAAAATAGCTATTGCTTATCCTAAAAACTAGAAAAAGTGAAAAAATAAGGGGGTCTCCAAACAAAAAACGTGTTTTTATAGGTCATTAGAAGTATTTTTGATTTAGCTCTATATCGTAAAAACGGAAATACATACAAGCGTGAAACTTGGTGTGATTATTTTACTAATACTGATGTTAAACGGAAAATCATTAAAAAATTGCCAAGTGTGAGTCGTACTCGTGATAAGAAGTCCGAACTGAATGACAAAAAATGCATATTTTTGTAGCTCGCATTGATGTCTTTTGTTTGTAATGTGAATAGGTATCATTAAATTGTCCTTATGCTATATAGTTGTGTGGAGAGGTGTGGTGGTATTAAACTCTCGGAGTGCTAGTCCGACTCGCACTTGGCCGGTTACTATACTATGTAGTTGTGTGGAGAGGTGTGGTGGTATGGAACCCTCGGTGTGCTAGTCCGACTCGCACTTGGCCGGTTACTATACTATGTAGTTGTGTGGAGAGGTGTGGTGGTACGGAACCCTCGGAGTGCTAGTCCGACTGACCCTTGGCCGGTTACTATACTATGTAGTTGTGTGGAGAGGTGTGGTGGTACGGAACGCTCGGAGTGCTAGTCCGACTGGCCCTTGGCCGGTTACTATACTATGTAGTTGTGTGGAGAGGTGTGGTGGTACGGAACCCTCGGAGTGCTAGTCCGACTGGCCCTTGGCCGTTTACTATACTATGTAGTTGTGTGGAGAGGTGTGGTGGTACGGAACCCTCGGAATGCTAGTCCGACTTGAACTTGGCCGGTTACTATACTATGTAGTTGTGGTGGTACGGAACCCTCGGAGTGCTAGTCCGACTCGCCCTTGGCCGGTTACTATACTATGTAGTTGTGTGGAGAGGTGTGGTGGTACGGAACCCTCGGAGTGCTAGTCCGACTGGCCCTTGGCCGGTTACTATACTATGTAGTTGTGTGGAGAGGTATGGTGGTACGGAACCCTCGGAGTGCTAGTTCGACTAACCCTTGGCCGGTTACAATACTATGTAGTTGTGTGGAGAGGTGTGGTGGTACGGAACCCTCGGAGTGCTAGTCCGACTCGCACTTGGCCGGTTACTATACTATGTAGTTGTGTGGAGAGGTGTGGTGGTACGGAACCCTCGGAGTGCTAGTCCGACTGGCCCTTGGCCTGTTACTATACTATGTAGTTGTGTGGAGAGGTGTGGTGGTACGGAACCCTCGGAGTGCTAGTCTGACTCGCACTTGGCCGGTTACTATACTATGTAGTTGTAAGGGGAGGTGTGGTGGTACTGAACCCTCGGAGTGCTAGTCCGACTCGCACTTGGCCGGTTACTATACTATGTAGTTTTAAGGAGAGGTATGGTGGTACGGAACCCTCGGAGTGCTAGTCCGACTCACACTTGGCCGGTTACTATACTATGTAGTTGTGTGGAGAGGTGTGGTGGTACGGAACCCTCGGAGTGCTAGTCTGACTCGAACTTGGCCGGTTACTATACTATGTAGTTGTGTGGAGAGGTGTGGTGGTACGGAACCCTCGGAGTGCTAGTCCGACTCGAACTTGGCCTGTTACTATACTATGTAGTTGTGTGGAGAGGTGTGGTGGTACGGAACCCTCGGAGTGCTAGTCCGACTCGCACTTGGCTGGTTACTATACTATGTAGTTGTGTGGAGAGGTGTGGTGGTACGGAACCCTCGGAGTGCTAGTCCGACTGGCCCTTGGCCGGTTACTATACTATGTAGTTGTGTGGAGAGGTGTGGTGGTACGGAACCCTCGGAGTGCTAGTCCGACTCGCACTAGGCCGGTTACTATACTATGTAGTTGTGTGGAGAGGTGTGGTGGTACGGAACCCTCGGAGTGCTAGTCCGACTCACACTTGGCCGATTTTTTTTGTTCCGTACACCCAAATGGTGACCAACGGAAAACTATTACTAAGCCTCCGTTGTCTGTCCGTCTGTCTGTCTCTCAGCGAGCTGTATTTCATGAACCGTAATAGTAGACAGTTGAAATTTACACAAAATATGTATTTCTATTAACAAATTTTCTATAACAAAAAGTACTGTATTGACACATTTAATTAATTTGTCATTTGAGACCGGTACTTTCCCAGACCAGCTGAAGGTTTCTATTATAAAACCTCTCTTTAAAAAGGGGGAGCGAGCAATCATTGACAATTATCGACCGGTAGCACTAATTTCAGTTATCTCCAAGATAGTTGAGAAATGTATGCTTAAGAGACTAGTAGATTTTTGTAACAAATTTGGTATCATTAGACCAGAACAATATGGGTTCCAAAAAGAAAAAACTACTACGCTTGCCATATTTGATTTAGTAAACAATGTTTTAAAAAATATTGACAGTAAGGTGCTGACATCTGTTCTGTTTTTTGACATGTCAAAAGCATTTGACTATGTAGATCACAATATATTATTATTTAAGCTAGAAAAGTATGGCATAAGAGGCCCGACACTAGATTGGATTCGTTCATACTTACAAAATAGAAAACAATGTGTTGAAATCAGCAATCTAGATAGTGATAAAGTAATGACTACATACAGGTCAGTTTTCAAGTATAACAGGAAGGGTGTACCACAAGGTAGTGTACTTGGTCCACTACTTTTCCTACTTTATATTAATGATCTGCCTGAAGTGACTAAATATAAATGCATTCTCTTTGTTGATGACATTTCTGTTATTGTGACATCTAAAGTAAATAACATTGAAATATTTGAATATGAAATAAATGAAACTGTAAAAAATATTGTGAATTGGCTGTCTAATAATAATTTAATTGTAAATTTGACTAAGACTAAATATGTAAATTTCTCTACAAGACATCGCAATCAAATTACTTTGGACATAAAATATGCAGAACAATCTTTGATAGAAGCTGAAGATGTGAAGTTTCTAGGCTTGACTATCGATAAGTTTTTTAATTGGAATGCACAAGTTAATAATATTTGTGGTCGAATTAACAGTTTTGTATATGTTTTAGGCAAATTGACTAAGGTTTCGTCACTACAAACTACTTTGATGGCATATCACGGGTGTGTATGCTCTATATTAAGATATGGTCTATTGTTGTGGGGGAACTGTTCATTGGCGAATAGGGTTTTCATTGCACAAAAAAAGTGTATTCGAGCAATGTGCAGTGCCCATCCTTTCGACTCATGCAAACCACTATTCTCTAAGTTAAAGATTTTAACTTTGCCTAGTATGTATTATACGAAGTTTGTGTTTTCGTGAAACAGAACAATAAATTGTTTAAAACTGCCAAAGATATTTACCCTCGTAACACGAGACACCCAGACAGACTGGTTCTAGATCATTGTCCACGAACGACCTTATACCAAAATAATTGCTTCAATATGTGCATCAAAATTTATAAATAAAGTACCACATAATATAATTATTCTGCCCATAAATCTGTTTAAGAGCAGGCTATTTAATTGGTTATTAGAGCATAATTTTTATAGCGTTAAGGAATTTCTTGACGGAAAATTTGACGACTAATTATTATAACTTTGACATGTAATATAATTCGGAAATGTAATTTAATAATATAAATGAATAATAAGATATACCTATTGACTTGCATATGTAGTGTAGCCAAGTAAAATTATAACTGTATTAAACTTATTTATGTTTGCATGCTATTTTAATAGTTGTACCAGGAGATTTTTTGTGCTTTGTTATCTTGCATTTTGTATCTTTACCCTGTACAAAGCGAATAAATGAATTATGAATTACTAAAAATTAAAAAAAGTGAAAACATACTCCATACAACAAAACGTGTTTTTATAATTATTAGTATGTAACAAGATTGTTGTTACGAGCAGTCACAATTTTGTTGCATCCTGTATAGCAGAACTACTTTCCCCAAGAAACTGAGTGTCAATTCTCAAAAAACATTGGACCCTCCATACGCTATTTGGTATAATCAAACATAAAATGCCTAAATACCTGCACAATAAACTCACTTGGTCTGCTGCTGGCCATCGCTACAACACTAAGGCCTCTGCCTATCTCCTATGTGTTCCACGGCATAGGTCCTCTGCATTTCGTGGAAGCTTTAGGTATCTAGCCACGAAATGCTGGAACAACTTACCTCCTCCTGTCCGCGATGAACAAAGTTTGTTCTCTTTTAAGGGAAAGTATCGCGAGTATCTACTGATTTGCAAAGATCAGAGTAACTACTTACTACATAATAATTATTTTTCTTAATATACCTAACCTTATAAAATGTACTCTAGTATGATATATTGATATTATTTATACCCATTAATACTAGTTTTTATCAGCGGCTTCACTCGCATGGGTATCGTTGTTGTGACTATCTCTGAGGGTGAGTGGTGCGCGAACCGCAAGCGGTTCGTGAGCGTAGTGTCAATCGGGAAAGTGTAGCTTTCTACTGGTGAAAATATTTTCAAATCGGTTCAGTAGTTCCAGAGATTACTTACTACAAACAAACTTACAAACTTTGCCTCTTTGTAATATTATTGTAGATTAAGTACCTACCTTTATATATGTGTATCTTTATTTATTACACATATGCTCAGCTATTTACTAACATACTAGGCATACATACAATCGCACACAGTTGTACCTATTTAGTTTTACAACGATGTAATTTGTTCGTTCTTGTGCCTCTACTTTTAAAAAATAACATTTTCATTGTTTCTATTTTAATTTATTAAATTTATTTTTAACATGTTGTGAAGAGCGTGCGTTCGTTCGCCGAACCGGTTTCTGGCAGAATAACAGCGCTGCAGAGTATACTGCAGCATATGCTGAGTCAGTACCGTTTTGGTGCACAGTACAGCTATTTTTTTATAGTTTATTTCTATAGTTTGTAAATTGTACCTGGAAATTGTTGTACTGTACTCTAAATAAAAGTTTTTCTATTCTATTCTATTCTATTCTATTCATACAAAAATGCCAAAAAATGGTCGATCAGCTGATCGATTTGTATGAAGAGTTTAATTTTTTTGCGATTTCAGCAAAGCCATATAACAATTTTTTTTCAGTATAATAAGCCCCAGTTAGCGGGACCTAAACCAGTTTTGTTACACCATGTAAACAAAAGACTTAAAAGATTAATAATCTACCTTAATTTTAATTAGAAATTTAAACAATTACAAAATGCTTAACGTTCCCACATGAATAACTGCAGTAAATTTCTCTATTAAAAAACTTTTGAAACTTTTCTATTTTAGCACACGCAAACTCTAGGTTAGCATAAAACCTATTTTTAAAAGCAAATCATGACAAAATTACACAGTAAAGTTAGTAACTGGATGCATGCATATTCTTGTATGTTACCCCGACCAGCCAGCAGTCAGGGTAGAAAATTGTATGGTACGCCGTCGTACTATCTTGAATTTACTGAGCTATTGGTATGGGATAAGTTAAAAGCGGTCGTAGCTCAGCGCGATTTTCAACCGCCTCGTGGCATAATGGTTAGTCTATTCGCTTCACACCAAGAGGTCGCGGGTTCATTCCCGGCAGAATCAACTTTGTAATACTAAGCCATAATCAACAATAAAAACTCGGATTCTGCTTCTGAAGACTCGGGTTGGTTGGTGGTAGGGCATTTAATAGCCCGCCTGGCTAGCTTACACAATCTTATCTGAGTATTGCTGCCAAACATCAGTGTTAATATCATTGATGTGTTCCGGCTTGATGTTATGGTAGCCAGATCTCCATTGCGTTGGAGAATCTTGGTAAGCCCGCTTCCATCTTTGCCATTATCGTCACTTACCATCATGACGACAAAGGCTTATCAATTGTGGATAACAAAGAATATTGACGTGGTTACATCGCTTGTGCAGGGTTAACTGTCCTTAGTCATGCAGTGTCATTAGATGGATGGGTTCAATTGGTAGTGGCATTTTTTTCGGCCTTCTCCATGCACGTTAAGCCGGTGGTACCGGTCGACCCTTGATAAGCCGTTTCAGGTGTCTTAGAGCTACTTTTGACTGTGAAGTTCGCCGCTAGTGAGTTGAAATATTGTTATCAGCTCATATACGTCCCCACCGAGGGGCTCGAGCCTGCCCTGAATTAGGGCGATCAATCCTTAGTAAACCACGCGGACCCAGTGCGGGTTTGTCGACTTCACACACAACCTTCGAGTTTTTTCGCAGGCATGTGCAGGTTTCCTCACGATTTTTTTCTTCACCGTAAGAGCGTCGGATAAACGTACATATGAAATCGAAATTCAAAAACACATTGGTACGTGGCAGGATTCGAACCACAGCCTCCCGGATAGGAGGTAGCGGCCGTAACCGTTACGCCACCGACGCTCTCTCTCTTTCAGAGAGTTGAAGTAACCTACAACAACATGGACTTGGCCCCCGTGCTTGGAGGATGGCCTAATCATACTGAGTTGTGAAGGGACCAATGCTCCAACAGTGGGAACGTATAGGTTGTTAACTAAGCTGTAGGTAACTCGAGGTTTTTAGGGTTTAAAATAATTGGTTCTTGACCCAGGGCCCAACTATTTTGTACAACTGGTTGGCCTAAGAGTAAAAAAAATGGTTAATTATAATTAGAGCGGCCATTTTCACACATGCATTTTAGAAGACAGTCTTAACTAGAATATGCTTCCTTATTTGTTCCGAATATTGTCATCATATAAGCCGTAGGACGCCAACTGCTGAACAAATGCCTCCAAGAATTTCTACAACGACCGGTCTAGCGCTGATCGCATCTAGCAAACTTCATCAGGTCATCAGTCCACCGAGTGGCAGGCCTGGGCGTTGCCACTCGAGAACTTTACCCCATCAGCCATCTCTTCTACAAACTATGTGACCCGTCGACTGCCACAAAAGTTTAGCGAGTCAATGTAAAAGTAATATTTTTTATTATTTTTAAGAATAATTGAAAAACTAAGTGGCAATAGGCGGGCACGTTGCTTAGTTGTTCTCGAGTGGCTACCGCGCACCGGAAAACGTAGTGTAGGCAGGTCTCCCACTCGGTGGGCCGATGACCTGGTGAAGGTCGCGGGAAGCTGCTGGATGCGGGCAGCGCAGAACCGTTCATCGTGGAAATCTTGGGGGACGCTATATTCAGTAGTGGACGTCCTTCGGCTGATATGATGATTATAAAAAAAAAACAATTTACAGGAAGTTTCCAGTACTGTATATCTATATCTATTTATCTATCTTCTATCTATTATCTATTTCTCTATTATAATATAATAAAACTGTAACGGGGCCGTGTCTGTACATGAAATATTTTTGGAAAATAATAACTGTGGTGGACATTACTAACGATACAGAGGCCAAAACAACAACTTTTGGAATTTTTGTCTGTCTGTCTGTCTGTATGTTCGCGCATCACGCAAAAACTACCAGGCCGATTTTGATGAATTTTTTTATGGTGGTTCCGGGTTAACATATAGGATACTTTTTATCCCGGTAAATTCAAGAGTTCCCGTGGGAAAATCAAAAGTATTCATTTATAGAATGGCTCACCACGCAAATGCGGCTTGAGCTATTACAATCAAATTTTATACGTTGATACCCTTATCGCGAACTAAAACTGGGACATTGTGAATCCCAAAAAAAATAAGGATTCCTGCAGGAATGCAAATAAATGTATCTTTAGAATGACTCAACGTAACAATATGAAACCATTACATTACATTACATAAATGCTGGAACAACTTACCAAATGCTGGAACAACTTACCTCCTCCTGTCCGCGATGTACAAAGTTTGTTCTCTTTTAAGGGAAAGTATCGCGAGTATCTCCTTGATTTGCAAAGATCAGAGTAACTACTTACTACATAATAATTCTTTTTTTTTTTTTTTATATACCTAACCTTATAAAATGTACTCTAGTATGATATATTGATATTATTTATACCCATTAATACTAGTTTTTATCAGCGGCTTCGCTCGCATGGGTATCGTTTTTGTTACTATCTCTGAGGGTGAGTGGTGCGCGAGCCGCAAGCGGTTCGTGAGCGTAGTGTCAATCGGGAAAGTGTAGCTTTCTACTGGTGAAAATATTTTCAAATCGGTTCAGTAGTTCCAGAGATTACTTACTACAAACAAACTTACAAACTTTGCCTCTTAGTAATATTATTGTAGATTAAGTACCTACCTTTATAATATTTATATCTTTATTTATTACACATATGCTCAGCTATTTACTAACATACTAGGCATATATACAATCGCACACAGTTGTACCTATTCAGTTTTACAACGATGTAATTTGTTCGTTCTTGTGCCTCTACTTTTAAAAAATAACATTTTTATTGTTTCTATTTTAATTTATTAAATTTATTTTTAACATGTTGTGAAGAGCGTGCGTTCGTTCGCCGAACCGGTTTCTGGCAGAATAACAGCGCTGCAGAGTATACTGCAGCATATGCTGAGTCAGTACCGTTTTGGTGCCAGTACAGCTATTTTTTATAGTTTATTTCTATCGTTTGTAAATTGTACCTGGAAATTGTTGTACTGTGCTCTAAATAAAAGTTTTTCTATTCTATTCTATTCTATTCTATACATTGGGATGGGGTGTTTTGAACATCATTGTATAGTCGGGTATTATTTATCCAGGAAAACTAAAGAGGTCCCATGGGAAATTATCTATCGATACTTACAATAATAAATATAGAGTACTTTTTCAACATATAAGCTACACATACCACACATTATAATCATAGCAGCAAAATGTCAATAGATGGCACTGCAGGAATAATAAAACGCGCTTAAGTTGTGTTAAAACATTAAAATATTATTTCATACTTTTGAGTGGATTTCTTTTATGTATTTTTCAGCATACGCTTTTTACACAACTCTCTGGAGTTATGGCACGTAGCGATGTGTTTCATACGCGAACAGTTAGGTATTTTTTTATAGATTGCAATCGTGTAAAAAAGTTAAAAACACATAAATTGAGTTTAGCTTCTTTTAACAGGAGGCACAGATATGAGAACTCTTCTGACGGCGACTATTTGCGTATGGCAGTTGCTCTCCGCCTACAATATCAATATCTGTGAACCTCATCAATGTATTTGCGGGTCCACGGTGGAGGCAATTGGCCATCACTCACTGAGTTGCGGTCATTGTTTGTGAAGATTCCCACGTCACCAATTCCTTAATGACCTCACTCGGAGGGCACTGGTATCGGCCAGATGGAATATTCCATCTTTGATGCAGCCACTGGGCTCTAGTCGATGTGATGGCAAAAGGCCGGAGGGTTTAAACAGGTGCTATGGAAGAGAGGAACGTGCCTGTTTTGGGACTCTACTTTTTCTGCCTCACTTCTCACCCGTACGGTACTACTGCTCAATTTGCGGCGAGCAAGAAGCATAATAAGTACTCGGTCTTGAAGGCAAATTACTGCTTTGTGCCGCTGGTCTGTGAAACAACCGGCTGCTGAACCCTCAGAGGCCTTTGCCTTCACAAAGGAGATTGGCCGTCGCCTTCGAGAGAGGAGATGTGACGTGAGGTCCTACCTGCTGCTAAGGTTGTCTATTGCCATTCAGCGCGGCAACGAGAAGTGCGTCATGGGCTACTTTGGAGCTGATACTACTCGAGGATTTAACCCATATTAATATTTTTAGAAAGTTTTATTACTAGATTGATACAATGATTTGAATTAGTTTTTCGATAATATAGGTATATGTGTTATTTCATCATATCAGTTTATATACGTCCCCACCAAGGGGCTCGACCTGCCCTCAGTTAGGGAGATCAGGCCTTAGACGATCACGCGGGCCCATTGCGGGTTGATTGACTTCACACATAAGCTTCGAGTTTCTTCGCAGGCGTGTGCAGGTTTCCTCACGATGTTTTTGTCACCGTAAGAGCGTCGGATAAACGTACATACCAGTATGAAATCGATATTCGTATAGATTTTGTTAAGTGGCAGCATTCGAACCACGGCCTTCCGGACTGGAGATAGTGGCCCTAACCGTTCTGCCACCGACGCTCTATATGTTATTTAAGATTTAGAATTCCTTACTTATTATTATATAAATGTGAAAATGTGTTTGTTTGTTTGTTACCTATTCACACTTTAACACCTCTACCAATCTTGATGAAATTTGGCATGCAGGTAGCCTGTATCACTGGGAATGAAATAGTCAACTTTATATCTGTGGAAATTATCATAGCCCGATGCAGTTCCTGAGGAAACTAAAACAATACTCCTTGTTCGTTAAGTTATTTAAAATCGTAACAAAAAAATGAGTTGGTGTGATTTTTAGCACAGAGATGAGGTGGAAAATGATATCATTTACTAATAAGTATATCCTGACATAGTTGCCGCGGGATCTGGGGACAACTGTTTTCTACGCTCGCGCACGTCGGTGGCGTCGCAACGGAGCAACGGATTAAAGTTATTTTTTGTATAGAATTTGTTGAGGGGGTGGGAAGTGACAAAGACTGCTAATCCGAATAGCCCGATACAGTTCCTGAGGTACCTGGAGAAAACTCATGTCCACGCTTCGCGCACAACTCACCCTCAAAAAGAGTCATAAAAGCTATGTCCAGGCGGACGAAGCCGCGGGCAAAAGCTAGTAATAAATAAATGAATTGCTAAGAAATAAAAAAACACAAATAATAGTTAAGAAAAAAAGTAAGTGAGTGGTTTTATGAAACCACGGTAAAAGTGAAACTTTACAGAGGACGAAACGGACATGGCTGCTCTCGCTACGGTACAGAGGACGAAACGATCATACCGTCAGATGAAAGCGACCGTCACACGAAATGCAACACACAGACGAAAAAAATTGAGACCATGTAATAATAAAAAAATCACTTTAAAATCCAGTAGTAAGTAGCATTGAAAAGCCTATGCCTTGCCCCACAGCCAGACATGGTGGTGGCATTCCATACCGGCAGGTGCTACAAAATACAACTATTTGTGCTATGACTGTACTCATTTTGTATGTTGATGTTGCACGGCGCGGCGGGCAGCTTGAAGTACCCAGTTTACTTGTTGTGTGGGAATCGGGAGGTTTCAATATTTATACATTTCCCTTACTCGTGTCTCGTACAGACCGCCCGTGACTTCGCCTGCCTCAAATCAGGTACGTGTCTGCATTGAGAATCAACATTTCAAAGGATAAAAAACACCTCTAACTCTTTTCTGTGAGGAAAAAAAATTAAAAGGATCCTACTAATATTATAAACGCGAAAGTTTGCAAGTATGTATGGATGTATGTTTGTTACTCTTTCACGCAAAAACTACTGAATGGATCTGGCTGAAATTTGGTAGAAAGACATATTAGAAACTGGATTAACACATAGGCTACTTTTTTTCCACTTTTCGAGGGTGCCTCGAAAAGTCATAGAAACGTTGTCCACGCGTCCATGTTTTTATTTTTTTCTGAATTGGCACATTTTAGGATTACATGAACATAAAAAAAATCGGTAACCAGCAAAAGCAACCACTACGAAGAAAAGAGTTGATTAAATTAATTTTGATGATTAAAAAAACAATAGTTATTTATTTGTAACTTAAACTACGTGCAATTTTTAATGTATAGGTACGATAGTATAATTGCGTTAGTCGAGGACCGTGTCGAAAACAAACAAGAGAAATTAAAAATAAATCTTTCAATCTGAAGGCGGTAATATAACAGAATTTCGTTTTTTTTGACGTCAATTACTCCTAAATGATAGAAAAACCAAGGTTGAAAAAAATACCCTTATTGTTGATGATGTTCCTTAAATTCAAAAGCTATTAAAAACACGATTGAGCAGTTCTGGCTCGATAGAAAAAAAACCCAAAAATAGGTCTACACCGTTGCTTTTAACTCTAGTTATGACTAATATTTTAAGTATAAATTTTAAAAAATACACATAAATATTTTTTATGATAATACAAAGTGAGTAATGTTATTATTTTTTATATTTTTATTGTTGTTTTTAATTGAAACGAAAAAACCATTGAAAAAGTGTGGTTATATTCTTTACTCTTTACACGTAAAGAAAAAGACAGAGACAACTGTTCCAATCAATACCTCGCCTTAAGTGCAGAAGTATAAATTTCTGTGCTCCGAGTGTAAGCCGCCTCCGTGGCGTAATGGTTAGTCCATTCGCTTCACACCAGGAGGTTGCGGGTTCGATTTCCGGCGGAGTCAACTTTGTAGGAATAAGTTTGATTGGTGGTAGAGCATTTTAATAGCCCATTGATTTATATCATAGGGAAGAGAACGGTGTTTACATAATACAACTTTTAGGACAAAGTAGGTTTGCCTTTCAGTAGGACTATACAAAAATTACAAAGTTTTTTTATTCACTATTGGTAATCCCTTGGCATCATCTAACCTGATGGTAAGTGACGATGATGAGGAAGATGGAATTGGGCTTACCAAGATTCGCCAACGCAATGGAGAACTATCTATCTTATCTTCAAGCCGGAACACATCAATGTTTTTAACACTGACGATTGGCGGCAAGACTTAGATAAGATGGTGGTAGCCAGCCAGGCGGGTTTAGAAAATGCCCTACCACCAACTGAACCGAGTCTCTCAAGTTGACCCCACCGGGAATCGAACCCGAGACCCCTGGTGTGAAGCGAAAGGACTAACCATTACGCCACGGAGGCGGTTAAAGTTATTTAGTAGGAAAACGAATTGGCCTAATAGACATTACTTTTAGTATAACTCTTTGCGCACTACGCTTTCTACGCGTAGGAAATAAGCCTTCCTTGGACCACCCCATACAATAAAAGATAACTAAGTGGGCAAGTTTCAGTGTCATTACTAACAGACATACATGAAAATCGTCGTATCAGCTCATATACGTCCCAACCGAGGGGCTCGAGCCTACCCTGATAGGGTGATCGGGCCTAAGTCGACCACGCGGGCCCAGTGCGGGTTGATCGACTTCACACACAACCTTCGAAATTCTTCGCAAGCGTGTGCAGGTTTCCTCACGATGCTTTCCTTCACCGTTAAAGCAATCGATAAGTATATGTACGTATATTTCGAAAAACTCCTTGGTACATTGGCCGTCCGGATTTGAACCCGGCACCTCTGGTTAGAAGGACCGAGTCGTTACCAGTTGAGCCACCGACGCTTGTAGGTACATCAAAATACTGAAGAAATATAGCAAGACACAACATAATAAATATGTTATACTGGCGTTAAACGTTAGTTGATTAAAGTTGTAAGTGGGAGGTAATATTTTGTTTCTTTTTATGGCTAAAATCACCTTAAAGCCCTTCCTTATAAACCATAAACCTCCAGGTAGGTACGTACCTACCCAAACCAGTAATCCTTTAGAATTAAAACCTAAACAGTGATAACCTTTTTCTTACTCCTATCTTAAAATTAAAAAAAAGAAACCAAGTAGAAGGCTGTGATTGGTCGGCAGCGACAGGTGTGTGTTTGGAGCATAGACCTGGACCGTTCTGCGCGTCTTATAGGAACAGGTAAGTACTTACTATACAGCGTGTATGTTTTGTTACCAGATAAAATATGCTTAGAAGTAAAAATTGAGGCTTCGCAGAATTGTTCTAGCTAATGAAGATCTCATTCACACTTTAGCCACACCCTGGACACTTCATACAACAGGCCAGAAATGACATTTCAAAAAACGAATGACGAAACAAACAAAATCGGGGCGAAATCCTATACGTTCGACAATCAAACTGTAACCAATCTGTATCAATCTGGGTGACGAGGGGGTGAGGTCGCAATCTAGAGAGCGGCAGGGAGTGTTCATACTGTATCTTAGTATTAATATATATACTTTGCTTTAGCACTGTATATTGACGGCCTTTGTCCAGCAGTGGAGTCTTTCGACTGATATGATGATGATGATGAATATTGACTGTGTCTTTTAAACCTTGATAGATAGACGGTTAATTTTTTTTCAGAATATGTGTTACTACAGAGGATTCAGTGAGTAATGGGGGTTCCCATACAAGAAACGTGTTTCTTAAAGGTTATTTTTGTTTTCGCTCTATCATAAAAACGGCAATGCATACATTTATTAAACTTTTTGAGCCTTTAAAAACATGTTTTTTGTATGGAAAACCCGTTTTTTTACAGCGGCAATAGAAATACACACTCCGTGAGAATATAAAGTTGTCCCTATACAAAAAAACATGTTTTTTAAATATGTGTTTTAGAGGTATTTTTGATTTATCTGCATCTTTATAACAGTCATATATCTATACAAGTTTAAATTTTTGTGTGACTAGAGTACTATTTTGAAGTATAATAAATAACAAATAATGGTAAACATACGAAAGTGCAAAACGTGGGTACTTGCGCTAAGAAGCCCGAGCTAGATAAAAAAAAACAGCCAGGTGCTAGTGTCGGACTCGTGCATAGAACATTTTGTATGGAAAATCTAACAACAGTTTTCATATCCAAATGCATATTTTAAGTTGGTCGACTATCACTTCTTAACTAAGAAAGCCTAATTAGCCGTGATACTTTTCCTTTTAAATTCATTAATCGTCCTACTATTCACAGTTTATTTCAGATATCCTGAAATAGTGGTTTAACTGGTGGTGGGGGGGACTCTTTTAGCAATTTAAAGCTTAAAATTTGCAAATGAATCCCTGAATCCAAAAAAATCGTTGTAGCAATCCCTCAGTAGTTTTAGTTTTAACCGCCTCCGTGGCGTAATGGTTAGTCCATTCGCTTCACACCAGGAGGTCGCGGGTTCGATTCCGGCGGCGGGGTCAACTTGTAGGACTCGGTTTGGTTGGTGGTAGGGCATTTTTTAAGCCCATCATTTTTTAAACATCAATGTTAACAACATTGATGTGTTCCGTCTTGAAGATAAGATAGCCAGTTCTCCATTGCATTGGGGAATCTTGGTAAGCCCGCTTCCATCTTCGGCATCATCGTCACTTACCATCAGGTGAGATGATGCCAAGGGCTTACCAATTGTGAATAAAAAAAATAAAAAATAAAAAACTATTCAACGATACCCCACTTGATAGGGTTCGTCAACAAAAAAAATCATCCACTCTTTACATGTAGGGGAGGTACAATTTATCGGCGTAATTAACGTGTATACTCATGCCAAATTACAGCTTTCTAGTACTAATAGTCTCTGAGCTAAGCCGCGGACAGACAGACATGGCGAAACTATAGGGTTCCTTCTTGACTACATAACCCTAAAAAGCATTTTTCTGTTACTGGCGTTGATGTCTTCTATTTTTAATGAATAGGTATCATCACAGAGCACAGAATCACATCGCTCGCGCCCCCGAGCGAGCGTATTCCGAGCTCTGTGGGTATCATTATCACAGTGGCACAGATTACTAATTAGTTACTACGTACAGTGATGTAGGGAAGTGTGCTAGTACAGAACCCTCGGAGCACGAGTCCAAACTGCACTTGCCCGTTTTTTTTCTTTTTCAAGGAATGAGCCATGAAAAAAAAATAGATACGAAAAGCAGGTATCAAATGAGACATCAAAAGCTTTACTTTTTAATTATTAATTTTCAAGATGAAGCAGTAGGTGGTTTTGTAGGTACCTACTTAATTTAATTCCTTTCAGTAGTCCGAAAATAAAACAATAACTATTTTCAAAACATCCTGTATTAATGAAATGAGTAATTACGTCTATGGATAATTGATAAGGTCGTCTCACACACGGCAGTTCAATGACCTCGAGAAAAAATCCCTACTGTGACATCAACCAATCAAGTTTGAGCTCAAGTCGTGAACTGTTCAATGCAAAAACTAGCTCTCATTAAAATGGATAGTCAAGTTTTATCGACCAATAAAAATAGGCACTTGGCTTAGTGATGTTTGTAAGGTTAATGCAGCTCTTTTTTAATTTAGTCAGTTGAATCAAGAGTGGATAGGAATGAAGGATAGAGAGACAACTTTTTCTCATCACTGCATCTTCGCTATGCAGTTTGACTTGTGGTTTATGTAATATGGATTGACGATAGTAAGTACCTGGCTATTGGCTTTAAGTAATTATCTGGAGACTATAAAATAATGTTTTAATTAATTATAAAACAAATTGTCTTTGGATAAGTAGATCGGTACACTTTCTGTCAAGTTTATGGTCTAATGCACCATTTTATCAATATGTATATCAAAAACTTTTATTTAGCTTACAATGTTTGTATGTATGTATGTATGTTTGTTTAGATCAAATCTTGCTATCGATTATAGAGCGGCTTCCAGGGGTCCGATTGAGCTGAAGTTTGGAATGAAGGCGTATTCCTGGTAAAAATAGATACTTTTGGTTTTTGAAGTTGATCTGATGACGAACTTTGGAGATGGAATGAAGCTTCCAGAATTGTCTTTTATTTTAGAATATAATTTGAATCGTATGAAACCTCAGATTAAAAGTAATGTAGGTAGATATTATGTTTCATACAACAATGGTTACTTCACAAAAAGTGGGATAACGCTTGTTCTATTATATACATAAGTATACACCTTAAAATCGCCTTTTATTTTTGATCCGAGTATAAAACACAGTCTTTATTTTAATTTGGAACGGTGTATTTTTTACATTTATTTGAGCATTTGGCTTTTTTATCATAAAAACTCTTTTCAAATAAAAACATGTACCAAAGAGCTTTAAGGTATTCGTGGAATGTAGTAGCGAGTACAAAAAAAGAGACGTTTAATTAGATAGTACATGTGCTACCAATAACAAAAGTTAGGTACGTTTAATTGGTTTGTACTACCGAGTACAAAAGTGAGGCACGTTTAAGTCACAGATAAGATAAATAATATCTTATCCGTGGTTTATGTGACCTGTCTATTATACTAGGAAAAAGTTAAGGTAGGTACGTTTAAGTGGTTTGCACTACTGAGTACAAAAGTTAGGTACGTTTAAGTGGTCTGTACTATCAAGTACTTAACAAAGTTAGGTACGTTAAGTTAGTCTGTAATACCTATTACAAAAATGTAAAATTCCATTGCCTCAGAAATCAGAAATCATTTATTGCATTTATCGTAGGTCACAGAATAAGATGTTATTGTGTAGGTATGGTAAGGTCACTATATTGATATACCTTTACAGGCGTACAATATAAAGTTAGCTAACACTGTAGATTATCGGTTAAAGAATCTAAGTATTATAATGTCATTCATAAAATCAATTCATTAAATTGTCGTCAATTAATAAAAATATAATTACAATTTGAATGAAATTACAATTTGCTCTTATTTTCTATGAATTTTAGCACAATGTAAAAGAGTTTAAACAGCAACCATTCCGTAACTGCATTTTTAAAACAGAATAAAACTAAACGGTTATTGTGCAGTGTTATTGCCATAAAGTAAATGCTTTTTTTTTAAAACAGTAGTCATTAAGCTGTTTAAAACTATACGGTTATTGTACAGAGTTATTGCTATGTCGTAAATGCTTTTTAAAAAAGTTGTCATTAAGCTGTTTAAAACTATACGATTATTTTACATAGTTATTGAAATGCAGTAAACGCTTTTTTAAAACAGTAGTCATTAAGCTGTTTAAAACTGTACGGTTATTTTACAGAAATATTGCCATGCAATAAATACTTTTTTTAAAAGTAGTCATTAAGCTGTTTAAAACTATACGATTATTATACATAGTTATTGTAATTCAGTAAATGCTTTTTTTAAAACAGTAGTCGTTAAGCTGTTTATAACTATACCGTTATTGTACAGAGTTATTGCCATGCAATAAATGCTTTTTTTAAAAAGTAGTCATTAAGCTGTTTAAAACTATACGATTATTGTATATAGTTATGCAGTAAATGTTTTTGTAAAACAGTAGTCATTAAGCCGTTTAAAACTATACGGTTATTGTACAGAGTTATTGCCATGCAGTAAATGCTTTTTTAAAACATTAATCATCAAGCTGTTTAAAACTAGACGTTTATTGTACAGAGTTACTGCTATGTAGTGAATGCTTTTGTTAAAACTGTAGTCATTAAGCTGTTTAAAACTATACTGTTATTATACAGATTTATTGCCATATAGTAAATGCTTTTCTGATAAAAAGTTGTCTTAGGGTGATGCGAGTTTCAGTGTTACAGTGTTGGCCTAGAAAATGGCGCGAATTGTCAACTAAATTTTTCGCATTTGTTTTTATAATGTCCGTGGAAAGCTTTTGAACGGCATAGCCGGGTTTATACAACTTCCAGAGATGCTAAATAATAATAATTAAGTCATATAAGTAATTTTTTTGCGATGTATACAGGTCCCTTTTTTAACCTTTTGTTTTCTATGGTTTAATTAACTTAATTAACGTCAGAAATAACGAAAATCTGTAATATTACCGCCTCAAATTATTTTTATTTATAACTGAAGGATCCCAACTTGCATTATGGGATATCTTGAATCCAAAAGTTGCACAGTTACCAAATGTAGGTACTTCAACCTGAAATAACAAATTATTATAATAATGGAACCTTTAATAGAACCTACCTTAACATTAAAAACTTGTAAGGCAGCACAAGATTGAACTCATTAAATATAATTTTACTTCACATGGCAACCTGTCCACTAGAACCAGAAATAACAAGTAAAATAACAGTTATTTTACAAACAGCGGTTCAGTAATGACGTTGCGTTGGATTTTGAAACAGGCGACGACCAATTTGGGCATGGTGGTTGATAAGGAAATAAAATTAATAGATTATTATAGCAAACGCTAGAAAAATGCAATTGTAGGTCGAGCATAAGTTTTGAGAGTTCTTTAGCCTAATTATTTAAAAGATTGATATTGCCAATTGTACTAACATACAGTATGGACACTCCCAGCCGCTCTCTAGATTCCGACCTCACCCCCTCGTCACCCAGATTGATACAGATTGGTTATAGTTTGGTTCTCGAACGTATAGGATTTCGTCGTGATTTTTATGCTCCGTCACTTGTTTTTAGAAATGTCCCGTCACGATAGGTGTATGGAGGGTCCGGGGTGTGGTCATGTTTAAATTTACTACGACGAAAACTATTAATTACAAACACCGATATATTGTGTCTAAATATTCGCAAAGTTTGGATTCAATCCGGCATGTAGTTTTTGTATTAAAGTGGAACTACGTTTGTATGGAAACTCGAGCCTCTTGGGGAACCTTAATCGTAACTTCTGAAATCGTTTGTCCTGACCACACAAATTTTTTTTCTTATCTGTGGTCCTGACTGACTAATCTCACCTGATAGTGAAGAATATGGAAGCAGGCTTACCAAGATTCCCCAACGCAATGGGGAACTGGCTATCTTATCTAAAAGCTGAACACACCAACACTGTTAACATTGATGCTTAGCGGCAAGACTTAGATAAGATGGTGGTAGCTAGCCAGCCGGGAATCGATCCCGCGACCTCCTGATGTGAAGCTGATCCACTGGACAGAACGAGCTAAAATTTAGCATGCAGATAGAAATTATGACGTAGGCGTTCGCTAAGAAAGGATTTTAGAAAATTCCCACCGGTTCGGCAAAAAACGGGATCTGCGCGGGCCATGCAGCTGAGCATCCGATAGTTATAACCATACAATTCTTGTCAACGTTTATTCAATATGAAATCAAAAACATTATCCAGTGGGGACGGGAAATGAGCATAGATTATGTATGCGTTAAGAGAGCGCGCGGCCTCGATACTTTAGCGGAAATCGGGTGCGATTACTGGCTTTATTACTGTACCTGCGTGTTAAAGAAACAGAGTTGGGTGTGCATGACACGTCGATTGCTACACTCGGGGTTTTGGCAGAATCATCGGCGTTGTGGGTACTATACTCACAGTACAATGCTGAGTCCTAACCAATTTCTCAAGCCTGTGTTTTGAACAATTTTGCTACCAATTTTTATTTGCTTTTTGAAGTGAATATTTTAAATATGTTTAGGATTTTTTCTGTCCCGAAAAAGCGTGACGGCCGCGTGGAGGGGTTAGACGATACATCGCGTGGTGAGAGGCGGCAGTGGCGGAGGGGTATTTTTTAATTATTATTTTTTTTAATTTTGGATTTTTTAAATCATACTTTTGGATTTTTTTTATTCTACTTTTCCGTTAAAGTTTCACTTCTAATTTGTGTCCCAGCACACATTTCGTATTTTTTTGATATTCACTGCATTGTTTTTTATTATTTGTTTCACTTACCTTCTTTTGTTAACCGTATACGTATTATGTATCTACTATGTCATTTGTTTGTAAGGCTTTGAGAAATAAACTATCTATGTATCTATCTACATGTTGTTCGTTAGCAACCCATGACATCCCCACTGCTGGGCAAGGATCTCTTCCCAAACTCAGAAAGTTTAGGCCATAGTTTCACACACGGGGGCCACGTCCTGGTTGACGAAGGTTGTAATGGTTAATGGCTGACCCAACCATCAGCAGTTTTCGAGCCGCTTCTGTCTAAACCGACACCAATGGCTTAACGTTCCTTGCGAAGCACAGAAACGGTCGAAATAAATGCCACCACTAAAAGTTAAATCCATCAAAGTAATGACCGTGCTTCTGTTCAGTTAACGTGCGTGATCAAACCAATGGCATCGGAACTGAACTCTAGGACAGCTTCAGTTTCCGAAGAAAGTTACCAATAACTAAAAACCAACAAAATTTTCTCTTTGCTAGTATAAGTTAGATTTAGAACTATTAGTTAAAAAAACTAAAAAACACGATTTTAGTAAACACGTTAAGTAGTTATCATAGATGTACGCCATGTTGGATTTAAGGCACGTGACTATTTTTTCGTATTCCTGACAGCAAACCCTTTCATTTGACACCCATATCATGGGGGTGGATTTCAAATAGCCTGTCCTTGGACGAAGATGGACTTGGGGAGGTCGCCATATTGGATTTGTAATGACGTTTCTTAGCTAGTCATGTGTTGTCATCAGAACTCAGAGCGTGTGCAAAATTTCATCCTAATCAAAGACCGGCAAGTGGGTCAAATTAAGATTCCAAGATTTTCTTACATAGTTACAAGTAAGAGCTAATAAAAGCGTGTTAAAAAAAATTAAGTTTATAAGGTTAACTTTATGACAAGCTTGCAAGTTAAATTTGACCCACTTCCCGGTTTCCGATTGAGCTGAAATTATGCATGCATATGTGTTTCTCGTGACAACGTTATATTGATAGCTTGTACCTAAAAGTTTTAAGATTTTTGAATTATTTTAGTTTCACTTGTCCCGGTGTCTGTAATGAAATCTTGCAATTTAAATTTGACCAACTTCCTGATTTCCGATTGAGCTGAAATTTTGCATTATATGTATATCGCAATATTATTATTAAAAGCTTGTACCTAAAAATTTTAAGGATTTCCAATTTCATTTTAATTAAGGTAAGTAATAAGTAGAATGAAAGAATATGTTAAGGACCGTCGGTGGCGTAAGTAATAGGCGCTACCGCCTGTCCGGGAGGTCGTGGTTCGAATCCTGCCACGTACCAATGTGTTTTAGGATTAGATTTCATATGTACGTTTATCCGACGCTCTTACGGTAAAGGAAAAATCGGGAGGAAACCTGCACACTGGATTGGAGGATTTTCTCATACGTTCCCAATTACAAAAAAACCTGAGTAAGTATACCTTTATTTACTACAGTTCCTAAAACAAATGAATCTCGAGTAAACTGACCAAAGATAAATGCTAGAACTGATACCTAACACTGTTCCTTAATGTACAGAGAGCACATAAAGCTAGACACTCGTAGTGCGATTCTGATCCATACGCATACGCCATAAGAACGGTACAAAGTCCAAAGTGTCTAGCTTGACGTGCTGGCCTCTGTACATACATACATACCCGGTGTAGACTGTAGGTGCATATAAGTAGGCAGCATGAGAAAATGTCGATTAAACTGGTATGGACTAGTCTTAGCGTGTACCAAGAAGTTAACTTGTTGATTAGTTTAATTGAATAACTTGAAGGTTTTTTTTTTCTTAAAGAAGTTAAGGCAATAGATGAGCTTGCGCGCTACCTACATCCTTGGCAGCATCGTTAAATGCAGTTAAACGTATTTTTTTAATTATCTATTACCTACTTAATAACAGTAAAATTTAATTATTTCATTTATCATATCAGCTCATATACGTCACCACCGAGGGGCTCGAGCCTACCCTGAATTGGGATGCTCGGGCTTTGGTCGACCACGCGGGCCCAGTGCGGGTTGGTAGACTTCACACACAACCTGCGAGTTTCTCCACAGGCGTGTGCAGGTTTCCTCACGATGTTTTCCTTCACCGTAAGAGCGTCGGGTAAACGTACATATGAAATCTAAATTCGAAATCACATTGGTACGTGGCAGGATTCGAACCACGACCTCCCGGACAGAAGGCGGCGGCGGTCCTAGCTGTTATGCCATCGACGATCGTCATTATTTTATTATTAGAAAAAAAAATAATGCCAAAGTTAAATGCGGAAAAATGTCTAAACTCTGGTCTGTCCAATTAATATGAGTCAAATTGAAATTAATTTATTTTAATAACGGTTTTCAGTTTTTTTTGTATTTTAAAGATTCTTTTACTGTAATAGGATATCGATAAAGAGAAAAATTGTAATATTTACCATCATACTATAATATTTACCAGCTTCTCGGATTGAAACTCCATCTTAAGGTTTAACCGCAACTAACCGCAAAATACACAAAAGTACCCATAATAACACGTGGGGATGTAAATATAAACCGCCCAAGTGGGAGTCGGACTCGGGAAGACTACCCTACTTTTAGGGTTCCGTAGTCTTTTCAAAAAAATAAATGGTCATTTTTAAAAACAAAACTATGTTTTCAGTTGGTAATAGAACATTTTGTATGGAAAATATGTGAACCTTTTACAAATCCAACTGCACATCTTTAGTTGGTCGACTATTTCTCCTAAACTAAGAAAGCCCACTTAGCCATAGTAGAAGACTTAACTGTTATAGTTTTCCTTTAGGTATCCTACTATATCCATTTTTTTCAGATGTCCTGAAATAGTGGTTTAGCTTTTAGGGGTGGGGAGAGATACTTGTCTCTAACAAAAATTAATATACTATAATGCTTAATATTTCGCAAACTGATCCAGACGGACAGAGAGACAGACATACAGACAAACAGACATGGTAAAACTACAAGGGTTCCTTGTTGACTTTCGAACCCTAAAAAACGTTCCTTGAGTAATGATGATACGACAATGAAGTTAAATAAAAAAAGTTTGATTTACATGAAGCCATTTCTGTTACGTGTTCATGTGGTTTTTCGTTATATACAAATACCACAGATAAGAAAAAAAAATGCCGCTACAAATACACTATAAGGCTTCAGCCCATTGGAAGAGTTAAATCAATGTTCCTTCGGTTCAAATGTTGGGGAGTAAGCTGGTGAATGTGTTACGCGAACGGTGATTTCTAGCGTTACGAAAAGTGTGATCGGTCGAGGCGAACGGCACGCCTGATTTGGGGAGTACGATGGTGAATGCGTTACGCGAACGATGATTAAGTTTTACTTCAGTCGTGTGGTCTAAAGCACACTCGTTTTGTTTTTGTTTCTATTGAAAACATCGTGAGGAAACCTGCAAATGCCCGCGGAGAAACTCGCAGGTTGTGTGTGAAGTCGACCAACCCGCATTGGGCCCGCGTGGTCGACTAAGGCCTGATCGCCCTAATTCAGGGTAGGCTCGAGCCCCTCGGTGGGGACGTATGTGAACTGATATGATGATGATGTTAAATATATGGAATAAAAAAAGTGACAAAAACTTTCAGGGATACCGCCCCTGCAAGAAAGGTACGGATGATCTATTTATTCACGCACCCAATGGTGTAGTGTAGACTTTATAGAGGCCTTTCAAAATACTTGAACTACTGAAAAATATTTTTTCGTTCGATTCGTTTACAAAATATCCAGTTTTTAAGTGGCGATTTTTGTTAGATTTACGTATTTCCACCACTTACTTAAAGCTAAACTGCTGTTACAGGGAATCTGAAAGTATTGGAAATTAATTAAAAATAAAATAAAATATTGCTAAGTAACGTAGGTAGGCTTTCTTAGTTTAGGCAAATAAATATACTGTGGTTTAGGAGTAATAAAATCGATTCAGATTTTTCACACCAAATGTTAAAAGGTTTTTTACGTTTAAAAATTTAAGTGCGTTTGACTGAATGTCAGCGGATGGGAAGTGCTGATAGTATAGAATATATATACCAAACATCAAAAATTACGATTTTTTTTAAATGTATTTTTATTTTTTGAAAATACTACGAAATCCTTCGTTGCTTGCGCGTGGTCCAACACGCACTTGGCCACTTTTTAACCGACGAAAAAACGGAGGAGGTTCTCAAGTCGTCGCGTTTTTTTTTTTTTTTATGTATGACCACGCAAAACTTTTTACAGAATAGTCCGATTTTGATAATTCTTTTTTATTTAGTAGACAAAAGTGCTTTTAAAATATGGCGCGTTAATTAGCCATATTTTAGCCACAAAAAAATTAAAAACTTTTTAACATAAAATTAAAACGACAAAAAAGGAAAAGGAACTGAAAAGCGAAAATAAAGAGATTCTTTATAGTCTAACTGAGCTCCTAAACTTATGTTAAGTCAGTGCCAAAACAAACAAACGGAACGTTCGCATTCGGCAATTGCCAACAAAGGGACGCATCACGTCAGTCGCCGCCGCCGTGCATTCCGCTGCTATAATTTCATTTTACGTAATAGTTAATTGGCTTATTTTTTTGATTGGCGCCGACTCAAAATTACTTAGGTACTAGCTGTTTCCCGCGGCTTCACCCGCGAGGACAACGTTTCTATGACTTTTCGAGAGTGCGCGGCTCGCGAGCGTGGAAAACAGTAGCCTATGTGTTAATCCAGGTCCTAATCTGTCCACCTACCAAATTTCAGTCAGATCCTTTCAGTAGTTTTTGCGTGAAAGAGTAACAAACATACATCCATACATTCTTACAAACTTTCGAGTTTATAATATTATTAGTTTAGGATTAGGATTTACATAACTGTAAGAGCTCAGTTAGACTATAAAAGTTCTTTTTATTTTTCGCTTTTCAGTTCCTTTCTTTTTTCTTGGTTTAATTTAATTTTTTGTTAAAAAGTTTTATTATGTATTGCGTTATGCACTGACGCGCTCAGGTATCTGAATACCCAGTGGCTATCGGAGGGTTGACGAGAACTCCTACCCAAGGAGCACAGATTAAAAAAGCAATATTGCAAAAGCCCAGGTGTGGTGTAAGTCAACACCACTATTGTGTCTCGTATAGAATTACCGTATGTGTGACTTGGTTATTAAAACATGATACTGCATGCGGTGCAGATTGCGCGGAAACATTTATCCGTGTCATGTAAAAAGTGATAAACCTACCTATCTACATACGGCATATATCAAAATAAGTGTAGGACCCGTCAACTGGGGCAGAAGAATGATTTCCACGTTGTTACAACAACGTAAGTTTAGCAATTCTGAGAGCCATGTCGGTTACTTTGGTTCTCCTACGGATCTCCTCGTTTCTGATTCGATTACACAGGGAAACTCCGAGCATAGCACGCTCCATTGCCCTTTGGGTGACCTTGAGCCTTCTTATGAGGCCCATAGTAAGCGACCATGTCTCAGTTCCGTATGTCATCACTGGCAACAATTGGTCTTAAGGTAAGGTATCTGGGACGTAAAGATATTGCGAATCTTCCCGAACGGGCGCACATTGAACAGATGGCCATTGGGGCAGTAAAGTTCTCGAGTGGCGACCACGCACCGGAAAGCGTAGTGTAGTGTAGGCAGGCCTCCCACTCAGTGGACCGATGACCTGGTGAAAGTCGCGGGAAGCCGCTGGATGCGGGCAGCGCAGAACCGGTCGTCGTGGAGATCCTTGGGGGAGGCCTATGTCCAGCAGTGGACGTCCTTCGGCTGATATGATGATGATGACAACAACGTAAACATCGTTTAAGTTATGTCTGTCTTTACAGATGAGTGGTGCGCGAGCCGCTTGCGGCAAGATTGGTTGAGGTGTTGAAGAGTGAAGAGTGAACAAACAAACAAACACTTTTTTTATTTATAAAATTAGTAAGGAATGAAGGATAAGGATAGTAATTACTAGTTTTTGCTCGCGGCTCTGCTCGCGTGGATATCTTTTTTGTGACTGTCCTCGAGGGCGCGAGTAAGGAAAAGAACTTTTCCAGGTTCTGACTGTAACGCCTAGTTTATGAAATAGAAGACTCTTTAACACGTCATCGGTTTGTCGCTTATTTGCTTTGTAGCCTCGATTTCGAGTGACGGTAGGTAAAAGGTAGCATATTTCGAGTGACGGTAGGTAAAAGGTAGCATATTTCGAGTGACGATAGGTAAAAGGTAGCATATTTCGAGTGACGGTAGGTAAAAGGTAGCATATTTCGAGTGACGATAGGTAAAAGGTAGCATGATTCGAGTGATTGTAGGTAAAAAGTAGCACATTTCGAGTGACGGTAGGTAAAAGGTAGCATATTTCGAGTGACGGTAGGTAGAAGGTGGCATCTTTCGAGTGAGGGTAGGTAGAAGGTGGCATATTTCTCTTTTTTAAAATAACTAGACTGAAAAGGGAGTTAAATAGATGATTCAAAATTTGTTATTAGTCAAGTAAGTTCATCATATCAGCCGAAGGAAGTCCACTGCTGGACATAGGCCTCCCCCAAGGATCTCCACGACGACCGGTTCTGCGCTGCCCGCATCCAGCGGCTACCCGCGACCTTCACCAGGTCATCGGTCCACCGAGTGGGAGGCCTGCCTACACTACGCTTTCCGGTGCGTGGTCTCCACTCGAGAACTTTACTGCCCCAACGGCCATCTGTTCTACGAGCAATGTGCCCCGCCCACTGCCACTTAAGTTTAGCAATTCTGAGAGCTATGTCGGTTACTTTGGTTCTCTTACGGATCTCCTCGTTTCTGATTCGATCACGCAGAGAAACTCCGAGCATAGCACGCTCCATTGCCCTTTGGGTGACCTTGAGCCTTCTTATGAGGCCCATAGTAAGCGACCATGTCTCAGTTCCGTACGTCATCACTGGCAACACACATTGGTCGAAGACCTTGGTCTTGAGACACTGCGGTATCTGGGACGTAAAGATATTGCGAAGCTTCCCGAACGCTGCCCAGCCGAGTTGGATTCAACGATTGATCTCTTTCTCGAAGTTGGACCTACCTAACAGGACTGTTTGTCCCAGGTACACATATTCGGTAACAACTTCGAGTGTAGAGCCTCCAACCAGAGGAGTAGGTATGACACGGACATTTGACATAATTTTCGTCTTGTCCATGTTCATTCTAAGACCCACTTGTTGAGAGGCTCTACTGAGGCCATCGAGCATTGTGCCTAAGTCGTCCATAGTCTCAGCCATGACCACGATATCGTCAGCGAATCGAAGGTGGGTGATGTACTCGCCGTTGATATTGATGCCGAGTCCACCCCAGTCCAAAAGCTTAAAAACATCTTCCAGGGCGGCGGTGAACAGTTTCGGAGATATAACGTCTCCCTGTCTCACCAATCGCTGCAGCTGGATAGGTTCCTAGTTTTGATCCTGGAGGCGAACCGACATGGTGGCGTTTTCATACAAACACTTCAGCACTTCGATGTATCGATAGTCAATTTGGCACCTCTGGAGAGACTGTAACACAGCCCAGGTTTCGACCAAATCGAAGGCTTTCTCATAGTCCACGAACGCCAAGCATAGTGGCTAATTGTACTCTTCGGTCTTCTGTATAATCTGCCGCAGCGTATGTATGTGGTCTATGGTACTAAATCCTTTTCGGAAACCGGCTTGTTCGGGAGGCTGGAAGTCGTCAAAACTGCATGCGAGACGATTCGTAATGACCCTCGAAAACAGTTTGTGGACATGGCTCAGAAGAGAGATGGGTCTGTAGTTCTTCAGCAGGGTATTGTCGCCCTTTTTGAAAAAAAGCACGACCACACTTCCGTGCCATGCCTTAGGCGTTTGTCCCTCAAGTATAACGGAATTAAATAATTTCTGAAGAGCTTTAAGTACCGGTGTTCCACCTGCTTTCAGAATTTCAGCCGTAATTCCATCATCACCCGGTGCCTTATTGTTTTTAAGCTGTTTAAGAGCCATTCTAATCTCGTACAGGCTGACGTCCGGGATATCTTCGGTATAGTGTCGGGTAAGTCTAGCTCTTGGGTCTTTAGCCAGATCGCTGACAGGCAGCCGTGTGGTCGTGTACAATTGTCCGTAGAACTTCTCAACTTCTTCCAGCAACTCAGTCTTAGACGATATGATCCTGCCGTCCTCAGTCTTCAGCTTGGTCAGTTGGCTTTGACCAACAGACAGATCTCTAGCGAACACTTTGGAGCCTTTGTTGTTCTCAATCGCCTCTTCAATGCAATTTGTATTAAAGTGGCGCAAATCGCGAGTTAGAGACTTAGAGATCTGCCTGTTTAGTTGCCGATACTGAGTAGCGTCTTCAGAGGACTGTAAAACCAATCTGCGTCTTTCTTCCATGAGGTTGCTGGTGAAGTCAGAGATTTTTTTGGTTCTGTTTGAACGTCGAGTTTTGAAAATCTTAGACCCGACCGTTTGGACAATTTCCACGAACCTGTCGTTATAATCGTCCACACTCTCGCAGTCTCCTAGGCATTCGAAGCGATTGTGCAACTCGAGCTGAAAGTTTTCGGGGTTTTGGAGCTGGATGGGCGCTGGTCGAAGTGTGGACTTCATCAGTCGACATCTTTCTAGCTTGGTCTTTAGATTCAATGTGCCTCTTACCATTCGGTGATCGCTTCCTGTTTTGACTGAGTTGATCACAGAGACATCATTGAATATTTGCCTTCTTGTCGACAAGATGAAGTCGATCTCGTTCTTCGCTACGCCATCGGGATGCAACCATGTCCACTTTCGCTGTTTAGGCTTTTTGAAGAAGGAGTTCATCATAAAGAGGCCCTCCTTCTCCATAAAGTCTGCCAGCAGCTGGCCACGTGCATTTCTCTCTCCATATCCAAATTGCCCCACTCTCAGCTCACCATCACTTCGTTTGCCCAGTTTCGCGTTAAAGTCCCCCATAACAATGGTGTATTGAGTCCGGGAGCTATTATGTAGAGCTCTAGAGATATCCTCATATATGAGCTCCACTTCGTCGTCGGAGTGTTGCGCGGTCGGTGCATATACCTGAATAACTTTCAGCGAATACCGTTTGGTAATTCGGAGAATAAGGTACGCTACCCTCGTCGAAACACTCTCGATCCGGACCACATTGTTAATGAGGGACTTGTGGACTAGAAACCCGACACCACCCTCGGACAGTTGGTCGCCCTCCCGGAAATAGAGCAGGTTTCCGGATTTAAGGATTATGGTGTCCTCCCCCTCTCTTCGGACTTCACACAATCCTACGATGTCCCATCGTAACCTGCTCAATGCTTCCTCGAGTTCTGTTAGCTTTACGTCGGTTCGCAGTGTGCGCTTGTTGTAGGTTGCCAGGGCCAGAGGTCTTTTGTTTTGGTAGCCTGGCATCTGCAGGGGATTCTTCGCACCCCATGCCCCGCCGTTACCTTGACCGCTACCGGAGCCAGGAATAGCGGGGCCGCCGGGGACTAGGGGCCGTTTTTTCTTTGTGTCGGTCATTTGGGGGGTGTTGCCGTAATCGCCACGCTTGGCAGGCGGGTTGGCGATCGCAGTGTTGCAGATTGGCTGCAAATCACGGAAAGACGCTGCTGCCCATCCTCCGGTTTGAGTCCCTTAGTCGGCTCTTACGACACCTATTGGATGAAATAGGATGGCCCTATTCTAAGCCGGGAGCCGTACGGCCAAGTAAGTTAAAACTATAAAAAATAACTTGTACTGTGTTACTGCTTTTGTTCTATATATAACTTGTACTGTGTTACTACTTTTATTCTATAAATAAACTGTAGATGTGATTAAAATAATTAATTTAGGTCACTAATCACATATTTAGATAAAAAATAGCTTTTGCTTGCGACTTCACTCACGTGGGCATCTTTTTATGACGATCTTTGAGGGTGACTGGTGCGCGACCCGCAAGCGTAGTCTATGTCATTTCCCATACCCTCAATTATCTATGTGCAAAAAATCACAACGATCTGATGTTGCTCTGTTGTGATGGTAAAGAAATAAACCAAACAAAGTGGTTTTTTTTTTCAGTTTGTTCCCTCTTATATATTCTTTTTCATAACATGGGCTACGTATGTATGCTAAAATTCGTCAAGATTGGTTAAGGTGTTGTAGTGTTTCGTCTTGTCGAAGTGACGCCATTGGTCAGAATGGTAGAATAAATCTCTACGTAGGAGCCTACTAGTACTAAACACAGAGTACTTTTCTATACGGGAAAGTACCAAACTCTAACAAACAAAAAGTAAAGCAAAGCATTAAATTAAAACACTGACGACAATCACGCATAAAAACGTTTGGCAGACAGCTAATCCACTCCGTAATTATCTAAAAAAGTAAAAACGTCCTATCGATCTATTTGAACGTGGAACGTCCGAGGAATCCTCGCCCCTTCCGCCGGGCGGCGTGTTAGCTCAGCTGACGTAAGTCTAGGTTTAAAACTTAATGGCAACTAATGGGGGACGTGGGAAAACTAATGGCATTACACGCTTGTCCGGGATTTTAAATTGCAATGCAGTTTGTTTTGATTGTACCCCGTGTGGTACCTTCGTTTCGGCGAGTAACGTTTTGTCGAATTTGAAAATAACGAAAACGTATAGGGTTGTTTTTTGTAAGGTATTAATGATGAAGGTTCAAAATTTCAATCATATACAAGCAAAATTAGGATTTGTTCAGGTTAATAAGTAAAAGTGGACTAACGTCAGTTTCGTGTAGGAAGGAGCGTGACGGGTATTACAATTATGAGCTCAAGCAATCCGAAACATGCATTTCAGTATAGTCTACAAGTATTTGTTATATTATAATCCATTTATAATGAATTCAACATCATCATTAAAATTTAGGTAAAATTCTCTCAATATCATGTGTTTGTCGCATTTTCAATCAATCAAATATACTTTATTGCAAAAAATGTTATATAGATACATAGAATTAATATGATAGTACTAACATTCTTTATATAGACCTAAATATGCGGATTCGTATTATGTTTTGCGATTGTTATTAGTTAAACTTAACTTTTTTTTTCCTTGACATCAATTTTATTAAAAAAGCAGTTAAATAGTGTTATATCAAATCAAATTTTGTTTACTGCACTAATATTTTAATACTTTCAAGTCCTCCTCTCTTCTAATATTGTTTTGCCCAAACCGGATCCATGATGTACATACACTTATACTTTATGACAACTGAACAAACTCATGGTAATAATAAAAGATTGAGTACTGAGTATTATCGTTATTCATATCAATTTCTTTTTCGTATATTTCTATAATCATAAAAATAAATATCACAAGAATTACCAAATATAACCAACAGCTAAGAGACTTTCCTTAAATTTTACAAAATTTTACTGTCGATGAAATGTGGTTCGATGAAACGAAATTCTACTTTAGGGACAACAGTGCAGTTTATCTTGTGGACACATGTTGCTATGCTATGTGAGTTTTTTTAATGGGATGGTATCGGAAAATAGCGGGATTTTCATGACATGATGGTAGAGGTGAACAATGGATTTTTTTACTGACGTTTGTTCTTCGTTAGTGTTGCCGAGTATAAAAAATATACACGGGTTTCCTGATTTTTACCTATAACTACTTCAGGGTTTCTTCATTTTAGGAAAATTAATAACTTGAAATTAAAAATGTAAGAAACCCCCCAAGAATAATGTGTAAAATTTTATATCATGAGTTTTATAATAATATCATCTATCTACAACTTATTCATTAAGACCATTCCAATGAGCCCAAACACGGTATACCGCTGATGTAAGTTGATGAGGAGTTGGGTGTCCTGCAGATTCCAGGTGATGCTACAGCATCAGGTCAAGGTTACCAAGAGAGAAGGTTACCATATCTATAAAGTAACAGGTCCCAAATTTCAAATCAATCAGACCTGTGTAAGTTTTAGAAATCAATCAAATCTATCAATATTGGTTCTTACGTTTGAACGCTACGAGCCACAGACAGACACACACTTAAACAATACAAAGGTCAAATTTATAACACCTCATCTTTTTGCGTCGAAAGTTAAAGACAGACAATTTGATTGGAGTAAAAACAATTTTTAACATCAGATACATTACTAAAACTATTAAATCATAAAATTTAAATATGTAGGTAGACTCATCTTCATCATCTTCCATCATCATATCAGCCGAATGTCGTTTACTGCTGGACAAAGGGCGCCTCCAAGGATTTACACAACGACCGGTCCTGCGGTGCCCGCATCCAGTGCCTTCCCACGACCTTCACCAGGTCGTCGGTTCATGGAACAGGAGACCTGCTAAGGCGTTACTGCCCAAACGGACATCCTGTTATTTATACAAAAAATATTAATAAATAGTTTAATAAAACTAAGATAGTAACAACATAAATATGGGTAAAAATTAAGCAAAGTTTTAGAAATTTTGTAAACACGTTCTAAAGACAAATATAACTGTTTCTGTGGTTTGTCCTGTTACCGGAAAAAATTGACATAACTCCTTAGTTATTATTTTTTTTCTATATTTTTTACGGAATTCTGACAAACCAAAGATATAGATAGGTATTACTTTCTGGAACGTGTTTAAAATTTTTTAATTACTTTGATTGATTCATATTCAGTTAAGAACCAAACTTATTTTGTATGGAGCATCATCTAGGGATACACATTATCTATTGTTTGTATAGGGCGTCATCTAAGGTCATATATTATCTATTGTTTGTATGGGGCGTCATATAAGGATACCCATTATCTATTGTTTGTATGGGGCGTCATCTAGGGACATACATTATCTATTGTTTGTATGGGGCGTCATCTAGGGATACCCATTATCTATTGTTTGTATGGGGCGTCATCTAGGGACATAATTACATTATCTATTGTTTGTTTGGGGCGTCATCTAGGGATACCCATTATCTATTGTTTGTATGGGGCGTCATCTAGGGACATACATTATCTATTGTTTGTTTGGGGCGTCATCTAGGGATACCCATTATCTATTGTTTGTATGGGGCGTCATCTAGGGACATACATTATCTATTGTTTGTTTGGCGCGTCATCTAGGGATACCCATTATGTATTGTTTTGTATGGGGAGTCATTTAGGGATACATTATCTATTGTTTTTTTTTTCTTATTGTGTTGTGTCGTGTCTGGGATTATTTGGTACAATTACTCCTCAAAGCACTTCTGCACATGTAGGTAAGTACACCTATTTAAAGTACTTAATAATACAAAGTGTATGAAAGTTTTCTCAATCGGACAAATTTGTTTCTCAAGTGTATTTACGATAAACTCTTAATTTGATACTCATATAAATTACATTTAAGTAGGTATACCTACTTTTTTGTAACTTTCTTTAGCTTGCTTAGTTATTTTAATGAAAAAATTAAGAAAGCTCTTTGATAAATTTATAAACCAGAACATATCTTCGGTTTTATTTTTGATAGGTACTTAAGTCATCATCATATCTGTAAAAAGATGTCTACTGCTGGAAAAAAAACCTCCCCCAAAAATTTCCACGACGACCGGTCCTGCGATGCCCGCATCCAGCTACCTGTCTGAGACTGTGAAAGACCAAGGCATAATGCTCGATGGCCTCAGTAAGTTGAATCTCTCAACAAGAGGGTCTTAAAATGAACATGGACAAGAAGAAAATAATGTTAAATGTCCGTGTCACACCCACACGCCTGAAAATTGAATACTCTGCACTCGAAGTTATAATGTATCTATACTTGGGACAAACAGTCCAGTTAGGTAGGTCCAGTTTCAAGAAAGAGATCAATCGCCGAATCCAACTAGTCTGGGCAGCGTTCGGGAAATTTCGCAACATATTCACGTCCCAAGTACCGCAGTGTCTCAAAACTAAGGTATTTGATCAGTGTGTGTTACCAATGATGGCATACGCAACCGAGATATAGTCGCTCACTATGGGCCTCATAAGAAGGTTCAAGGTCACCCAAATGGCAATGGAGCGTATGCTTGGAGTTTCGCTGCGTGATCGAATCAGAAACGGGGAGATCCGTAGAAGCAAAGTAACCGACACAGCTCTCAGAATTGCTTAAATCAAGTGGCAGTGGGCAGGGCATTATAGGTCGTAGAACATATTTCCGTTGGGGTAGTCAAGTTCTCGTGTAGGCCTTCCACTCAGTGGACCAACAATCTGGTGAAGATCGCGAGAAGCCGCTGGATTCAGGCAGCGCAAGACCGGTCGTTGTGAAAATCCTTGGGGGAGGCGTTTGTCACGTCTTTTGGCTGATATTAATGAATGAATGAAATCTTTTACCTAACTTTAACGTAAAAGGCACAACCCAAAAGGAAAGTAACCAATGTGTTTTTCAATAATTACCTCATCACATCAGCTCATATACGACCCCAGCGAGGGGCTCGAGCCTACCCTGAATTATGGCGAACGGGCCTTAGTCGACCACGCGGGCCCATTGCGGGTTGGTCGACTTCACACACAACCTTCGAGTTTCTTCGCAGGCGTGTGCAGGTTTCCTCACGATGTTTTCCTTCACCGTATACGAGCGTCGGATAAACGTACATATGAAATCGAAATTCGAAAACACATTGGTACGTGGCAGGATCGAACCACGAACTCCCGGACAGGAGGTAGCGGCCCTTGCCATTACTTACCTACTCAAATTATAACTATTAAATAAATATAAAAATTCGACTAAGTTAATTCTTAGTAAGTTTAAGTCAGAAATAAAAGATTTTCATTTTTTATTTTATTAGTACCTATTTAATAGTTTCCTTTCTAAGGCCAGACATTTCTTTGTAACAAAACCTTTGCGTTTCTCGGAAATCTTACTGTTCAATCTCGGCTGACGGCGTAATGGCTCCTGTGATACTAAAATGACCACAATAATTACGATGTCGGTTTGACTCCCGGATCGGTAAGCATTTTTATACCAGAAACTTTCATTTTTTAGGTTAAATTTTTATAATAGATATTTATCTTTTATAGATAACTGGATTCGTGTTTTTAGGGTTCTCAATAATTGAAAACTCTAAACACGTTAAAAAACCGACTTCCATCGCAACAACTTAGTACATTTTTGCATTGTTTTTTTTTTTGTTAATTTTCTAACAAAGTACTACACCGATTTTAATAAAATTTATATGGGACCACACGAAAAGCACTAGCTTTAAAAAAAACAAAAAAATCGGTTCACTCAGTCAAAAGTTATGAGGTAACACACATAAATATAAAAAAAAACATACAGACGAATTGAAAACCTCCTCCTTTTTGGAAGTCGCTTGAAAAGAAAATAGGAATCCTTTTAGTATCATTCAATGCCCTTCTGTCTGTCTGTCTGTCTGTCAAGACCCTTTTCTCAAGAACGCATCACCATATCAGCCGAAAATCGTCCACTGCTGGACATAGGCCTCCCCCAAGGATTTCCACGACGACCGGTCCTGCGCTGCCCGCATCCATCGGCTTCCCGCGTTCTTCACCAGGTCGTCGGTCCAAGAACGCATAAAGTCTCTTGAAGAAAAAAATCAAGCTTCTAAGTCAATAATATTATGGCCATTTTTGTCACAAGTGTCGATACTCGCAAGTAAATCAACACACACCTAGGCACACCCCAGCATCATGTTTGGCAAGAAATAAGGTCTTGCAGCACAAGTAAAGGAAAACATCGTAAAATTGTTAAATTTGTAGTAACGTGACAAAAACACCGGACAAGTGCGGCGGCGGCGGCGCGGGGTCGCACAAAAAGGGTTTCGCGCCAAAACCTTTACTACCAACAGGACAAGACCTCTCAGTACATACTTTGCTCTAGGTTAATTAGGGGTCTACTTTTTCTGAAGGGAACGGAAGGACTTAAGATTATCTCATAGATTTTTATGTAATCTATGCATTTAACGTCATAAACTGTGATATTTTTCAATATTTTCAAGAAGTAAAATCATCAAAGAGAATAACAGTAATAAAAAAAACTTATATACAATTCCAGATTCTTTTACTGGTTTTTATTATTAATTGTTTTTTATTATTAAATGTTGAGTTCGCAGGAATCACACCAAGTTTTACGAAAGTATGTATTTTTAAAATATTATTTTTATAATGAAGAGAAACAACAAATTAAATTGTATAGCCACGCTACGCATACTTTCTCTTGCCGTCACCTTCTGGCATACAGAAATCAAATTTTATATAGTACCGGCGTTAGGGGAGGGCGCGATTGGACGACCACCCAGGGCGCCATATGTAAAGGGGCGCCTGGCGCCCCTTATTGTCCTCTCGCTCTTTGAGCGAGTCCTACTTACTCGTAAATTCCCGAAATCTAGCAACAAAACGTTATGGTGGCATCTCAAGAATGAAACGCAGTGTTTTTGGCGGGATTTGTAGTGAACGCATGCGTAGTTTTATTTAATTGTTTTTGCATTGTTTTCTGCTGAAATTTCGTTCAAGAAGTGGTTCGTTTTAGAGAAAATCATCTGATGCACGTGAGTAATGTAGAGAACAAGAAAATAAAGTTAAAAAGGACGTGAAGACCCTGGACTGGGTACAGTTTTACAGACGCCCTACCGCAAACGGGTTTTCCATCTCAGAATGAGGCTGCTGCAAATGCCGTCAAGAAATCCAGAGAATTTTTTTTATGCAGTAGCACCAGGGTTGCTAATCAAAAAAGAAATTTTCAGATAATATAAATAAAATAAGGACTGTCTGAAAAGGCTTTGTACCCAGAGACATTAATATATATATTTTTTAAATGCAGTGGTCGTCTGAACGTGGCTGTACCGTACATAATTTCCCGCTTAAAAACAATACGCTTTTATAGGGCTTTCAATGCTCTACGGGTCCAGTACAATAATGTGTTCAGGATGATGTTGAGGTTGCCCAGGTTTTGCAGTGCTTCAGGCATGTTTGCCGCAGCCCAAGTAGACGGATTTCACGCATTAATGCGCAAAAAAATAGACTCGGTCCGCAGTAGAATGCTGGGCAGCAACAACACCATCCTGAGGGTGCTGGCAGACAGACCTGACAGTGTGCTGCAGAAGCACTGGGTGTCAGCCCTGATTCACCCACACGCTGGGCAGGTTTATTATATTAATTGATTTCTCTATTTTTCATGTTTTACTAATATAGTCAGTAAGTTTTTTACTAACATATCATGGGCCCATGTTGTCTGGTAAATAAATAAATAATAATAATAATAATAATAGCGCAGTACACAAACTTTATTACGGCTCTGAAGTGGGTCACAAGACGCGTCGCAGAGCAAACTTTGGGCAAAGTATATATATTAGTACTAACATACAGTATGGACACTCCCTGCCGCTCTCTAGATTGCGACCTCGCCCCCTCGTCACCCAGATTGATACAGATTAGTTACAGTTGGTTGGTTGCCGAACGTATAGGATTTCGCCGCCATTTTGTTTGTTCCGTCATTCATTTTTTGAAATGTCATTTCTGGCCCGTTGTATGAAGTGTCCAGGGTGTGCTAAGTGTTAGTGCAAGGGCATAAAGGTGCCTTTGACTCTAGGTACTGTACCGGCGCACCCAAACACTCGCATCACACTTCAGATCAGTAATAAAGTTTGGCGCGAGCTGTACAGAATATTAATAAATTGTACAGCCACGAATTGTACATTATCGAGAAGCCTTCACCATCTGTCGTAGTCGGGCACGATCTGCACGCCTACGCCTGTACAGTACCTAGAGAAGTAGGTACCTTTATGCCCCTGCAGTACCACCCAAAGCACACCCTGGACACTTCATACAACGGGCTAGAAATGAAACAATAAACATTACACTCACTTACTAGCAAAGAATAAAACTAATATATGAATGAAAAAAAAAGGTCTCTCTTACTTAGATTTTGTCTGAAATAATGAAGAACACAGTATAGTAGGCCTTATAAAGTACTAGTTATTCACAAAGTTTCATTAAAATCACTAGTTATTTTTGAGAAAAAGTAAAAAAAAAAGCAACTTGGATTTGTATGGGAGGTACCTTATTTAGATTTTTCTTGGAACAACTAATTACCGCGTGCGGGCCATATACAGTTTAAGTAAGATACCTAGTTTCATCAAAATCGTTTCAGCCATGTCTGAGTTCAAAAATAAGAAGTTTTTTGTATGGTGGTAACCCTTATAAATTGTACGGCAGCCAGCACTACACTTTCTCAACAATTTTTTTCAATATGTTTTTTTCATACAACATTTAACATTTTATAATTTTGATGAATTAATAATGCATGATCAAATATAATTATATACTTATTCGGAATACATATCATGACAATTCAATAGCTCCAACCATTTGTGAGTAAATCGCAAGTTTCAATTACGTTTGTAGGAGAACCATACAAACACGATTTTTCTCAGACCAATGGGTATCACCATGTAATAGATAAACATAAGCTACACCGATACACTAAGTCTCATCAAAATCGTTATAGCCATTTTTGAGAAAAAAAAACTGACGGAATTGGGACATTCGTTTTTTTTTATTATTTTTTTTGTATTCACAATTGGTAAGCCCTTGGCATCATCTCACCTGATGTTTTTCGGTATGCGTTAATGATATAGACACATTATCACTAAAATTGGAAAAACTCGCGTTAACAATACTTTCTCTACCCTACGAACGTACCTACCATGGGGTCGAGAAAGTAAATAAAATCAAGATAGGGGAAACTTGAAAAAAAGAGCGCCTGGAGATATAAAAGTAATTAATATAGCCCTAAGTCAAATTTTACCCAAATCCGTTCAGTAGTTTGAAAACTATAGCACGGGACGGACGTACAGACACAGACACACACATACACACATTTCATTGGTTTTTTAAAATTCTATTAATGTAAGACAATCGATCCCCATGAAAATCTCAACTTCGAATTTTTTTGCCGTCACAATACCTTTCTAACTCCTTCGCATGAATTTTCTCCAGATGCCTCAGGAACTATATCAGGATATGCTTATTAGTAAACTAATGTAATTTCCCACCTCCTCAACCATCTGTGTGCAAATAATCACAAACAATCCATTGTTCCGTTGCGATGTTAAAGAAATTAACTAAAAAAACTTGCCAAGTGCGAGTCAGAACCGCACACATAGGGTTCCGTACTATCATACTAGATGGCGCTAATTTCTTCACGTTTCAAAAAAAACACGTTTTTTTGTATTGAAGACTTTCACTTCTTCTAATTTTTAGTATTTAATTTTGTTGTTATAGCGGCAACAGAAATACATCATCTGTGAAAATTGTAACAGTTTAGCTACCACGGTTCATGAATTACAGCCTGGTGGCAGACGGACAGACGGACGGACGGCAAAGTCTTAGTAATAGCAAAGTATTTATATTAGTACTGCAATAGTGTCCCGTTTTTATCCTTGGGTACAGAACCCTAAAAAGAGCATTTTCTGGCGGACGGCGCACCCTCCGTCTACGCCGTCGCTTGCACGAGATGGAAGATAAATAGTTGATGATGGAGGGAGGGACAGGGTTCTTTCCAAAATATATTTTTTACCCGCCTCCGTGGCGTTATGGTTAGCCCATTCGCATCTCACCAGGAGGTCGCGGGTTCGACTCCCGGTGGGGTCAACTTGTAAGACTCGGTTTGTTTGGTGGTAGGGCATTTTCTAAGCCCGCCTGGCTAGCTACCACCATCTTATCTAAGTCTTGCCGCCAAACATCAGTGTTAACAACATTGATGTGTTCCGGCTTGAAGATAAGATAGCCAGTTCTCCATTGCGTTGGGGATTTTTGGTAAGCCCGCTTCCATCTTCGGCATTATCGTCACTTACCATCAGGTGAGATGATGCCAAGGGCTTAACAATTGTGAATAAAAAAAATATAAATCCACCAAAATAAACTGAATATATTTAAGTTTGGTTATAAAAATGGAAATATGGATAAATAGTCGAATCGTATTGATAATCAGGAGGAATCTGTATATTGTGTAGCAATTACCACCAGGTGAGATGTTGTCAAGGGTTTACCAATTGTGAATAAAAAAAAAAAAAAAAAAATTCAATTCAAACAAAATAATAAGAAATGTAAGTTCTTATTGAACGTAAATAAATAAATAATAATAAATAAATAATATGAATAGACAAAAAGATGATATAATAAAAACTGATTGAAAATAAAAAAATAATCAAGAAGATTGATTTTGTCACAATTTTTTCACTTGCCTCAGGAACTGCATCGGATAACACGGGATAAAAAGTAGCCTATGTCCTTTCCAGTGACACAGACTACCTGCGTGCCAAATTTCATCAAGATTGGTCAAGGTGAAAAGGTAAAAAAACACATTTTCACATTTGTAATTTTCAATCAAATAGTGAAGGTAAAGAACACATTTTAACTAAAATTAAAAACTTTTTACGACCACAACACTTTATGTACTCCCTCGCTACAAAAATACTCTTCAAAGAAATTCAATAGGCTCGATGAAAAATTTACAATATTTGGGTTTTTAAAGGTGATACCTTATTACAATTTTTCTCTTTGGAATAATAATTAATGACGAAAAATGAATACCCGCGGAATAATGACGGAGCATCGGTGGCGTAATACCTTATTACAATTTTTCTCTTTGGAATAATGAATAATGACGAAAAATGAATACCCGCAGAATAATGACGGAGCATCGGTGGCGTAACGGCTAGGGCCACCGCCTCCTGTCCGGAAGGTCGTGGTTCGAATCCTGCCACGTACCAATGTGATTTCGAATTTAGATTTCATATGTACGTTTACCCAACGCTCTTACGGTGAAGAAAAACATCGTGAGGAAACCTGCACACGCCTGCGAAGAAACTCGCAGGTGGTGTGTGAAGTCGACCAACCCGCACTGGGCCCGCGTGGTCGACTAAGGCCCGATAGCCATAATACGCTCGAGCCCCTCGGTGGGGACGTATATGAGCTGATATGATGATCTACCCGCAGTATGTACAGCAGGGCTTATTACGTTCTTCTAGTAACTCACAAAGCTCCATAAAAATCGTAGGAGAAATTTCTAAGAAAAATTAACAAAGAACCTGGATTTTTATAGGAGTTAGTACTTTATTCCGATTTTTCCTGGAATAATGGATTATATTGTGTTGTAGGCCTTATTAAAAGTGTCAGAGCTATCTTTGAGCTATCCTACTAATATTATAAATGTGAAAGTTTGTTACTATGAATGTTTGTTACTCTTTCACGCTTCAACCACGGACGGATCGGGATGAAACTTGGCACACATATAGGTTACGTCCTGGAATAGGACAAGGGCTACATTTTACCCTGGGAAAATGTCTTATATCCACAGGAAAATCTAAACCAACGCGGGTGTAGCCACGGGCGGACGGCTAGTTTAAAAAATATATATAAATATGTTAACGTGGATTAGTAGTAAGGCCCCCCCGTTGGCTGGCACCCTTTGGGTACGGAACCCTTTCAATTTACTTTAGTTATGTCGTAGTTACTTAGGTACTTTTTCAAACACCAACCATTCGTAAAAAATAAAAGTGTAGTTGAAATCATTTACTTACCACACCGAATACCTGAAAAAAACCTACTTCAATCGCATCAACCGAGAACAATTTTGATACATTTTTTATCTTGTTGTTAAATTTCTAAAAAAAGCAATGAACCATGTTTTAATAAAATTTATTCGGGATTAATCTGGCATCATACTCTATCGAGTACAAAAAGAGTTTTCCAAATCGGTTTATAAATAACAGAATTGTGTGGTAACAAAAAAAATTAAAAACCGTATAAGTGCGAGTCAGAACCGCACACATAGGGTTCCGTACCATCATACAAGATGGCGCTAGTTTCTTCATGTTAAAAAAAACACTTTTTTTTAATGAACACCCCCCTTATTTTTTTCTCTTGCGGCAACAGACATACATCATCTATGAAAATTTCAGCTATCTAGCTATCACGGTTCATGAAATACAGCCTGGTGACAGACGGACAGACAAACAGACAAACAGACAGACGGACGGACGGACAGCGGAGTCTTAGTTATAGGGTCCCGGTTTTATCCTTTGAGTACGGAACCCTAAAACAACAACCAAACTGAGAACCTCCTCCTATTTGGAAGTCGGTTGAAAAACTAACTAGGACCAAAAGGCAGAAAAAATCCAGATTCAAGGAAAGGATGAGTATACATTATTGAATGAAACTCATTCCCTCAGTTTGGTACGGCCACATCAAATCGGGCACCTTGTAAAATTAGAAACAATATCATCATTGATGCCTTTGTAGGGTTCCCTTGGTGAAGGTGCTAGGAGAGGAAATAAGTTAAGTAGATATTTTATTAGTCACTTCTTTTCTCAACCTGTTTATGATGGTAAAATCGAGTTGGTACCTCCCTAAATATTACTTAGTCATAATAAATAAATAAAATAGTAAGTAGTACAAAATACTTAAGATAACTGATTTTAAAAATGCATAAAAGGAAAAAGAAAGAAAGTTAGAAGATAATATTTTCATAATTTTAGAAAAACAGGGGCAACAGAGCAGAAAATCTAATTAATTGATCCCGTATGTACCATGTATACCCGTAGCATTTCAATACAAGTGCTGCCATCTATCTACTCTTTCTTACAACTTACGAGTACTTACAAAAAAAATGTTTATTTTTTATTATTTACAATATTTTGCACATCTTAATAATTGATCCCTTAAGTACCATACTCGTTACATTTTTAACACAAGTGCTGCCTAGCAAAAAACAATTATAGGTTTCTATTTTACTACATGAATTTTTTTTCTTAAGATATTATTTGAAAAAAGAAAAACATTTTTGTGACCTACTAAAACTAATAGTTAAATTATTTAAAGCACTGACTCACTGAACAGAACACTCGATTTTTGAACTGCTATTTTAACGACCTCTTTTTGTAATCGAAGCGGGTCTTTTGGGAGCCATGTTCCACAGAGTCAACAGGTGTATCGAACGCCAGCGATTTTTTTTTTATATTAAGACCAAGGCCCAAGGCATTACAATGCTTACTGGCAACAAAAAAAGCGTTGATGAAAAAAAAAGCTTCGGTTAATTTAGTTCGAGACCATGTGAGACGAATTAGAATATAGTTCGTGTGTTTTTATGATGAAGTTGTGTGAAATTGGAAACGTTGGTGTTATTTTGGTCCTAAATAAATATATGACTATCCAATTTTACAGCGTGCTTTTATAGTCGACATTAATGATAAATTGATTATGTATGACCTTAAATGTAATTTAATTTTTATCATTACTTACATGAATTCCTTATGTTTCTTATAGTAATAATACTATTACTTCTTATTTCATTTTACTCAAGATTTAAAATTCAAAATAGGTGCAAATCACAGTATTTCTGATAGTTACAAAATAATAATAAAATAATGTCATTTCTGATAAATCAAGAAATAAACAATCATTAGTTAATGACGTCAAAATTCAAACCTTGATATGAATCAGATTGTCATTAGAACATAAAAACAATATGACACGAAAAGCTATACATAAAAATCATTGAATGTCATATAAATCACAGAAGAAGACAGATATAATTTACCGTAGGTACCTAAAATAGTCATTACCTGTGTGTTAAGACAGTTTTATAATATTGTTGAGAAAATATAACGGTAGTAAGTACAATAACATAATATATGGTAATAAGTATATCTAACCTTTTATTTCTTTTAGGTAAAATGGCGCCTTCTTTTTTATATGTTATTGAACCACAACAATAAACGTTAAGAAAGATAAAACAGAAAAAAAGATAGAAACCTCACAGACACTCACCATAAAAATGTCGTAAAATCCAAAATAAGTTCCACCGAAAAGCTGAAAATCCTCACAGTAAACAACAAAATAAACATAACACAAAAATACTTAACAAAACTACAGAAAAGTCTTAACTATAGCTCACATAAAGTCTTTTTTTCTAATATCAGGTTTATTCATAAAAGTTCTCTTTTCTCCGCAAAAAAAAAATAAAGATTACGAAAGACGCGCGCGATGTTCAATTTAATTCAGGTATATGACAGAACGTACCAACACGACCGTACACTGCCGAGGCCAGCAGGATACTGAAATGATAATGATGCCTGCCCCTGCCTGGCTGGCCCTGCCTATTCCTCGCACAAAGAGTAGCCGGAGTGTGGCAGAAGCGAAATGTAATCAAATCAAAAATTAAAACAGGCAATTTATTTACGGGTTATTTTAGGTGTTTTTTAGTAAGTTATTTTAGGTGTGATTTTAGGTATTTTAGTTGTGACTTTAGATATTTTAGGTATGATTTTAGATATTTTAGGTGTGATTTAAGGTGTTTTATTTTAAGTATTTTCAAGCGACTTCCAAAAAGTAGGAGGTTCCCAATTCGACTGTATGTTTTTTTTTAATGTGTGTTACCTCAGAACTTTTGACTGGGTGAACTGATTTTTATGTTTTTTTTTTATTTGAAAGCTAGTGCTTCCAATGTGGTCCCATATAAATTTTATCAAAATCGGTGTAGCAGTTTATTAGAAAATCAACAAAAATCGAAAATAATAATGCAAAAATGTACTAAGTTGTTGCGATGGAAGTCGGTTTTTTAACGTGTTTAGCGTTTTCAATTAGAGGCATTTTAATTTAGGTGTAATTTGTAAGTTTTATAATTGTATTAGTTTTAATGTGTACTAAAAGAAATATTTATTTATAATAACAATTTACCTACTCCTGAAAAGCTCTCTGCGTGATCGAATCAGAAATGAGGAGATCCTTAGGACAACCAAAGTACCGACATAGCTCTCAGAATTGCTAAACTTAAGTGGCAGTGGGTGGGGCACATAGCTCGTAGAACAGATGGCCGTTGGGGCAGTTAAGTTCTCGAGTGGCGATCGCGCACCGGGAAAACGTAGCGTAGGCAGGCCTCCCACTCGGTGGACCGATGATCTGGTAAAGGCCGCGGGAAGCCGCTGGATGCGGGCAGCGCAGAACCTAGCGCAGAGTCCTATGTCCAGCAGTGGACGTCCTTCGGCTGATATTATGATGACCTACTCCTGAAAAGACCTTATAAAAAGTTGTCCCAACTTTACCAATGTTAGATGTCGTCTCTATTCAGTCAAGCACTCTGACTACCTAACGAACTTAGTGAAAGTATCTACTTTTGAATGAATGAATGTTTATTTAATGTATTGCATACAAACAAAAATAAAAAAGAGAAGAGAAGAAAAACAAAAAAAAAACATTTTTTTTTGCCTAATACTAACATCAAATGAATATTAAAAAAAAAAAGGAAACACGTAAGGCAATAAAGCTCAGCGTAATTTTCGATTTAATTATTTGTATGTGATTATATTGCAATGATATTGAATTTATTGGCCTGATTTTTATTACTTTCGAGCGGTGAAGGAATGAAGATGGTATTGTGATGGCAAAAAATGTCTAAACTGAGATTAAGATCCAATGATAGTCATACCACTAATATAGTCAAAAAAATAAAAAAATGTGTGTGTGTGTATGTCCGTCCTGTGCTCTAGTTACCAAACTACTGGACGGATTTGGGTGAAATTTTGGTGAGGGCTGTATTATTTTTATATTTCAGGCGTTTTTTTTTTAATTTCTCCTATCTCCTTTTCAAGGGTTGCCACCACAGTAAAAAATCACTTAATATTTTTTTACTCAATAATGGCTTTAACAATTTTTATAAAACTTGGTATGTTACAATAACTTCTGATGACATATTATATCACTAAATAGTTTGTTATTCCAATAAAAATCGGAATGAGGTACCTCCCATACAAATCAAGGTTTTTTTTGTTACTTTTTCACATAAATGGCTGTACAATTAATAAAAATTAAAATCTACTCATCCAAATGAACAATGTTCAATAGAGACCACATCAGGTCTTTGTACCGTTCTTATTCCGTGCGCGTATAGGCCAAAATCGCACTTCGAGTGTGTAGCTCTATCAGTTCTTGACTTACCTGGAGCAAAGTATATTATATTAGTACTAACATACAGTATGCACACTCCCTGCCGCTCTCTAGATTGCGACCTCACCCCCTCGTCACCCAGATTGATACAGATTGGTTACAGTTTGGTTGTCGAACGTATAGGATTTCGCCGCCATTTAGTTTGTTCCGTAATTCCTTTTTTGAAATGACATTTCTGGCCCGTTGTATGAAGTGTCCAGGGTGTGTCAGTAGGCTATCTAGAGGGCGTAAAGGTTTTTTTCGACTTAACCTATACAATCAAAGTAAAAAAATGACATACTGACTGACCAATGTTGTATGGGAAGTACAAAAACTGTTCTGCTTTGATTGTATACTTGGGTTCCTTGGGGAAAGCTGTTCAGTGTTCAGTATGTATTATTATGTGTAGATCCTTACTTACAATTTGGCCTAGGATTTCAATTTTCAAAACGAAACACATTCGAGTAGCTCCAGTCTGTGTTACCAGATGACTTTTGTTAAATGTAGCTAAATAATTTTTAAAAAGGCGTTAGAACAATATAAAAATGGCAATTCTCTCGCTAAATGTATGGTGTTACTGAGCTTGAAAAGTCGCTAAAATGTATGAAGCGTCGATTTTTTTTGTCGCTAGACTGCTCCGAAAATACGTTAGATCTAGCTACTAAGTTGCTAAATTGGCAACACTGACTCCAGTTTCGGCCGTAAACTAAAAGTTTTCATAAAAATATTACAGCTTTAAATTAACTTAGCTCGCAACCCGCATGATTAATTTATAAGCGCGCAAGTGCATAACTCGCTTCTCTTTCCATCTTCATAGTCAATGCATTGCTCTATCTCCCTCGCACTATGCTCACTGCAGCTATTTCGGACCTATAAATAAATCGGTGCTCGCGAACTTAACGTAAGTAGATAGAGAGATAGATATAATATGTTTTGCTCCTTTTATTTCTGAATAATATATCTTCATTTATTTGCAGCATCTTATTATTTTAATGGAGCGGTGAGACGAGCTACGCTCTAAGTTTTCCAAAATGATCAAATTAGAAATAAGAAGATCCGCAGCAGAAGCAAAATAGCCGACATAGATGACAGAATCGCTAAACTTACGTGGTAGTGGGCGGGGCACATAGCTCGTAGAGCAGATGGCCGATGGGGCCACTAAAGATCTCGAGTGGTAATCGCACACCGGAAAGCGTAGCGTAAGCGTTTGCGAATTTATTAATGAATCAATACGCTTCTTTATAGTTTACAGCTGTCCCGGCGAACTTCGTTCCACCTTACACTACACTACCCTACCCTACCCTACCCTACCCTACCCTACCCTACACTACACTACCCTACCCTACCCTACCCTACCCTTACTAAACTACACCTACACTACACTACCCTACCCTACTCTAAAACCAATTATTTTTTGAGTGATATTTTTTTTATTGATGAATATCATATTTTAATACTTATTATCCTATTTCCGAGAAGACAAATGCAAAAAAACAAAAATCATAAAAATTGGTCCAGCCGTTCTTGAGTTATAAATGGTGTAACTAACACGACTTTCTTTTATACATATAAGATTCTTGTCAAAGTTTATTTTAGACTAGCTTTTGCCCGCGGCTTCGCCCACGTGGACATAGCTTTTATGACTCTTTTTGAGGGTGAGTGGTGCGCGAGCCGCAATCAGCTCGCAAGCGTGGACATGAGTTTTCACCAGGTACCTCAGGAACTGTATCGGGCTATTCGGATTAGCAGTCTTTGTCACTTCCCACCCCCTCAACGAATTCTATACAAAAAATCACTTTAATCCGTTGCTCACGATAGTAACATTATATATCATTGCGTTGCTCCCTTGCGACGCCACCGACGTGCGCGAGCGTAGAAAACAGTTGTCCCCAGATCCCTCGGGAACTATGTCAGGATATACTTATTAGAAAAATTATATCATTTTCCACCTCATCTCTGTGCGAAAAATCACACCAATCCATTTTTTCGTTACGATTTTAAATAAAACGAACAAAGAGTATTGTTTCAGTTTCCTCAGGAACTGCATCGGACTATGATAATTTCCACAGATAAAAGGTTGACTATTTCATTCCCAGTGATACAGGCTACCTGCATGCCAAATTTCATTAAGATTGGTAGAGGTGTTGAAGTGTGAATAGGTAACAAACAAACAAACACATTTTCACATTTATAATATAAAAGTAAGGATTTCTAAATCTTAAATAAAATATAGAGCGTCGGTGGCAAAACGGTTAGGGCCACTACCTCCTGTCCGGAAGGCCGTGGTTTGAATCCTGCCACTTACCAATATCTATACGAATATCGATTTCATACTGGTATGTACGTTTATCCGACGCTCTTACGGTGTGAGAAAACATCGTGAGGAAACCTGCACACGCCTGCGAAGAAATTCGAAGCTTATGTGTGAAGTCAATCAACCCGCAGTGGGCCCGCGTGATCGTCTAAGGCCAGATCGCCCTAACTTAGGGCAGGTCGAGCCCCTTGGTGGGGACGTATATAAACTGATATGATGAAATATTATCAAAAAACTAATTCAAATCATTATAGGTATCAATCTAGTAATAAAATTTCCTAACAATATTAATATGGGTCAAATCCTCGAGTCGTATCAGCTCCAAAGAAGCCCAAGACGCACTTCTCGTTGCCGCGCTGGATGGCAATAGACAACCTTAGCAGCAGGTAGGACCTCACGTCACATCTCCTCTCTCGAAGGCGAAGGCCAATCTTCTTTGTGAAGGCGAAGGCCAATCTTCTTTGTGAAGGCAAAGGCCTCTGAGGGTTCAGCAGCCGGTTGTATCACAGACCAGCGGCACAAAGCAGTAATTTGCCTCCAAGACCGAGTACTTATTATGCTTCTTTCTCACCGCAAATTGAGCAGCAGTACGGTACGGGTGAGGAGTGAGACAGAAAAAGTGGCTTCCCTAAGCAGACACGTTCCTCCCTGCCATAGCACCTGTTTAAACCCTCCGGCCTTTTGCTATCAGATCGACTAAAGCCCGGCCGGCGGCTGCATCAAAGATGGAATATTCCATCTGGCCGAGACCAGTGCCCTCCGAGTGAGGTCATTAAGGAATTGGTGACGTGGTAATCTTAACAAACACGACTGCAACTCAGTGAGTGATGGCCAATTGCCTCCACCGAGGACCTGCAAATACATTGATGAGGTTCACAGATATTGATATTGCAGGCGGAGAGCAACTGCCACACGCAAATAGTCGCCGTCAAAAGAGTTCCCATATCTGTGCCTCCTGTTATAAGATGTTAAACTCGATTTATGTGTTTATATTTTTATACACGATTGGAATCTGTAAAAAAATACCTGTCTGTTCGTCTATGAAACACATCGCTACGCACCATAGTTCCAGAGTTTAAAGTAGCGTATGCTGAAAAATACATAAAAGAAATTCATTCAAAAGTATGAAATAATGTTTTAATGTTTTAATACAACTTAAGCGCGTTTTATTATCCCTGCAGTGCCATCTATTGACATTCTGCTACTATGATTATAATGTTTGGTATGTGTAGCTAATATATAGAAAAAAGTACTCTTTTGTTATTATTGTATGTATCGATAGATAATTTCCCACGGGACCTCTTTAGTTTTCTGGGATAAAGAATACCCGACTATACAATGATGGTCATAACACCCCATCCCTATGTAAAGGTTTCATATTGTTACGTTGAGTCATTCTAAAGATACAATTTTTTGCATTCCTGTAGGAACCCAAATTTTTTTGGGATTCACAATGTCCCAGTTTTAGTTCGCAATAAGGGTATCAACGTGTAAAATTTGATTGTAATAGGTCAAGCCACATTTGCGTGGTGAGCCACTCTATAAATGAATACTTTTGATTTTCCCACGGGAACTCTTGAATTTTCTGGGATAAAAAGTATCCTATATGTTAACCAGGGCTATAAGGAACCACCATACAAAATTTCATCAAAATCGGCCCGGTAGTTTTTGCGTGATGCGCGAACATACAGACAGACAGACAGACAGACAGACAGACAGACAGACAGACAAAAATTCCAAAAGTTGTTGTTTTGGCCTCTGTATCGTTAGTAATGTCCACCACAGTTATTATTTTCCAAAAATATTTCATGTACAGACACGGCCCCGTTACAGTTTTATTATATTATAGATAGATCAATACGCCTCAGTCAAAAAGCCGGCTTCGAAACGCCCCTAATGCAAAGGTACCCAAAACGCTGTATCGCCAGCGAAATGCACAGCATCAGGAACGAGGAGTCGCGGGGATCCCCACCTTTGCTGTTCAGACGCCTCCCCAGCTGCCGCGTAAATTTCTTGGCCTCTGCGCACCAAACGCTGCTCACCTCCACTCAAGAAACGAGTATTTTTTATGTTTTTTTGGTGGCAGCCCACTCAGCAGCCGGGCCAGCTGCGTGGGTTGTACGACGCCGGGAACGTGCTGACGCACATCGCATCCCACACCAAACAACGCCCTCGCTCCCAGGGGGTCCCGCACGCTCCTAATGCTCCGAATTTCCATACGCGATCGAATCAGAAAGGAGTAGATACGTAGGAGAATCAATGTAACCGACATAGCTCACAGAATCGCTCAACTGAAGTGGCAGTGGGCAGGGCACATAGCTCATTAAACAGATGGCCGTTGGGGCAGTAAAACTCTCTAGTGGTGACCGCGCACCGGAAAACGTAGTGTAGGCAGGCCTCCCACGCGGTGGAGCGACGACCTGGTGAAGATCGCGGGAAGCCACTGGATGCAGGCAGCGCAGGACCGGTCGTCGTGGAAATTCTTGGGGGAGGCCTTTGTCCAGCAGTGGACGTTTATCGGCTGATATGATAATTCATGAACATCATCCAACTAAATGTTTTAAAATCTTACTCGTTTTCCTTTCCTTCACTTCTTATTACGGGTCGGCGCCCCCCAAAACTGAGTTCGGTCAAAGTATATACAGGGTGTAACAAAATTGGTGTAGGTCCCGTTAACTGGGTATTCTTCTCATCAAACTGAACAACTTTTGTTCTACGAGTTTGGTGAAAACGTAATTTTTTTTTCACTCTTCATACAAAACGATCAGCTGATCGACCGATTTTATGCATTTTAGTATGGAGGGTACATTTTTTTTTTTGAGAAACGACTATGGGTTCCTTGGGGAAAGTTGTATAGTATGATAAGCAGAACCTTCAGTTAACGGGTCCTACACCGAGTTTGTTACACCCTGTATATTAGTATTTTGGTGTCCCATGAAAATACGATAGTAAACATTTATGTTTCTAAATACAATTGGTACTAATCGATAGTCAAAGAGAGGAAGTGTAAAGTAATTGAGAAAAAAATGCGGTTAAAATTTATAAGAACATGAATACATATTAGAGAAAATCAAGAAAAATGACCATATTATAGTAATGTCACGTCACAAAAATTGCACCTCCCATACTATAAACTTTTTCACTAACAAAATAATTTTCATTACAACATTATTGGATTGCCTAGTAACTATGATTTTTCAGAATTTTAAAACCGATTTTAAAAAGTTAGAAGGAGAAACAAAAAGTGTCACTTTGGAGCTTAAGGCCCAAAAATTTTAAAAAAAAATCTCAAAATTCAATTCAAATTATTGAAAGACTGCGCAAATCTATCATTATGGAAAAAAATATTAAATATACTTAAGAGTCTCCAGGAGGAACGAGTTTCCATACTAACGTAGTTCCGCTTTAATACAAAAACTACATGCCGGATTGAATGCAAACTTTGTAAATATATTGAGTAGACACATATCGATGTTTGTAATTAGTTTTCATCGTAGTAAATTTTAATAATTATATTTGCAAAGTTTGGATTCAATCTGGCATGTAGTTTTTGTATCAAAGCGGAACTACGTTTGTATAGAAACTCGAGCCTCCTGGCGGCCCTTAAAGTAATAAAAAAACGATTTACGAATACAATTTTAAATATATTACCATTTTTGATGTTAAAAAAATATTCTGTAGACCCTGTTGTATGCATTTAATGCAAAATTTCTCGAAAACAAATTGTTAATCTATCTATCTATAATCTATAATATAATAAAACTGTAACGGGGCCGTGTCTGTACATGAAATATTTTTGGAAAATAATAACTGTGGTGGACATTACTAACGATACAGAGGCCAAAACAACAACTTTTGGAATTTTTGTCTGTCTGTCTGTCTGTCTGTCTGTCTGTCTGTCTGTATGTTCGCGCATCACGCAAAAACTACCGGGCCGATTTTGATGAAATTTTGTATGGTGGTTCCTCATAGCCCTGGTTAACATATAGGATACTTTTTATCCCAGAAAATTCAAGAGTTCCCGTGGGAAAATCAAAAGTATTCATTTATAGAGTGGCTCACCACGCAAATGTGGCTTGACCTATTACAATCAAATTTTACACGTTGATACCCTTATTGCGAACTAAAACTGGGACATTGTGAATCCCAAAAAAATTTGGGTTCCTACAGGAATGCAAAAAATTGTATCTTTAGAATGACTCAACGTAACAATATGAAACCTTTACATAGGGATGGGGTGTTATGACCATCATTGTATAGTCTATCGATACATACAATAATAACAAAAGAGTACTTTTTTCTATATATTAGCTACACATACCAAACATTATAATCATAGTAGCAGAATGTCAATAGATGGCACTGCAGGGATAATAAAACGCGCTTAAGTTGTATTAAAACATTAAAACATTATTTCATACTTTTGAATGAATTTCTTTTATGTATTTTTCAGCATACGCTACTTTAAACTCTGGAACTATGGTGCGTAGCGATGTGTTTCATAGACGAACAGACAGGTATTTTTTTACAGATTCCAATCGTGTATAAAAATATAAACACATAAATCGAGTTTAACATCTTATAACAGGAGGCACAGATATGGGAACTCTTTTGACGGCGACTATTTGCGTGTGGCAGTTGCTCTCCGCCTGCAATATCAATATCTGTGAACCTCATCAATGTATTTGCAGGTCCTCGGTGGAGGCAATTGGCCATCACTCACTGAGTTGCGGTCGTGTTTGTGAAGATTCCCACGTCACCAATTCCTTAATGACCTCACTCGGAGGGCACTGGTCTCGGCCAGATATAATATTCCATTTTTGATGCAGCCGCCGGCCGGGTTTTAGTCGATCTGATGGCAAAAGGCCGGAGGGTTTAAACAGGTGCTATGGCAGGGAGGAACGTGTCTGCTTAGGGAAGCCACTTTTTCTGTCTCACTCCTCACCCGTACCGTACTGCTGCTCAATTTGCGGTGAGAAAGAAGCATAATAAGTACTCGGTCTTGGAGGCAAATTACTGCTTTGTGCCGCTGGTCTGTGATACAACCGGCTGCTGAACCCTCAGAGGCCTTTGCCTTCACAAAGAAGATTGGCCTTCGCCTTCACAAAGAAGATTGGCCTTCGCCTTCGAGAGAGGAGATGTGACGTGAGGTCCTACCTGCTGCTAAGGTTGTCTATTGCCATCCAGCGCGGCAACGAGAAGTGCGTCTTGGGCTTCTTTGGAGCTGATACGACTCGAGGATTTGACCCATATTAATATTGTTAGGAAATTTTATTACTAGATTGATACCTATAATGATTTGAATTAGTTTTTTGATAATATTTCATCATATCAGTTTATATACGTCCCCACCAAGGGGCTCGACCTGCCCTAAGTTAGGGCGATCTGGCCTTAGACGATCACGCGGGCCCACTGCGGGTTGATTGACTTCACACATAAGCTTCGAATTTCTTCGCAGGCGTGTGCAGGTTTCCTCACGATGTTTTCTCACACCGTAAGAGCGTCGGATAAACGTACATACCAGTATGAAATCGATATTCGTATAGATATTGGTAAGTGGCAGGATTCAAACCACGGCCTTCCGGACAGGAGGTAGTGGCCCTAACCGTTTTGCCACCGACGCTCTATATTTTATTTAAGATTTAGAAATCCTTACTTTTATATTATAAATGTGAAAATGTGTTTGTTTGTTTGTTACCTATTCACACTTCAACACCTCTACCAATCTTAATGAAATTTGGCATGCAGGTAGCCTGTATCACTGGGAATGAAATAGTCAACCTTTTATCTGTGGAAATTATCATAGTCCGATGCAGTTCCTGAGGAAACTGAAACAATACTCTTTGTTCGTTTTATTTAAAATCGTAACGAAAAAATGGATTGGTGTGATTTTTCGCACAGAGATGAGGTGGAAAATGATATAATTTTTCTAATAAGTATATCCTGACATAGTTCCCGAGGGATCTGGGGACAACTGTTTTCTACGCTCGCGCACGTCGGTGGCGTCGCAAGGGAGCAACGCAATGATATATAATGTTACTATCGTGAGCAACGGATTAAAGTGATTTTTTGTATAGAATTCGTTGAGGGGGTGGGAAGTGACAAAGACTGCTAATCCGAATAGCCCGATACAGTTCCTGAGGTACCTGGTGAAAACTCATGTCCACGCTTGCGAGCTGATTGCGGCTCGCGCACCACTCACCCTCAAAAAGAGTCATAAAAGCTATGTCCACGTGGGCGAAGCCGCGGGCAAAAGCTAGTAATATAATAAAACTGTAACGGGGCCGTGTCTGTACATGAAATATTTTTGGAAAATAATAACTGTGGTGGATATTACTAACGATACAGAGGCCAAAACAACAACTTTTGGAATTTTTGTCTGTCTGTCTGTCTGCCTGTCTGTCTGTATGTTCGCGCATCACGCAAAAACTACCAGGCCGATTTTGATGAAATTTTGTATGGTGGTTCCTTATAGCCCGGGTTAACATATAGGATACTTTTTATCCCAGAAAATTTAAGAGTTCCCGTGGGAAAATCAAAAGTATTCATTTATAGAATGGCTCACCACGCAAATGTGGCTTGACCTATTACAATCAAATTTTACACGTTGATACCCTTATCGCGAACTAAAACTGGGATATTGAGAATCCAAAAAAAATTAGGGTTCCTACAGGAATGCAAAAATTTGTATCTTTAGAATGACTCAACGTAACAATATGAAACTTGGGATGGGGTGTTTTGACCATCATTGTATAGTCGGGTATGCTTTATCCCGGAAAACTAAAGAGGTCCCGTGGGAAATTATCTATCGATACTTACAATAATAACAAAAGAGAACTTTTTTCATTATATCAGCTACACATACCAAACATTATAATCATAGTAGCAGAATGTCAATAGATGGCACTGCAGGGATAATAAAACGCGCTTAAGTTGTATTAAAACATTAAAATATTATTTCATACTTTTGAGTGGATTTCTTTTATGTATTTTTCAGCATACGCTACTTTAAACTCTGGAACTATGGTACGTAGCGATGTGTTTCATAGACGAACAGAGAGGTATTTTTTTTACAGATTCCAATAGTGTAAAAAAATAAAAACACATAAATCGAGTTTAACATCTTTTAACAGGAGGCACAGATATGGGAACTCTTCTGACGGCGACTATTTGCGTGTGGCAGTTGCTCTCCGCCTGCAATATCAATATCTGTGAACCTCATCAATGTATTTGCGGGTCCTCGGTGGAGGCAATTGGCCATCACTCACTGAGTTGCAATCGTGTTTGTGAAGATTACCACGTCACCAATTCCTTAATGACCTCACTTGGAGGGTACTGGTCTCGGCCAGATAGAATATTCCATCTTTGATGCAACCGCCGACCGGGCTTTAGGCGATCTGATGGCAAAAGGCCGGAAGGTTTAAACAGGTGCTATGGCAGAGAGGAACGTGTCTGCTTTGGGAAGCCACTTTTTCTGCCTCACTCCTCACCCGTACGGTACTGCTGCTCAAAGTACTCGGTCTTGGAGGCAAATTACTGCTTTGTGCCGCTGGTCTGTGAGACAACCGGCTGCTGAACCCTCAGAGGCCTTTGCCTTCACAAAGAAGATTGGCCTTCGCCTTCGAGAGAGGAGATGTGACGTGAGGTCCTACCTGCTGCTAAGGTTGTCTATTGCCATCCAGCGCGGCAACGAGAAGTGCGTCTTGGGCTCCTTTGGAGCTGATACGACTCGAGGATTTGACCCATATTAATATTGTTAATTTAGGAAATTTTATTACTAGATTGATACCTATAATGATTTGAATTAGTTTTTTGATAATATTTCATCATATCAGTTTATATACGTCCCCACCAAGGGGCTCGACCTGCCCTGAGTTAGGGCGATCTGGCCTTAGACGATCACGCGGGCCCATTGCGGGTTGATTGACTTCACACATAAGCTTCGAATTTCTTCGCAGGGGTGTGCAGGTTTCCTCACGATGTTTTTCTCACCGTAAGAGCGTCGGATAAACGTACATACCAGTATGAAATCGATATTCGTATAGATATTGGTAAGTGGCAGGATTCGAACCACGGCCTTCCGGACAGTAGGTAGTGGCGCTAACCGTTTTGCCACCGACGCTCTATATTTTATTTAAGATTTAGAAATCCTTACTTTATATTATAAATGTAAAAATGTATTTGTTTGTTTGTTTGTTACCTATTCACACTTCAACACCTCTACTAATCTTGATGAAATTTGGCATGCAGGTAGCCTGTATCACTGGGAATGTAAAAGTCAACCTTTTATTTGTGGAAATTATCATAGCCCGATGCAGTTCCTGAGGAAACTAAAACAATACTCTTTGTTCGTTTTATTTAAAATCGTAACGAAAAAATGGATTGGTGTGATTTTTAGCACAGAGATGAGGTGGAAAATGATATAATTTACTAATAAGTATATCCTGACATAGTTCCCGAGGGATCTGGGGACAACTGTTTTCTACGCTCGCGCACGTCGGTGGCGTCGCAACGGAGCAACGGATTAAAGTGATTTTTTGTATAGAATTTGTTGAGGAGGTGGGAAGTGACAAAGACTGCTATTCCGAATAGCCCGATACAGTTCCTGAGGTACCTGGAGAAAACTCATGTCCACGCTTGCGGGCTGATTGCGGCTCGCGCACCACTCACCCTCAAAAAGAGTCATAAAAGCTATGTCCACGTGGGCGAAGCCGCGGGCAAAAGCTATGTTAAATAAAACCAATACACAATAATCGGTGACTTTAACACTTTTAGTTTTACTTGAAAACATTTTTTTTAAACTTATTTGACAGTAAAGAAAAGTAATAAAAACATAATATGAAAATCGAGAATTGGGCGTTCGGTTTCAACGTAACAGCCGCGTTGTAGCCCGCATTGATTTGAACTTAAAATTAATAGACTTATGTTCGATATTATTTTATCACGGATCGACCTACTCGGATTAACAAAAAAGTGTTCAAAGAAACCTTTATCTTATTTCATGAGACCCATTGTAGCGTCGGTGGCATAACGGCTAGGGCCGCCGCCTCCTGTCCGGGAGGTTGTAGTTCGAATCTTGCCACGTACCAATGTGATTACGAATTTAGATTTCATATGTACTTTTATCCGACGCTCTTACGGTGAAGGAAAACATCGTGAGGAAACCTGCCCACACCTGCGGAGAAACTCGCAGGTTGTGTGTGAAGTCGACCAACCCGTACTGGGCCCACGTGATCGACTAAGGCCCGATCGCCCTAATTCAGGGTAGGCTCGAGCCCCTCGGTGGGCAGGTATATGAGCTGATATGATGATGATACCTATTATACGATACTCCACATGAACCCCCGTACACTTAAAAAAAACATCTTGATTCCTTTACATAATATGTTTTCTATTTCGAGTCGTCATTTTACATCTGTGTACTAGACTTCACTATCATAGGTCTACTTTTGGCAGAGAAAATTTACTGTGACATTGTGGTTCCGTTTTTTACCATTTTGGCTAAGGAACCCTAAAAGTACTCGCCGCCCTCTTGAAATCCGTTTATTTTGGCAATGCGCCTATTCCACCACATAACAACACATTTAATAATCTGCGAAAAAATCTGCCATACATTCCTATCCAATCTTCGTGAACAGCACAATTTTCGCGAAAAAACAGAAAAAGATGCGAAGTAAAGCCCTCAAAGGCTGCTAATTTATCGTGTGCGTACAATAGTAGGGAGGAACCTCCCCTTTGCGTTAAGCCTCTGTGAATTAAAAAGGGCTGGCTTGGCGGGGCACGCGGCGCGCGCCGCAGTCACAGGCAAAAAACCGACTTTGTTAATACAGAAGTTTTTTTTTTAATTTATTAAGATAGCCAGTTCTCCATTGCATTAGGGAATCTTGGTAAGCCCGCTTCCATCTTCGGCATCATCGTCACTTACCATCGGGTGAGATGATGCCAAGGGCTTACCAGTTTTTTTTTTTTTTTTGTGCGAACTATGTTCGGAGTTTCGCTACGTGATCGAATCAGAAACGTGGAGAGCGTTAGGAGAACGAAATTTACCGACATAGCTCTCAGAATTGCTTAAGTGGCAGTGGGCGGGGCACTTTACTCGTAGAATAGTTGGCAGTTGGGGTTGTAAAGTTCTAGAGTGGCGACCGCGTACCGGAAGTCGTAAAGTAGCCAGGCCTCCTACTCGGTGGACCGAAGATCTGGCGAAGGTCGCGGGAAGCCGCTGGATGCGGGCAGCGCAGGCGCCTGGGGCCTACGCTTCGTTACGGCGGCGGGCAGGGGTTCCCCTCCCTCGGCCGCCTACGTAACTGCAGTATCGTAACCAAACACAGTCTAAAAACTATGCCCACGTATGTGAAGCCGCGGGCAAAAGCTAGTAATATTTATTCTTAGTCTGTATAATATATTATCTATTCCTTGCCATTAAAATAATGTTTATTGTTATTTTGTGTATTCCAGTTTCATACGGTGCACGGTGAAGGTGGCACGAGAAAGAGAGCACACTGCACAGCGTAATTCATCATCACATCAGCTCATATATTATACGTCCCCACCGAGAAACTCGAACCTACCCTGAATTAGGGCGATCGGGCCTTAGTCGATTACGCGGGCCCAGTGCGGGTTGGTCAACTTCACACACAAACTTCAAGTTCCTTCGCAGGCGTGTGCAGGTTACACCGTACATATGAAATCGACATTCTAAAACACATTGGTACGTGACAGGACTCGAAATACGACCTCCCGGATAGGAAGTAGCGGCCCTTGCTGTTGCGCCACCGACCGACAGCGTAAGTGGCACTGTTAAAATAAATTAAGGTATTTCTTTTATTTGTTTTCTATGATAATTTAAAACGCTAAACACATTAGAAAGCCGACTTCCAAACGCAACAATTAAGTATATTTTTTCCATTATTATTTTTGGTTTTTGTTTTTTTTTTTTTTCTAAAAAGTGCTACAGCGATTTTGATAACATTTGGAACCAACTCGGGAGTATACTCTATCGAATTTAAAGAGAATCGTAACAAAAAAAACGACTTAATAAAATAATAAACTAAATAAATAACTTAATATTTATTCGTAACAAAAATTGCGTTGGGGAATCTTGGTAAGCCCGCTTCCATCTTCGGCAACATCGTCACTTACCACCAGGTGAGATGTTGTCAAGGGTTTACCAATTGAGAATAAAAAAAAGTCGAATTGAGAACCTCCTCCTTTTTGGAAGTCAGTTGAAAAATAGACTATTTTAAGAAACCAAATTGTTTTTTTTTATTCATTGCTTATTTTTTAATGATTTTTCAAATGTTAAACGTTCAAATGTTTGTGATGACGTCACACGCCCAAATACTATGAAAAAAGGCTCCAGTACAAAATTCAGTTGACGGTTATGAACGTAATTTAGTTATTTAGTATGTATTACGGTATAAACTCGATAAACAATTTTACTATAAATGGTTATTTTATTAACGTGCCTTGTAAAAACTCTGAACAATGCCAATAGTGTAATTGCCGGCAGTGACGTCATCGTAGGCTAATCAAGGGCAAATATAGCTGTCCCGGCGAACTTCGTACCGCCTCACACTACACTACACTACTTTTTGTAGATATTGCAAGAATTTTCAGTTCATTTTTTACACCTTGGTTTTCATAATTTGAGTTTTAGTAAGGATCCCTAAGTTTTAGAAAATATAACATACCCTATAGCAACCGCGGACAGTGTAGCTTCCTAAAGGTGAAAAAATTTTTCAAATCGGTCCAGTAGTTTTGGAGCCTATTCAAAACAAACAAACAATCAAATCTTGCCTCTTCATAATATTAGTATTCGAGTAGATACCAAATCACTTGAAATTTCTGAATTCTAATAATTGGAAAATTATAGCAAAACCAATCTCTAGAAATGGTCTTCGAATTAGGTGGGGTTCATAAAAACTGAACAATACCACTTGTGTATTATTTTTTTTTACTTTCTTTTAAGCTAGCTTTTATCGCGGGCTTTGAGCGCGGCGACCAAATCAAGAAATTCTGTAACTAAAATAAAACCTAACACCCCACGCTCGCCCGAGTTCTAAAAAACTTACAGTGTCATCTATTAGCGATTTGCGGTACTAAAAGGACTTAGTCAATTTTACTGGTGTAACTTTCTTAGTGTTAATTTATTACATAAACATCCCGCGCCCCAAGGACTATATGGTACTGGTAAATACTGAATAAATAAAAAATAAATAAATAATTATATTGCATAAGTTGATAAAAAATGCTGTGCAATAGCTTTACCTTGGCAGTCCCCGAGTGCCACACGTTTTTTTATTTTTTATTTAACTATTTGAGTGCGTGCAACTCACCCGATGGCAAGTGATGGATGATGCAGTCGAGGATGGTACACGCAAACTCAAATAATGCCTATTCACTCTAAACTGTTCACTTTTATACGTAGACATTATTCGCAATGTCCTGTCTGTCGCTATTGCCAGCGGCGCCGCCGGCTCCCGGGCGCGCGCGCGCTCACAAAATGTCACTTGACACCAACGACCGACCTTTGCGATACGTACGTACAGTTAGTCGGAGAGACGTACAGCTTGACTGATGGGCTTCGTGCCGGCTAAGTACGCTCTTCAATGTGGCTAGCGACTGTCTACAGCATATTATACTATGGGTCTATATATGGCAAAATAATCTTTGAATATGAGAAAAGTCTCCGCAAGGTGGGTGCCGAGAATGTTAACCGACAGTCAGAAACAAAATCGACTTGACATTTCGAAGATATTGTTGGACAAGTTTCAAGAAGATTCTGAAAACTTTTTGTCTCGTTTCGATTCGATAAATCGGAATCTCGATTTTTTTCTCAGCAATTACAAAATAACATGAAAGTAATATTTTGTGACCTGATTCTTCTTTTCAAAAACTTCATTTTGTCATTTGCAGAAACGCGATTTGTTAACTTTTTAAACAGATTAAATATATCAAAAAAAACCAATGACATATATTATTGGAAGAAACCTCTTTTAAAATAGAGATTTGTTTTCTGCAGGCAAACTAGACCGATTTATTATCTCTAATTTTTTTTACTCTATTAGTCTAAACAAAAAATTCAATGTGCCAGTTTGATTTTTGAAAATTAATTTTAGTTTTTAATAGAAGCGGAAAAACATTGAAAAAGTGCAAAAGTGTGGTGATTTTCTTAACTCTTTACACGTAGAGAAAAAGACAGAGACAACTGTTTCAATCAATGCGAGTAAACTAGAGAAGGTTGTGGTGGAAATACCTAGGTACAGGAACATCAAGCTGTACACTCGTAGTGCGATTCTGATCCATACCCATTCGGCATAAGAACGGTACAAAGTCCAAAGTGTGTAGCTTGCTGTGCTGGCCTGTGTACCTTTCGCATGGCATGTCATACAGAGAAGACTGGAGAGGGTGGTGGTGAATTTAAAATAAAAAACTGGCCAAGTGCGAGTCGGACACACTCCCTGAGGGTTCCGTATCAAAACACAATCAGATACGAAACCTTACAAACATCAACGAGTACAACAATCGGATTGAAGACCAAACTGAACTTTGTAGTTGAAAATATGTTCTTTCTTACATCGATATACGTCATGGTGACACCAACTGCAACCTTCTGATTTTGCCTTTATATATGCTGTATTTTATTTATTTTTTTATTCATCGTAACACAATATGTAATGCATACAAGCGTGAAATTTGATGTGATTTTAGTACTAATCCTGAAGTAAAATAACAAAAACAAGTATTTGTTAGACATACTCAGGCTACGGAGCCCAAAATTAATAAAAAAAACATTCAAGTTTCAGTACCTCGCGTTGATGTCTTTTGTTTCTAAAGAATAGGTATCATGTATACTTGTGTGAAGAGGTGTGGTACGGAACCTTTGTTGAGCAAGCAAGACTCGCACTTGGCCGGTTTTTGAATTGACAGTGAGTGTGATAACATGTAAATCAGTTGGGACATTTTTGTATGGAGACTGGCTTAGTGACATTTTATACATCATCATCATCATCATCATATCAGCCGAAGGAAGTTCACTGCTGGACAAAGATATATATATTATACATATATTATATTCGAAAACTTTCGCTCATTTTTAACCTCCATTTATGGACTGAAGAAAATATATTAGGTCATTTTGATTTTTTCCATCTCAAATACAGTTTTATAAGTTTTGAACCTCTGAGTATTCCTGGCGATGTCGGTTACATTACAGGTTACAGTGTTACGAGTTCTATGGTTTTTTCCATCTCAAATACAGTTTTATAAGTTTTGACCCTCCGAGTGTTCCTGGCGATGTCGGTTACAATACAGGTGTCAGTGTCGCGAGTTCAATGGTTTTTACCCATCTCAAAAAATGCGTCTAAACAAGTGTTCACTTCAAAAATATATGTACATATAGATATGCCAAAGAGTTTCACATTCCTTTCAAGTATAACTTATTGTTTAAGTTAAAATTTGAGAGGTTAAATATTTTTTTTAATTATATCTTATCCTACCAATATTATAAACGCGAAAGTTTGTAAGAATGTATGTTTATTACTCTTTCACGCAAAAACCACTAAACGGATCTGGCTGAAATTTGATAGGTAGACAGATTATGACCTGGATTAACACATGGCTACTTGTTTCCACGCTCGCGAGCCGCTTCGCACTGGCAACCCTCGAAATTTGCATGCTATTTTAAATACTAGCTAAACATGAGTTCTATATACTTACATATTTTAAGATCTTTATATACCATGTTTAAGGTAAAAAAATTATTATGAATTATGAAAGTCATAGAAACGTTGTCCACGCGGGTGCAGCCGCGGGAAACAGCTAGTAATTTTTAAGATAGTGTCGCTTACATAAAAGTTATAATACCTATTACTAATAATGTCATTTATAAATGATGGTAACATCAACAATGGCTTTTTTCATCGCTCTAACTGTGGCCACAGATTACCCAATAGTTTTTACTGGCGCCATCGTTAAATGTCGCAAACTTTTAAAATATTAAGTAAATTTTGTTAAAATCTCTGTTCGCGAAAACTCACAATACCAAAGCCGACGCAAACAAAACGGAGCATCAATCAAAGAGTCGACTGTCAAATTCCAAATTCAAATTCAAAGCGTTCGAAATTGGAACAGCGAGCACGCGAGCTTCACGCCTTTCAGTCAGAACGGTGATTTCTGTTAACATTAATTAAATCATTTGTTTTCATAAAATTCATTAAAATTAATTTTGTTTTCACGCGTTTTCGCTTTTGTACGGAATGTGAACGAATTGTTAAATCATGTTAGTAAAATTGTTTTTTTTATTTGTAAGTGCCTACATTTCAGAACAGGAATCAAACTGGCTGAATTCACCAATGTTTCTATCTAGACACACGGTAGTGTGTCAGCCAAGTTCGAAAAGAAAAGGGCGACACCGGCCGTGGTTTACGAGTATATTACACAAACCTTTTCGTGCCATTTTTGACCTACCCGTAACTTAAAATCTGTTTGACCTACACACCTGCGACTTTGTGTGTTTAGTAAAATCCCCCTCGCCCCCCTAGAATCCTAATTTTCATTAGTTTTTTTTTTACTATTTCTATGATATCGACGTCCGAAAATCACTATTTTTATGGCTGACTGTTTATTATGACTAGCTCACTCATAAAAATTATAGACCACTTCCTGGTGACTTAGAAACTTATGCACTGATAGTGACTCTCTTACTTTTCATATAACTATTGTAATGTGTTCTGAAATGTATTTTTTGTAACATTCTTTTTATCAATTGTATAAATAAAAAAGTAAAAAAAATTGGACTATTTTGTTTGTGTTTAGAGTTGACATTATCTTATTATAAAGATTTTACATGTTTTACTTTCAGTGCAATTTGACTGACCCGGTGGCTCAGTGATTGTTGCTCTTGACTGCTGATCCGAGAGTTGTGGGTTCGTTTCTTTGACTTTTCGAGCAAGCGGCTCGCCAGCGTTAAAAAAGTAGCCTGTTCTGTTCAGTAGTTTTTGCGTGAAGGAGTAACAAACATACACACTCACAAACTTTCGCCTTTATAATATTAATGTGATTGGCCAACTGCGTGTTGGCCTCGCGCATAACCACCACACCTCCTTACACAACTAAGTATATTATAATAAGGACATCACAAGAAAGTATTAAACCATTTTCGGGCTCGCTTCGCTCGTCCATTCATTTTGTATGGCGTCTTTAGGATCTGGCAAGCATACTATACCACAGTTAGCGCTTCCTATATTATGCGAGCACAGATATCACATTGTGCAGGTTTTAACCATTTAATCTGTTGACATCATCATCATCATATCAGCCAAAAGACGTCCACTGCTGAACAAAGGCCTCCCCCAAGGATTCAAACAACAACCGGTCTTGCGCTGCCCGCATCCAGCGGCTTCCCGCGGCCTTCACCAGGTCGTCGGTCCACCGAGTGGGAGGCCTGCCTACCGTACGTCTCCCGGTGCGTGGTCACTACTCGAGAACTTTACTGCCTCAACGGCCATCTGTTCTACGAGCTATGTGTCCTGCTCACTGCCACTTAAGTTTAGCAATTCTGAGAGCTATGTTGGTTACTTTGGTTCTCCTACGTATCTTCTCGTTTCTGATTCGTTCACGCAGTGAAACTCCGAGCATAGCACGCTCCATTTCCCTTTGGTTGACCTTGAACTTTGGTGCTATTCTTTAAAAAGGGGAGATAATCTATTTATATTAGTGTCTTATTTTGTTGTGATAGTTTTTAAAGGCGTCGTTCCTGTCGTTTGCCTATAGAGCGCCACGTTTTCTCAGAATGCTGATTTCGCTGGATGCTCCGTGTCTTTATGGATGCCACTCTTGCTGCAGCCAGCATCACGCCAACTGAGTTATCCGCATACTTTAACCACCATCATACTTTATTATTTTAATTATTCACAATTGATAAGCTCTTGGCATCATCTCACCTGATGGTAAGTGATGATGATGCTGAAGATGGAAGCGGGCTTACGCAATGGAGAGCTGAGTATCTTATCTTCAAGCCGAAACACTTCAATGTTGTTAGCACTGATATTTGGCGGCAAGACTTAGATAAGATGGTGGTAGCTAGCCAGGCGGGCTTAGAAAATGCCCTACCACCAACCAAATAAATACTCCGGTGACATTGGCTTGCTCGCTTACGTCGCAGAAAATATGCAGCTGCAAATGAATTCTTCAAAAGATACAGCTTTCTAAAGCCGGACTAACTGTTAGACAGACAGACAGAAAGCTTAATAATAGTCTATTAGATACAAAACCAATATTTGGATCAGCTACTCTAAACAAAAAAAAACAATTTTTCGTTATGACCAGGTAGAAAACTTTTTGGTGTGACGAGTTGTTGCCTTAATCAAACATTTTTCCTCAGACATGCGCGAAAATATTGTCATTATTAAAAAACCGGCCAAGTGCGAGTCGGACGCGCGCACGAAGGGTTCCGCACCATTATCTATAATAAATGACGTATTAAAAAAAAACTACTTACTAGATCTCGTTCAAAGCAATTTTCGCTGGAAGTTTGCATGGTAATGTACATCATATATTTTTTTAAGTTTTATCATTCTCTTATTTTAGAAGTTACAGGGGGGGGGACACATTTTACCACTTTGGAAGTGTCCCTTGCGCAAACTAATCAGTTTAGAAGTAATAATTAGAAATAATATAAGAAAACTCAATATCACTTTTGAAGTCCATAGATACCCCACACGTACGGGTTTGATGAAAAAAATCTTTGAGTTTCAGTTGTAAGTATGGGAAACCCCAAAATTTATTGTTTTTTTTTTAATTTTGGTTTGAAAATCTTAATGCGGTTCACAGAATACATCTACTTACCAAGTTTCTACAGTATAGTTCTTATAGTTTCGGAAAAAAGTGGCTGTGACATACGGATGGACAGACAGACAGACATGACGAATCCATAAGGGTTCCGTTTTTTGCCATTTGGCTACGGAACCCTAAAAACTGTACTCCCCACGGGGAACACACTTCCTTGCACTAGCGTCTGACATTATTAAATTTTTATGGGATGTAACTTTTTTGGGATTTCCCAGATACATCACTAATGGAATATTGAAGCCACCTGTAAGATTTATCGATTGCGTAAATTTGTTAAAAAGTTATAGGCCCGTTTTGGAGAAAAAATATTTTACACCTATTTTGTATGATAAGCGCAATTTATAGAGCTTTCCTAAATATAACCCATATAGCATATTTTAGTGGTTTATAAGTCTTGACATGAGAGGCATATCAAGTCGGATCTGCTAAACATCAACTTTTTAGGAGACTAAAAATAAAAATGTTATACATTTTTGTTAATACTATAGTTATTTTAAATACTTATACTTTTTTTTACTTTGACCATAACCTATTGCTACCAAGCTTTTTTTCTCTATTTTAAAAATATTTCTAACTTTCGCACGAAATTGTTAGAAAAATGTTTTTAATAAAATCTATAAAAACTGACTTTATTTGCCAAAAGCGCCAGTACGTTTGGCAGGCGGGTTGGCGGGTTGGCGCCTGGGTGTCGCAGTATAGTGGGAGAGTACGTGGAAGGATGCTTCTGCCCACCCTCTGTTTGAAATAGTTTGAATAATTCCTAAGTCGCCTCTTACGACGCCCATAGGAAGAGGTGGGGTGGCACTTTTCGAGAGTCAGACCACAAGCGAAAAAAACATCGATAAGAATCTATATCATGAAAGTTTTTATTTCAGTGAAATGTTACTAAAAGCCTAGTTAGTGTAAGAGGCAAGCTAGTGTAAGACCATCTTGCCTAACCATATTGCAGTTTGAATTATGAAAATATCTGCATAATCATTAGCAAGTATTGTAGGGATTCTCTCGTTCCTTAGTCTATTGGCCAGTTGAGCAATTAGTCTTTCTTTATTATTTTTTATTTTATTTATTAGGTTCACCAATGATTGTTTACATCAATACATACAATACATTAATTATTACAAAGAAAAACTTACTAAATGTAACAATATCTTATAGGTAAACACCACATGCACACAAACACTTGCCTAGAAAATAACCAATTATTAGTAGATATCTAAGGTAATAATGCTCAAAAGTATACACAGCTTATAAATGAATTAACTTTGACATAAAAGACGGTCATGAACCGCCTTGTAAAATTTAGCCATGGTGTCATTATGTACATCGCCTATGTCACTGCAATTATTTAATAATCTAGACATCCTAGGAATAGGAGAATTAGAACCTGAGACCGTTCTTCTAAGCGGTGGACACAATGGTGTAATTCGATTACGTGGTAATCTAGCGGGAGCACGGAAGCGTAACAAATTCAATAACTGAGGACAGTCAATGTTATTTCGCATAATCTTAAACAAAAACATTAAATCTAATATGTCTCTCCTTAATGCCAATGAATCAATTATAACTCAAATGACTTTGTTTAGGTTCAGAAAGTTACGTTCTTTTATTGAACGTTGTAGGGCAAAATACAGATCTTTTGGTTCTTGGAGTAGCTTTGACTCCGGCTGAAAAAAACATTTACTTGTTGAAAGAGACTATCGGGAATATCTTATCTATCGACCAGGCATCTACTATAAAGTCAGAAGCATAAAGTTTTTAACAACATTTATCAACAAAAATTACACCACATCGTAATGTTTCTGATAGCAAGAAAGTCTTAAATTTACATTCGATTACAAATCGTAACAAAAGTAGCCAACGGTTTTTGAAGCATAAGTTTGTATATAACGACATTCGGTATCATTTCTTTTAAACTTTAGAGTCACCAAGACTTATTTGGTGATGTATCCAGCACGACGACACAAATATTTGCATCTGCATTAGGTCGGATATACATAAATTTTGAGAAAGTATTGAGGTATAAAGTTTTATTTATACCTGCTATACATGCGCTTTAATGGCGCAAGTTTTAATACTTTATTTCTATTGTTGATTAAATTTTAGCATGAAGGTGTAGGACCTGATGCAGTTATACATCTTTTTTTTTTCTTTTTTTTTATTCACAATTAGTGAACCCTTGACCACATCTCACCTGGTGGTAAGTGACGATGTTGCCGAAGATGGAAGCGGGCTTACCAAGATTCCCCAACGCAATGGGGAACTGGCTATCTTATCTTCATACACACCAATGATATCAACATTGATATTTGGCGGCAACACTTAGATAAGATGGTGGTAGCTAGCCAGGCGGGCTTAGAAAATGCCCTACCACCAACCAAACCGAGTCTTACAATTGACCCCGCCGGGAATCGAACCCGCGACCTCCTGTGTAAAGTCAGTGAACTTTGCCTCTGAGCTACGGATCTTTGAAACTAAAAGAGATAGAAAAACCAGAGACAGTGATTTAGAAAGACAAAAAAATAATTATTAACGTAGTACACTAAATAAGTGGATTTGGTTTTATGAACAGATCCGACCTGATGCCTCTCATGACGAGAAGTATAGACGATGACAAAAATTTGGAAAATATCCTTAGTGTGATTTTTGAGTTTTTTTTACTTTTTGTTTGCGAGGTACTCTTCGTATTTTGTAAATAAAAAAAACCAAAAAAGTGTACATACTAGGTACATCCTATTTAAATGAATTTGTGTTCTCACTATAAGAAAAACCTGGGCGATTACTAAACATGTAAACTTAGTTCTTTGCTGTTACTTCAGTTTCTTGTATAGAAGCCAAAAAAAAGTTATCGAGGCGTAAGCTAGGCTTTGCATATATGTGAGTGCACACTGATAATGTAGAGTTGAATACCGGCTTGTGGCGCAGTGCGTCCCGCGCATGGTTTAAACCAGTTTACACAGGTTTTTGAAAAAGGCTTCGGATCACACTGACTGATCGATCGTGCAATTAAGATCATCTATTTCCGGGCTTAGTTAGTCTAGCGCAAATAATCGATGCCGGCGCGCTCTACTGGCTAAACCAGAGTTAGCAGCTAGGATGGATATTTGGCTTGGGTACGATTTAACTGTGAAATTGTTGTAGTTTGATCTTGTTCTGTTAGCGTTTCAAAGACAATCGCCGAAGGCTTTACTCACAGTTACGCTAGTTAGAGCTCTTTGATTTCGGTTGTCAGATTATTGATACAAGATTTTGTTTAATTTGCAATGTATGTAGTATGTACGTAATGTGTCCGCTTCAAAATTTGCAAGTTTTTGACCCCCTTTCTGATTTCCGATTGATCTGAAATTTTGGATCATAAACAAAGTGACGACATTCTAAATCAATATGGTGGACTCCCAATGATAATTAAAAAGGACTGGTTATTTTTTATGTACCTCCATGATATGCGTATCAAATGAAAGGGTCTTCTAAAAAATATTTTTAAATAAAAGCCTGGACCTATTTTTTTTTAGAAATGATTTGATTAAAATGGGGGGCGAATCGGAACCGTCAGGTGTCGAAAGTGTGACACGTTTTACGATGCCCGATGAATTGAATGTAGGCTAGTTGTTAGCTAAAAACTTTTGCCTTATACAAAATATGTAATACATGGCTAGCCAACATTTTCAAGTTCCCGTACCCAAAGGGTACTTACTTATGGTCCATTACCAGAACATTCATATGTACGAGTAGTTTAAAAATATAGCAGGAAGTCTGGAAGAGATCGCTTGTTAGCAATAACAATTTAATTTTGTAAAAACAACCGGTAGGTAAAATAATAAAAGACATAATTGAAAACGCTAAACACGTTAAAAAACCGACTTCCATCGCAACAAATTAGTACATTTTATTTTTGGTTTTTGTTAATTTTCTACTAAAGTACTACACTGATTTTGATAAAATGTATATGGGACCACACGGGAAGCACTAGCTTTCAAATAAAAAAAGAATCATAAAAATCGGTTCACCTAGTCAAAAGTTCTGAGGTAACAAACATAAAAAAAAAAAAAAACATACAGACGAATTGAGAACCTCCTCCTTTTTGGAAGTCGCTTGAAAATCTTGGATATAGCGCGGTTGATTGCGCCACACGATAGGGGGGGGGGGGGGTTGCTCAATAAAACCATAAATAAAATTATGTAAATTATTTAAACACTAGCTGTCCCGGCGAACTACGTACCGCCTTACATTACACTACCCTACCCTACCCTACACTACCCTACCCTACACTACACTACACTACCCTACACTACACTACACTACCCTACACTACCCTACCCTACCCTACACTACCCTACCCTACACTACACTACACTACCCTACACTACACTACACTACACTACCCTACACTACACTACACTACACTACACTACCCTACACTACACTACACTACCCTACACTACACTACACTACACTACCCTACCCTACCCTACACTACCCTACACTACCCTACCCTACCCTACACTACCCTACCCTACACTACACTACACTACCCTACCCTACCCTACCCTACATAAGAACCTTCTCCTGACAATAACGAACTCGACAAAAAAAGAATTAGCCAAATCGGTCCAGCCGTTCTCGAGTTATGCGCTTACCAACACATTTTGCGATTAATTTTTATATATTAGATTATTCAACAATGATTTTGAACAAAGATTACCTACCCTATTAAACTTAATAATAAGTTCAAAAATAAAAACCGGACTACTGAACAGTTACCTATGTTCTTATTTGTACGGAGCAAGAAAATATTCTTATCTTACGTTGTTGTGTACAAACTATTCAATATTTTTTGTCTATTATAGTACAAACAGCTTACACCTTATATATTTTAATTTCATCATATCAGCTCATATACGTCCCCACCGCGGGGCTCGAGCCTACCCTGAATTAGGGCGATCGGGCCTTAGTCGGCCACGCGGGCCCAGTGCGGGTTGGTCGACTTCAGACACAACCTTTGAGTTTCTTCGCAGGTGTGTGCAGGTTTCCTCACGATGTTTTTCTTCACCGTTAAAGCAATCGGTAAGTATATGTACGTAAGTTTCGAAAAACTCATTGGTACATTGGGCGTCTGGATTTGAACCCGGCATCTCTGTTTAGGAGGACCGAATCGTTACCGGTTGAGCCACCGACGCTTTTATATTTTAATGTACTTAATACATATTCGAGGGAGGCCTTTGTCCAGCAGTGGATGTCATTTTTAGCTTTATGATCATGATGAATACATATTTATAGTCATGTTTAGAGGATAGCCATGTTCATATGCCACTTTGCCCTAAATTGTTGCGGTAGGTGGCATACGACCACGGCTATTCTCTGAACATCACTATGAATATGTATAAAGTACATTCAAATACATCCCATCAAAAACATTTTTATGTGAAAAAAGTCTCGTGGTGTCCCCTAAAAATATGATATCTAAGGTGGAGCCAAGGCTGGCAGTGCTTTTTTAAAATCAATATTCAGTAAATTGCACAGTAGTCTCTTTTATACGTAATGAGTAAATAATAATACTTGAACTTATGATCAATATATTTTATGCATCTTTGTTGCCTAAAACTTGATTTGATTTTTTTTTATTCACAATTGGTAATGTGATTTATAAACAATTTTTTTGACTTGGCTATCTATGTACCTGTTTGTATGTAAATTCTTTCCAGCTGTCATGGATGCATCATTCTCATGTTTTGTGGTTCTGTACTTCAAAAGGAAAAAATCGAAACCTATAGAGGATCACTCATGTTGTCTGTCCTTTCGTCTGTCACAGCGGTTTTGCTCAGAAACTACTGGACCAATTGAGTTGAAATTCAGTAAACATGTGTAAGTTGGTGACCCAAAGATGAATATATAACGTAAATAAATTAATTATGACCATGAACGCCACTTATGGGGGGTAAATAAGGAAATTCAAAAAAAGTTTTGCTCACTATGTGCACAAACATGCGTAAAATCGTCAAAAGATAGACAGCAGCGTTAAAAGCTTGAAAATGCGTGTACGGCTGTGCTTTTCTGCTCGACTTAGCGGGGGCCACTGACGTGCCCCCTGATTAGGTGTTAGTTGTTTATTTAATAAACGACATGTTAGAACGGCCGGACTCAAAATAGATTTCATATTTTTTTGACGTACCAACGTCTAATAAATCGATAGACGCCGGCTGCACGTACGAAAAATGATGACTCATTGTCCCGTTACGCTTATTGACCCGTTACGTTATGACGTGGTCACGTTAAACTATCGTCCGTAAACCGACTTTACAGACAACCAATTTTTATATTTCCTTTATTTATTTTAGAAAAATGTAATTTGTGTAATTTTAATGCTCGATGACAAAATTATGCGTAAATAAATACTTTTCATTAAAAAAAAAAAATGGCAAATCGGCTGGATAGAATGGCCGGTGGGGCTCATATTACATTCTAGAGTGCGATGCGAACCTGTGCATCGATACCTTTGATTAAGGCGAGCGAGGTATTGATTGGAACAGTTGTCTCTGTCTTATTCTTTACGTGTAAAGAGTAAAGAAGATAACCACACTTTTTCACTTTTTCAATGGTTTTTCGTTTCAATCAAAAACTACAATGAAAGTATAAAAAATAATAACATTACTCACTTTGTATTATCATAACAAATATTGTTGTGTACATATATATTTTTTTATTTATACTTCAAAATATTAGTGATAACTAGAGTAGAAAGTAACAGTGCAGACCTGTCTTTGGGATTTTTTTAGGTTCCGTACAAAAAAAACAAAACGGAACCTTATAGGATCACTCGTGCGTCTGTGTGTCTGTCCGTCCGTCTGTCCAAGCCCATTTGCTCCGAATCTACTGGACCAAATCAGGTGAAATTTGGTAGGATAGTGTAATCCTATGACCCAAACACAGGTGTGCAAAGTTAATAAATTTTTTTTTAAAAAGGGTTATTTTCGGGGGACAAATTAGGAAATTTAAAAAAAAGTTTTGGAAACCTTACTGTGTCATATATTAAATGAAAGGGCTTGTTATCAGGATCTTAATATTTTTTTTTTTATTAAATTGTAAAATATATAGGTTTGATATTCATGAAAGAAGACGAAAATTGACCATTCCCCCCCCCCCTGTTCTCCGAAACTACTGAGCCTAAAATTTTGTTAAAAAAAAAGTACTTCATGGCTTGTAGATAACAGGAAAACCTATAGGAATTCTATCAATTGAAATAAAGGGGTAAACTCAATGTAATACGTTCACCTACGGAATAAAGTTCTAGTCATAATAGACAATAGTCTATCGGTGTTCTACAGGATTAATTTCGGAAAGTGTGTCTTGGAGCTTCACGACCTCATTTCCCCCTCTTTATTTCATCATCGAACGACCAGGTGCGGCGGGCGACTCCACCCCTTTGTCGTTGATGTTCCACCTTTACGTACAAATCGTTTTGCTTATTCGTTCATTATGCGAACGGGCAAGGAGTAGAATTCCCTGCCGGTGTCTGTATTCCCCGATTCGTATTATTTAGGTATCTTCAAGACGAGAGTGAATAGGCACTTTTGGAGCTTGCGTGTTACATCCTCGGCTGCATCGGAACTTACCATCAGGTGAGGTGCAGCCAAACACACTCAAATTTTTACTAATTAAAAAAAACTCGCATCTTACTGTGAGGATTTTAACCGCCTCCGTAGCTCAGAGGCAAAGTTCACTGGCTTTACGCAGGAGGTCGCGGGTTCGATTCCCGGCGGGGTCAATTGTAAGACTCGGTTTGGTTGGTGGTAGGGCATTTTCTAAGCCCGCCTGGCTAGCTACCACCATCTTATCTAAGTCTTGCCGCCAAATATCAATGTTTATATTATTGGTGTGTTCCGGCATGAAGATAAGATAGCCAGTTCCCCATTGCGTGGGGAATCTTGGTAAGCCCGCTTCCATCTTCGGCAACATCGTCACTTACCACCAGGTGAGATGTTGTCAAGAGTTTACCAATTGTGAATAAAAAAATAAAAAAAAATTTCAAATGTGATATTTTGTATTTGACTTTGGCATTGTACGGAACCCTCTCCACGCGAGTTCAACTCGCACTTAGCCGGTTTTGTTTTATCGAGCTAAAACTGCTCAATCGTGTTTCTAATAGCTTTTGATTTTAAGGAACATCATCAACAATAAAGGTTTTGTTTTCAACTTTGGATTTTCTATCGTTTAGGAGTAATTGACGTTAAAAATAACGAACATCTGTAAAATTACCGCCGCAAAATAACGAATATCTGTAATATTACCGCCGCAAAATAACAAATATCTGTAATATTATTGCCGCAAAATAACGAATATCTGTAGTACTATCGCCGCAAAATAACGAATATCTGTAATATTACCGCCGAAAAATAACGAATATCTGTAATATTACCGCCGCAAAATAACGAATATCTGTAATATTACCGCCGCAAAACAATTGGAAAGAACAGCTGGACGGACTCGCACTCCATTTCATCAAAGCTTTTAATATAATGGATGTACAGAAAATGGTGTAGGACCCGTTAACTGGAGCTTCTACTCGTCATACTGAACAATTGGCCCCAAAGAACTGATAGTCAATTAAAAAAAACAGATGCACTTTACAAAAATGCACAAAATTGGTCCATCAGATGATTGTTTTGTATGAAGAGTTAATTTTTTTTTAGGATTTCAGCAAAGTCATATAACAAAAGTTGTTCAGTATAATAAGTAGAATCCCCAGTTCACGGAGAGCGTGATTTTTCATCAGTGGGGTTTTAGTTTTTGAGCTTACTTTATTAGGGTTCCGTACCAGAAGGGTAAGAACGGGACCCTATTACTAAGACTTCGCTGTCCGTCCGTCTGTCTGTCCGGGGTCGTCTGTCACCAGGCTGTATTTCACGAACCGTGACAGCTAGACTCTTGAAATTTTCACAGATGATGTATTTTTATTGCGGCTATAACAACAAATACTAAAAATAAAAAAAGGGAAAGTATATATAATACAAAAAAGTGTTTTTTTTAAAACGTGAATAAACAAGCGCCATCTTTTATGATACCGACTTGCACTTTACCGGTTTTTTAAAATATTTTGGGTTATAATTTGGTGACAATTTAAGTATTTTCATAGCAGCTTTCCATTTTAATGGCAAGAAAATATGTTTTTTTAAGTATTCTAATTGCTTGAGCCCTTTTATTTGATACCCAAAACGGGGTAATTATTTTTTTGAACTTCATATTGTCTTTATGTACTCAATAGGGCGCGCGCTATATTCAATTTATTGTGACGTCACATAGTCGCTTCCAATAATGCCTCAATTGTTAAATTAATAATAATAATTAACATCACATACTACCTACGTACCTACATGCATGCATACATACATACAAAGCGGTCAAAATCATAACCCTTCTGTTTGCTTCGCCGAAGTTGGGTAATAAAAAACACCTAATAAAATAATTTGTTATTTAGCCTAAATATTGGAGCGTCGGTGGCATAATGGTAAGGCCTGCTTTCTCCTGTCCGGGAGGTCGTGGTTCGAATCCTGCCACGTACTAATGTGATTTCGAATTTCAATTTCATATGTATACGTTTATCCGACGCTCTTCATCATTACAGCTCATATACGTCCCCACCGAGGGGCTCGAGCCTACCCTGAATCAGGGCGATTAGGCCTTAGTCGACCACGCGGGCCCAGTGCGGGTTGGTCGACTTCACACACAACCTTCGAGTTTCTTCGCAGGCGTGTGCAGGTTTCCTCACGATGTTTTCCTTCACCGTTAAAGCAATCGGTAAGTATGTACGTAAGTTTTTGAAAAACTCATTGGTACATTGGCCGTCCAGATTTGAACCCGGTACCTCTGGTTAGATTGACCGAGTCGTTACCGGTTGAGCCACCGACGCTTACGTTTATCCGACGCTCTTACGGTGAAGGAAAACATCGTGAGGAAACCTGCGAAGAAACTCGAAGGTTGTGTGTGAAGTCGACCAAACCGCACTGGGCCCGCTCGGTTGACTAAGGCCCGTTCGCCCTACTTCAGGTTAGGCTCGAGCCCCTCGGTGGGGACGTATATGAATATTGATCATGCCTACTAACACTGGCAGCGCAGGACCGGTCGTTGTAAAAATCTGTCGCGGCAACTGCAGTAAACCCGCAACTGAACCTTAACAAAAGCGAAGAGAGCACAAAGGAAATACAACATCTAGAACGCGCTATCAGAATTTCTTCAGCGCTGAGTATATATACAGATACCAATCATCAACGATTGGTCCACGGCCGGACCCCAGGCATACCACCTCGCCTGGCGGAGATATCTCCCTTTGCTCTCGTCGAGTAGGAACGCACCGTTCCTAAAAATCCATTGGGAAGGCCTTTAGATGTTTCTTTCGGCTGATGATATGATGATGATGAATAATGATGCCTACGTTCTATCCTATCTAAATTTGTACCCATGACCAATATAGAAGGGCCACAGAGCAAACAAACTGAATTCTTCATGAGCGCTCTAAATCTACGTCCGTCGTAAATTTTGCACGCCCTCGAGGTGGGACGCGACCCTTGTCACTGTGGCGTCGTGGCCTTGCTTACCAGTGACTGGCTAACAGACAAGTTTAAACCTTCGAAGTTATCGTTTAAATACAAAGATTAATTTTTTTACCTAATTCTTATAAATAAATTGTGAAAAACCTTAAAACTTTTAGGTAGAAGCTTTAATCCTTACTAATATTATAAATGTGAAAATGTTGTTGTTTATTTGTTTGTTTGTTACCTTTTCACGCTTCAATGCCTTGACCAGTCTGTATGAAATTTGGCATGCAGGTAGCCTGTGTCACGGGGAAGGACATAGGCTACTTTTTATCCCGGGAAAATAGCATAATCGGATGCAGTTCCTGAGCGAACTAAAAAAATACTCGATTGTTGTGATTTTTTGCACAGAGATGGTTGAGTAGGTGGGAAACGACATAATTTACTAATCACCCTTAAAGACAGTCATAAAAACGATGTCCACGCGGGCGAAGCCGCGGGAAAAAGCTAGTTTGAAAATAATTTTCATTATTTCGTATTCTTCTCAGTAAAGTCTTTTATTTGATACTTATTTCATAGGGGTTCAGCCAAAAAACGTCCACTGCTGGCCAAAGGCCTCCTCTAAGGATTTCCACGACGACCGGTCCTGCGCTGCCCGCATCCATCGGCTTCCCGCGATCTTCACCAGGTCGTCGGTCCACCGCATGGAAGGCCTTCCTACGCTACGTTTTCCGGTGCGAGATCGCCATTCGAGAACTTTACTACCCCAACGGCCCTCTGTTCTTCGTTCTATGTGCCCATGATGTGAGCTTTTTTGGCTGATATAATGACGATATGATGATCATGGGAGTTCATATAAAATAACTGGTTGGAAAACCGGGAAATGGATCTAATTTAGCTTAGATAAATCGAAAAAAAGAAAAGAAAAAAGATAAGGATAAAGATTCAATTAGATTTGTCCCAAACGAACTAACTAACACGGAAGCTCAAATAAAGCTTTTTTTTTTCTTTTTTATGCACAATTGGTAAACCCTTGACAACATCTCACCTGGTGGTAAGTGACGATGTTGCCGAAGATGGAATGGGGAACTGGCTATCTTATCTTCATGCCGGAACACACCAATGATATCAACATTGATATTTGGCGGCAAGACTTAGATAAGATGGTGGTAGCTAGCCAGGCGGGCTTAGAAAATGCCCTACCACCAACTAAACCGAGTCTTACAATTGACCCCGCCGGGAATCGAACCCGCGACCTCCTGTGTAAAGCCAGTGAACTTTGCCTCTGAGCTACGCAGGCGGTAATAAACTAGCTGTTTCTCGATACTTCATTGGCGTAGAGTCTGCAGAAGTTCCTAACCTAGATTGCTAATCAGTCTACTTTAAAAAGACGTACACTGCTCTTTTAAGTGGGGGGTTTTGCCACAGTCGCCATGCTTGGCAGGCGGGCAGGCGATCGCAGTTATGCAGCAGTTTAGTGACACAGTAACTCCGCGGAAAGAATACTGTTGTCCATCCTCCGGTTTGTTCCCTTAGTCGCGAGTTACGCCACCATCTTGTACTCCCGTATATCTCAGTTTGGTGACACAGTTATACGCGGAGAGAATACTGTTGGCCATCCTCCGGTTTGTTCCCTTAGTCGCGAGTTACGCCACCATCTTGTACTCCCGTATATCTCAGTTTGGTGACACAGTTATACGCGGAGAGAATACTGTTGGCCATCCTCCGGTTTGTTCCCTTAGTCGCGTGTTACGCCACCATCTTGTACTCCCGTATATCTCAGTTTGGTGACACAGTTATACGCGGAGAGAATACTGTTGGCCATCCTCCGGTTTGTTCCCTTAGTCGCGTGTTACGCCACCATCTTGTACTCCCGTACATATCAGTTTGCTGCATGGATGTGTTCCGTCTGACATGAAGTTAAGATAGACAATTTCCTATTGTGTAGGGGAGTTTTAGTACGCTACTTTGGTTAGGCCATTGGGTGAGAAGATGTCAAGGGCTTGTTAACGGCAGAGTATAAAACGAACTGCAGCTGGCCTGAGGTTGCAGCGACCTTAGAATAGCACCACCCTCTCTCTTCCAAAGCATGTCGGAAGAGGACACTAAGAGAACAAACTGGAGGAACAAGCAGCAGCGTCCTCTCCGCCTGCTGTGTCACCCACCACACTGCACACTGCGATTGCCAACCCACATTTTTTTTTGCTCCAATTGGAAAGTCCTTGTCATCATCTCACCACTTGTACCAATAGTGGCGATTATGGCGATCCCCAACCCAACGTGGAGGAGACCCTATGTCCAGTAGTTGACGTGGTGCTCTTTCGCCTGATCAATGAAAGCAGGCTGATAAACAAGTCAAAGAAAGCAGTACACAGTGGAAAAAATTACGGACCAATAAATAATTTAAATAAACTAGGTAGGAGTATGTATTTGTGTCACCAACGGCAAATAACGACAATACAATGGTAAGGAATACATCTCGGAAACTTAAATACTTTTTTCAGGTATCCACTAATAAAAATAGTAGACATATCTACTAATTTTTGACAAATAGGTAATTAAATTTATTTTATTTCTGCACTCAACAATGTTATTGCAGTTGTTATAGAAAATTTAGTATGGAAAACTAATGAAGTTTTTTTTACAAATCAATCATTCCACATCTTAAGTTGGTTGACTATAGTTATTTGCCGTCATCATCATCATCATCATATCAGCCGAAAAAATAAACAAGGTAATTAATACCCTTGCCGTAATAATTTTCATTTTAAATTAATTATAATAATATATTATTTTTCCAATACTCTACACATTTTTTGAAATAGCAGTTTAACTGGTTGGGCGAGGGGGTATGCATCTCCAACAAAAATAACCACTTACAAACTTAATATCTAGTAAATTGTCATATTTTACTCCCATTTAACCGCCTCTGTGGCGCAATGGTTAGTCCATTCGCTTCACACTAGGAGGTCACGGGTTTGATTCCCGGCGGTGTCAACTTTGTAAGACTCGGTTTGGTTGGTAGTAGCATATTCATAGCCAGCATGGCTAGCTACCAACATCCTATGTAAGTCTTGTCGCCAAACATCAGTGTTAACAGAATTAATGTGTTCCGGCTAGATGATAAGATAGCCAGATCCCCATTTCATTGGGGAATCTTAGTAAGCCCGCTTCCATCTTCGGCATCATCGTCACTTACCAACAGGTGAGATGATGCCAAGGGCTTAACCAATTTTATTGTGGATAAAAAAATGCTATGAAAGATTTATTCAACGAATAACTCACACTTTAAGCTGCGTAAACAAAAAAAAATTAAATAACAAAATGACTATTTAGAAATTTTATTGTTAAATTAGTAATAAGGCATTTATAGACTACAAAAAATATATAGAGTAACATATTAAAACAAATCTGAAACTAATATTACATGATAAACGTAATTGAACTTTATTTTAAAAAGAAAATCAATGAAATTACCCAATTAAACAATTAGTAACAAATAATCAGTTCTAAAAATAATATCTCACTAATTAAAAATTACACCTAAAATAAAATGCCTAAAATAAAACACCTGAAATGGAACACCTAAAATACCTCACAGAAAATCCCCTAAATGACCCGTCGCTCGTCATCCCCGGTGCAAAGGTGCCCATAACACTAGCTGCATTTCCGCGCTGAATGGCTATGGAAATGTACGTACTACGTACAGCTTCTGCACCAGGAACGTTCCGGAGCGGGAGTCAAAGGCCCTCTGAACTAGGCGACGCCCTATCTCCCCCACAAATCGACGTGCCTCCACTGGAGTAAAATAGTATATACGTATAGTATATAAGTATTTGTCATGGAGTGTGCTATACTTTTCCTCCTCTTTAATGGCCGCAAACTCTTCAGCCGCCCCGGCAACATGTGTCGTGCGTCCCAAGTGGCTAGCGACGAAAATACTTACGCAGGTTGTGTCCAGTATGCACAACCGTCAGGACGCTTGCCATCAGTGCGACAGAGGCCGGGCGGTTCGAGCACACTTGGACGTTTACAGACACAAGAGCCCTGCGGATGATATCGTTGAGGGCGTGGTGCCTCGGAAATCTCCCTGCACACCGACAGCAACTCAGAGCGTGACACCCATTGGCCTCCACCATGGAACCGCAAATACATTTGTGAGGTTCACAAACACTGCAGCCCAGGCGTAGTGCCGCCGACACACACAAAGAGTCGATGTCCAGTGGAGTTCCTAGGTGTGGTGACGGAAGCGCGTGCAGCCAAGCCCCGGACTCCGGTCGAGAAACCGCCTTTAGTCGGGCCAGATCCACACCAGTAGCACCCTCAAATAAACGATGCACCACCGCCTCGGAGCCCACCTCATCCCAGGCGCGCTGAGTTGCCGCAGTCACTAAATTAATCATTATTACTATGAATTTTTTTTTCGTTTTTAATTTGCATGCCTTCAGAAGGATGAATACGATTACTGGAATTGTACTTTTTAAGATCTGTTTATTTTTATCTGCTTATCTGTTTATTTGTATCTTTTTATGCTGATTCAAAAGAGACATTAAAAGACAAAAATGAACAGAAGACAGAAATTACAGGTATTAGTGTTTTTACGACGATACAATTACAGGCAGGATTTTAGATAAAATATTGATGTATGTACGTTTGTCCACGTATCTTGCAGAAACTAGAAATCGAAATGCAATGTATTTTTTAAAAAGTTTAGGGACAATTCACACACGGCCTTCTGGCCCCAAACTCGAATTCCCTGTACTATGGGAACCAGAGACTATTACGTTTGTATGTATGTTTATCCACGTATCTCGCAGAAACTAGAAATCGAAATGCAATGTTTTTAATTGAATTCAGTACCTATCTTTCAATTATTAAGGGAACCGTGAAAGTTCCATCTAAATTGGTTTTGTATTTTTTTAAATGTGGTCTGCTAATTGTGTACTAATCACTGGAAAAATACGATTTTGTAATTGAAGTCGGCTGCTGTTAATGTTTTTATCATTTTCAATTGCTACTCATGTAAATCCCCACCGAGGGCTCAAGCCTACCTTGAATTACGGCGATCGGGTCTTAGTCGACCACGCGGGCCCAGTGCGGGTTGATCGACTAACACACAACCTGCGAGCAGGTTTCCTCACGATGTTTTCCTTCACCGTAAGAGCGCCGGATAAACGTAGATATGAAATCTAAATTCGAAATCGCATTGGTACGTGGCACGAATCGAACCACGACCTCTCGGACAGGAGGCGGCGGCCCTAGCCGTTACGCCACCGGCGCTCATGAAAATAAAAATATGTTTTTCTTCATCTATACAACTATATAAATATCAGCTGATTTGTTTTCGCATGGGAAGTCCAGAAGCCTTTCCCAAAAAAATACTCTATTTCACCTAGCCCCTGTACTGTATCCCGGTGTCCGTTGCAACGCAAAGCATCGCAAACAGAACGGGCGAGTAAAACAAACACTCTACGGACAGCGTGTAAGGCATGGATGGAACCTAGACTGTACATGTGGGCTATGTGAGGCAGTGCGAGAATGTGCTAAGTATTGGTGAAGTGTTAGGGTTGACAATTTTCTGATTTCGATTTTTCCTGATGATTTTTTTGGAGAAATCCGTTTTTCTTGCGAAGCTTTAATGTTATTTCGAAAGTAAAAAGGTAGGGGTATAAAGTAAGTATGTCCGCATAAAGTTTCATGAGTAGTCATGATGAAATTTAAGTAGTTGGCAATAATTCTCTTTCTCATCGTGTGGTAAAATTAACCGTGCTATGAGGGACAGACAGCGCTTGCCTTCTACTTATAATACTAATATAGGCTGATTGAGGAACTGTGTCATGTTTCCATGGGTCCAAAAATTTATTTGCTCTGATTGCATAGGTTGCCTTAATATAATATATTATTACTATTTATATTATCACAATGCGAATGTTCAAGAACACTTTTTTTATGTGGTCAGCAACGTATACTTACGCCATCTGTCAACATCAGAGTGAAACTCTGTGAGCGCAACCTCGCGGCATATTAATGTTTTCAGCAGAGAGCACGGAGTAGTTCGGAACCTTTCAGTGCGACCATGGTAATGTAGATGCCGCCACCTACATATTATTTGTATAGAGCGTAGCAAGCAACGAGCTCCTCCTTGTATTATAATTACTAGCTGTTTCCCGCGGCTTCGCCCGCGTGGATCACGTTTCTATGACTTTCCGAGGGTGCGCAGTGCGCGAGCCGCAAGCGGCTCGCGAGCGTGGTAAAAAGTAGCCTATGTCTTAATCCAGGTCCTAATCTGTCTACCTACCAAATTTTAGCCAAATCCGTTCAGTAGTTTTTGCGGGAAAGCGTAACAGACAGACAGAGTTACTTTCGCATTTATAATATTAGAAGGGAAGTAGGGATTACAAACTTTTATTTAACCTGAATTGTGTGTAAGTATGTTTGTTCGGGTGAAAAATTTGACCCACTTTTAGGTTTCCGACTGAGCTGAAATTTTGCTTGCTTAAGTATATTACGTAAAAACGCAATTTTAAAAACTTGTACCTAAAAGTTTTTAGGTTTTTTGAAAATTATTACATAGTAGTAACGAAATTATTGTAAACCCTTGAAAGCATTTTCTCATCATACTGAACAACTCCAAGAAATCCAAAACGCCAAAAATGTTTGAAATTTTTATAATACAAATTATCTATTTTTGTGCTTAATTACTTCATCATATCAGCCGAAGGAAGTCCACTGCTGGACATAGGCCTCCCCCAAGGATCTCCACGACGACCGGTTCTGCGCTGCCCGCATCCAGCGGCTTCCCGCGACCTTCACCAGGTCATCGGTCCACCGAGTGGGAGGCCTGCCTACACTACGCTTTCCGGTGCGTGGTCGCCACTCGAGAACTTTACTGCCCCAACGGCCATCTGTTCTACGAGCAATGTGCCCCGCCCACTGCCACTTAAGTTTAGCAATTCTGAGAGCTATGTCGGTCACTTTGGTTCTCTTACGGATTTCCTCGTTTCTGATTCGATCACGCAGAGAAACTCCGAGCCTTCTTATGAGGCCCATAGTAAGCGACCATGTCTCAGTTCCGTACGTCATCACTGGCAACACACATTGGTCGAAGACCTTGGTCTTAAGACACTGCGGTATCTGGGACGTAAAGATATTGCGAAGCTTCCCGAACGCTGCCCAGCCGAGTTGGATTCGACGATTGATCTCTTTCTCGAAGTTGGACCTACCTAACTGGACTGTTTGTCCCAGGTATACATATTCGGTAACAACTTCGAGTGTAGAGCCTCCAACCTTCAGAGGAGTAGGTATGACACGGACGTTTGACATAATTTTCGTCTTGTCCATGTTCATTCTAAGACCCACTTGTTGAGAGGCTCTACTGAGGCCATCGAGCATTGTGCCTAAGTCGTCCATAGTCTCAGCCATGACCACGATATCGTCAGCGAATCGAAGGTGGGTGATGTACTCGCCGTTGATATTGATGCCGAGTCCATCCCAGTCCAAAAGCTTGAAAACATCTTCCAGGGCGGCGGTGAACAGTTTCGGAGATATAACGTCTCCCTGCCTCACCCCTCGCTGCAGCTGGATAGGTTCCGAGTTTTGATCCTGGAGGCGAACCGACATCGTGGCGTTTTCATACAAACACTTCAGCACTTCGATATATCGATAGTCAATTTGGCACCTCTGGAGAGACTGTAATACAGCCCAGGTTTCGACCGAATCGAAGGCTTTCTCATAGTCCACGAACGCCAAGCATAGTGGCTGATTGTACTCTTCGGTCTTCTGTATAATCTGCCGCAGCGTATGTATGTCGTCTATGGTACTAAATCCTTTTCGGAAACCGGCTTGTTCGGGAGGCTGGAAGTCGTCAAACCTGCGTGCGAGACGATTCGTAATGACCCTCGAAAACAGTTTGTAGACATGGCTCAGAAGTGAAATGGGTCTGTAGTTCTTCAGCAGGGTATTGTCGCCATTTTTGAAGAAAAGCACGGCCACACTTCTGTGCCATGCCTTAGGCGTTTGTCTCTCAAGTATAACGGAATTAAATAATTTCTGAAGAGCTTTAAGTACCGGTGTTCCACCTGCTTTCAGAAGTTCAGCCGTAATTCCATCATCACCCGGTGCCTTATTGTTTTTAAGCTGTTTAAGAGCCATTCTAATCTCGTACAGAATCCCCGGCAGATGCCAGGCTACCTCAACAAAAGACCTCTGGCCCTGGCAACCTACAACACGCGCACACTGCGAACCGACGTAAAGCTAACAGAACTCGAGGAAGCATTCAGCAGGTTACGATGGGACATCGTAGGATTGTGTGAAGTCCGAAGAGAGGGGGAGGACACCATAATCCTTAAATCCGGAAACCTGCTCTATTTCCGGGAGGGCGACCAACTGTCCGAGGGTGGTGTCGGGTTTCTAGTCCACAAGTCCCTCATTAACAATGTGGTCCGGATCGAGAGTGTTTCGACGAGGGTAGCGTACCTTATTCTCCGAATCACCAAACGGTATTCGCTGAAAGTTATTCAGGTATATGCACCGACCGCGCAACACTCCGACGATGAAGTGGAGCTCCTATATGAGGATATCTCTAGAGCTCTACATAATAGCTCCCGGACTCAATACACCATTGTTATGGGGGACTTTAACGCGAAACTGGGCAAACGAAGTGATGGTGAGCTGAGAGTGGGGCAATTTGGATATGGAGAGAGAAATGCACGTGGCCAGCTGCTGGCCGACTTTATGGAGAAGGAGGGCCTCTTTATAATGAACTCCTTCTTCAAAAAGCCTAAACAGCGAAAGTGGACATGGTTGCATCCCAATGGCGTAACGAAGAACGAGATCGACTTCATCTTGTCGACAAGAAGGCAAATATTCAATGATGTCTCTGTGATCAACTCAGTCAAAACAGGAAGCGATCACCGAATGGTAAGAGGCACATTGAATCTAAAGACCAAGCTGGAAATATGTCGACTGATGAAGTCCACACTCCGACCAGCGCCCATCCAGCTCCAAAACCCCGAAAACTTTCAGCTCGAGTTGCACAATCGCTTCGAATGCCTAGGAGACTGCGAGAATGTGGACGATTATAACGACAGGTTCGTGGAAATTGTCCAAACGGTCGGGTCTAAGATTTTCAAAACTCGCCGTTCAAACAGAACCAAAAAAATCTCTGACGTCACCAGCAGCCTCATGGAAGAAAGACGCAGATTGGTTTTGCAGTCCTCTGAAGACGCTACTCAGTATCGGCAACTAAACAGGCGGATCTCTAAGTCTCTAACTCGCGATTTGCGCCACTTTAATACAAATTGTATTAAAGAGGCGATTGAGAACAACAAAGGCTCAAAAGTGTTCGCTAGAGATCTGTCTGTTGGTCAAAGCCAACTGACCAAGCTGAAGACTGAGGACGGCAGGATCATATCGTCTAAGACTGAGTTGCTGGAAGAAGTTGAGAAGTTCTAGGGACAATTGTACACGACCACACGTCTGCCTGTCAGCGATCTGGCTAAAGATCCAAGAGCTAGACTTACCCGACACTATACCGAAGATATCCCGGACGTCAGCTTAATTACTTACAAGGTTTTATTTTGACTTTTGGAGTAAGCTGGTGAATACGTTACGCGAACGGTGATTAAGTTTTACTTCAGTCTTGTGGTCTCAGGCACACTCGCTTTTTTCCTTCACGGTTTTTATGATTTGACTAAATATGGGTTCCTTGAGAACATTTGTTCACTATGACTTCTACACAATTTTGTAACACTTCGTTACATCTGGGTAAAAAGTTGCAATGAGTGTGCATCCTGTGTTTACTAGATTACATAGGTTTCTTAATTCGCCATTTTCCTAATTTTGTTTTCCTAATTTGATAATTTTACCGTCTTGTCAGTGAACGCGTTGCGTCAGTCTTCTGTGTGTTGACGACACGTTAACATCTCATCTCCAGAGTGGCAGCTGGGTTTTTCTGATTTGGGATTGGTGTGTTTGGAAATTTTAAGCGTGCGTGAAAGTACAATTAGGTCATCACCTCATCATCCCTAGTCCCTAATGTTGGCATCGCTGCCTTACTAAGTTATCATCATCACATCAGCTCATATATACGTCCCCACCGAGGGGCTCGAGCCTACCCTAAATAAGGGCGATCAGGCCTTAGTCGACCACGCGTAGTAAGTTATAATATATTTATAATAATGTTAGATATTTTTAATTTAAAAATGTTCATTCATAGTAAGTAGGTGCAAAGTCACACTCTTTCTGACGTTCATAAAATATTAATTACCTACATTACATAAAAATGACAAGTTTTGTGAAAAAATTAAAAACCGGCGAAGGGCGAGTTGGATTTGCAAACCAAGGGTTCCGAAACATCGCATTAGTTTTTTTTTAAATAGGGGCCCCCATTATTTTATTTTTACTATTTATTGTTATAACAGCTACAGAAATACACACACTCTGAAAATTTCAACTATCTACCCATCACTGTTCACAAAATACGCCCGCTGGCAGACAGACGATCAGATGGACTGCGGAGGCTTAGTAATAGGGCCCCATTGGCACCCTTTGGGTCCAAAACTCTAAAAACGTTACTATATTTTCAAAAAGTGCTAAAAGGCTATCGGCCCACCTGGTTGAAAGTGGGTACTGCCTCCCTTAGAAACTAAAAAATACACAACGTGATACCAGGGACACAGTGTTAAATATGGTCATGACCACCTCGTACTCTCAATACTTTATTAGAGGGGGTCATCAGTGCTTTGCCGACCCTTGAGGACGACTGAGATGAAATGCCTCGGCTAGGCTATCTCGCCCCACCCGATGGAACACAGCAAACTTCTTGGCGGCAAAATCATATATCCGCACTACGCTCCACCCTGGTACCCCTAAGCCCGGCCCAGGGGTTTCGTAGCGCACAGGAGGGGAAGTTTCGGGAGATATGAAGCCGGAGCTGATGTCGGCGAGGTTCCGAGCTGCTGTGAAGTGGAAAGTCTGGATCCTGTCTTCATCCAAAACGAGGTAGGGGGTGATGTAGGTACTCCAGGACAATTAGTAAAGGAGCAACGATAAGATTTGAAGGTAGTTTACTAATGGTAGTTTCATAAGAAGGATACAAGTTGTTAATCTCCGATCGGACGTCAGAAATATGTCAAAAAATGTGTTGACATGATGACAGGATGGAATGGCAGAAACTTAAATTTGGGTGATGACACAGCAATTCAATATTTCAAGATTTTTATTTAAAATGGATGCAAATTACACTCTTTCTAATAGTCATATAATAGTAATTACATAATTATACATGTCATTTGTAAAACATAAAAAAAACAATCATTAGTTAATATCGTCAAAATACAATCATAAATACAAAACAAATTATGTAATTAAAACATTAAAACATTATGACACGAGAAGTTATACATTAAAATTATTGAATTTAATTAATGCCTTTGACAAGAGTAGGCCAGTTCACACGGACAGCACCCGGTCACGAGTGTAACGCGAGAGTCAGCCATCGCTCCCCTCAACCATATTAGATTAACATCATCATAGCAGCCAAAAATCGTCCACTGCTGGATAAAGGCTTCCCCCAAGGATTTCCACGACGACCGGTCCTGCGCTGCCCGCATCCATCGGCTTCCCGCGATCTTCACCAGGTGGTCGGTCCACCGCGTGGGAGGCCTGCCTACGCTACGTTTTCCGGTGCGCGTTCGCCACTCGAGAACTTTACCATACCATGTATTACCTAAAATACCTAAACTCATAAATTTGTCTACTGGCAACCCTAGTCGTAACATTACAGCGCATCGGCCGGCGATATTTCAGCCGATACTTTTTCTGTTTATTCGCAAGTTCGTTAGTTTCAAGTGTGTAACGTCCCGCTATGTAGGTATCGATACCGGAACGGGTTCCGTTATTGAAAGGGATGTACGTGTAGACAGAACCGCGTTATATTGATTTTTGTAAGTTACAAGCCACAGTTTAAAACATCCAACATCTGCAATCGGGTATAAAACACAATACTCTATATTTGACTGAGTGGTTAGTGCTCCTGCTATCTGCTAGGCCGAAGGTCATGGGTTGAATCCCACTCAGTGCAAAGATTAGTGTAAAGAACAGATGTGTTCTCTGTGTCTGGGTGTTCAATGTCTATTGTATGTATCCTTACTAATACCAGTGGCTCTGTGTCTGGGTGTTTAATGTCTATTGTATGTATCCTTACTAATACCAGTGGCTCTGTGTCTGGGTGTTTAATGTCTATTGTATGTATCCTTACTAATACCAGTGGCTCTGTGTCTGGGTGTTTAATGTCTATTGTATGTATCCTTACTAATACCAGTGGCTCTGTGTATGGGTGTTTAATGTCTATTGTATGTATCCTTACTAATACCAGTGGCTCTGTGTCTGCGTGTTTAATGTCTATTGTATGTATCCTTACTAATACCAGTGGCTCTGTGTCTGGGTGTTTAATGTCTATTGTATGTATCCTTACTAATACCAGTGGCTCTGTGTCTGCGTGTTTAATGTCTATTGTATGTATCCTTACTAATACCAGTGGCTCTGTGTCTGGGTGTTTAATGTCTATTGTATGTATCCTTACTAATACCAGTGGCTCTGTGTCTGGGTGTTTAATGTCTATTGTATGTATCCTTACTAATACCAGTGGCTCTGTGTCTGGGTGTTTAATGTCTATTGTATGTATCCTTACTAATACCAGTGGCTCTGTGTCTGCGTGTTTAATGTCTATTGTATGTATCCTTACTAATACCAGTGGCTCTGTGTCTGCGTGTTTAATGTCTATTGTATGTATCCTTACTAATACCAGTGGCTCTGTGTCTGCGTGTTTAATGTCTATTGTATGTATCCTTACTAATACCAGTGGCTCTGTGTCTGGGTGTTTAATGTCTATTGTATGTATCCTTACTAATACTAGTGGCTCTGTGTCTGCGTGTTTAATGTCTATTGTATGTATCCTTACTAATACCAGTGGCTCTGTGTCTGGGTGTTTAATGTCTATTGTATGTATCCTTACTAATACTAGTGGCTCTGTGAGCTCTCCACCTCGTGAGATATTCCCTGAATTGTGTAATTTTTTTGCGTTTTTGAAAAAAACCAAAAAACTAAATCGACAAAAAACTCCATATAAATTATCCAATATGCTAACAAAATTTCACAAGAACGGTTGAGAAATGCGTCCTGTAGAGGAAAAAAGCCGGACATCTGGACATTCGCCGGACATACGAAAGTATTTTTGCCCAAACTTGACCAAGCTGAAGCGGAGGCGCTTCGCGCTCACTAATTGGTCAATTGCTGTGGCTCTGTGATCTAACGACGTCACGAGATATGCGAAGTGGCCGAAATATGACTTTTTTACATTTTGAACCTCCATGGCTCCACCATTAAAAAAAAATCCATATAATTATCGAACCTGCTCACAACATTTCACGAGAATCTGTTGAAAAATGCGACCCATAGAGGAGACCATTCGGACATCCGGACATCTGGACATCTGGACAGACATACGAAAGCTCACTTGGTCAAAATTGAAATGTGAAAATGTGTTTGTTTGTTACCCCTTCACGCTTCAACTTCTTAACCAATCTTAACCAAATTTGATATGCACGTAACCTGTGTCAAGCAAAATGACATAGGCTATTTCTTAACCTGTGAAAATAGTATACTCCGATACAGTTCCTGTGGAAACGGAAAAAAGACTCAAGTTTTGGTTGATTACTTTATCATCGTAAAGTAGCAACGAATTGTCGTGATTTTTTGCACAGACATAGTTGAAGGAGTGAAAATTAACATAGACTAGGTACTAATAAGCATAGCCCGACGTAGTTCCCGAGGGATTTAGGGAAAATTAATTTCCACCCTCACGCACGTCAAATTATCATATCAGCCGAAAAACCTCCACAGCTGGACAAAGGTCTCCCCCAAGGATTTCCTTCTGTGCTGCTCGCATCCATTGGCTTCCCAAAATCTTCACCAGGACGTCGGTCCACCGCGTAGGAGGCCTACCTACGCTACGTTTTCCGGTGCGCGGTCGCCAGTCTAGAACTTTACTGCCTCAACGGCAATCTGTTTTACGAGCCATGTGCCCTGCCCACTGCCACTTCAGTTTAGCGAATCTGTTAGCTATGTCGGTTACTTTGGTTCTCCTACGGATCTCCTCGTTTCTGATTCGATCATGCAGAGGAACTCCAAGCATAGCACGCTTCTTTGCCCTTTGGGTGACCTTCAACCTTCTTATGAGGCCCATAGTAAGCTTCCATGTCTCAGTTCCGTAAGTCATCACAAAAAGTAAATGTATATTAAAAAAAATAGTTAAAAAAAACTTAAAACCGACTTCAAAATGAAATTCGCTCAAAAGTATGAAATAATATTATACACGACATTAACCAACAATAACGAAATCAAAGGTGGGTACGAATTAAATTAGGGGCTTTTTATTTCTGAGTTCGGTACTAGCACACAGCTACTTACGTGTCAAAATATGTTTTAGATTCGATGGTTTGCTGACACAGGCCCCAAAAAAAATTTTAGGCCCTAATTTAATTCGTACTCACCTTTGATTTCGTTATTGTTGGCTAATGTCATGTATTCAAGTATAATATTATTGTTTCATACTTCTAAGTGAATTTCATTTTAAATTCGGTTTTTATTTTTTTTATTATCTCTATTTTTAGTGATATTGCTATCTATCTAACAACGATAAATCCAATCACCTACTCACCAATAGGAATCATCAAATCCCTTATAGTGTTTTATTAACAGACACAGAGTCATGTGGCTTCCATTATCATATGAGCAGCATGAAAGTTAAGGAGGTAAATCTCTTATCATCAGCTCATCTGAATAAACTGAAAGAACACAACTATCTGTCTATACTTACCTACGTATCTACGTATAATATTTAAAGAATTATCATCCAACTCCTAGCCGTTAAGGAGTTGTACTTTCCTTCATCAGCTCATCAACATGAGATGATCTACCAGGCGCAAATACTTTACTATCTTTAGAGAACATAATAATATGGAACACGTAATACGTTCCTATAAAATTTGATGGTTGCCCTCGATTTCCCTAGGATACCATCATCAGATCCTGACTTGGTGACAATGGGACCCGCTCGGGAGTATACTTTTTCAAATAAAAAAATAATTTTGAAAATCGGTTCACAATCTGCGGAGATATCGCGTAACAAACATACAAAAAAATACAGTCGAATTGACAACCTCCTCCTTTTTTGAAGTCGGTGGAAACTATATTAAGGGTACTTCCCTTATAGTTACACTTATAGTTAGTCCGTCCGTCTGTCTGTCTGCGGCCTAGCTCAGAGACTAGTAGTACTGGAAAATTTAAGATGTGCAGTTGGATTTGTAAATATTTCATAGATTTTCCATACAAAATGTTTTATTACCAACTGCAAATATAGTTTTGTTTTTTAAAATAAACATATATATTTTTTATAAGACTTTGAGCCTGCGTTGCGCGACTCTGATTCGCACTTGGCCGGTTTCATTTTTCTTAAATCCACCTAAAATTCTTCTGTTTGCTTCGATTGGACTTACTGCAAACTCCTTTGCATTTGCACGTATAGTAACTGCATCTTGTTTCGACTCGATATTATGTTTACTCTTCGAAATCTACTTAAATAATATACAAAAAATCCAGTTGAGTTCTTAGTCGGCCACTTACAGAATAGACGGGCGTCCAAGGGAGGTCATAGCTCATGCTCACACGCTGATAAAGTATGGCGTTTGCCGAAATACACAGGGTGACTGGTTGAACGACGGACCCATTAAAGAAGTAGTATAAGAAGCCGATACCCATTCCATTAAGCATAAAAAACCACCACCTATTTTTATTATTTTTTTTATTTTTAAAAGGTCCATCTCCTTTTTTACCGTTTACTACGCTCGCTGTGACGCGTCAACAGCTGACAACGCCTCTGATAGGAAGATAACACGCGCGTGGCACAGTATAAGCAAAATTACAGAAATTTCACATTACAAAAAATTTGTAAATCACACGTATTTCAAAATAACTTTTACTTTTTTTTACCAAAAGGGAATATACCTACATGGGTTACCAGTTCACCTCCTTAAACGCGTCCGTCGTTCAACCAGTAAGTAACCCTGTGTGAGTATTAAGGGTACGGATACAGGGAGTAGGAAGGACTTAGGTTAAAGTTTTTACAAGGCCGATGTTATGTTACTTTCTCATTGAGGTCGTGTCAAAATTCAAAATTCAAAACAATTTATTTCAAATAGGTGTTTACACACACTTTAAAATAGTCAAAACTAAAAAAAAATACAATAAAAATAAAAATAAAATTACAAATAATGTCATGATTCAGATTACAGTCTCAGGTAATGGTATTTGTTATAGAATCAACATATATATCATTGTCATTTACATAATCTATTATTTTATAATATCCTCTAGAGCACAAAACTTTTTTGACATGAGTCTTGAATTTATTCTCTGACAAACTAGTTACATTTTCTGGAATTTTATTGTAAAGTGTCAGTAAAGTTCTCGAGTTGCAACCGCGCACCGAAAGACATAGCGTAGGAAAGCCTCCCACTCGAAGGACCTAGTAATGAAGGCGGGCAGCCAGCTAAACTAATAATTGCATATTATTATTATTTAGCTATTGTATAGCTTTTATCGCGGGCTTTGAGGGGACCGAATCAAGAAATTTTGTAACGAAAATAAAACCTAACACCCCAAAAAAATATATATATTGAGTTCTAAAAAACTTACAGTGCCATCTATCTATCCATGATGATGATGATGATGATGATAATGATGGTGATGATGATGATTAACTTTCTTAGTGATAATATATTACATAAACATCCCGCGCCCCAAGGACTATATGGTCACACCCCGGACACTCCATACAAACGAGCGAGAAATAACTATAACTGACGTATCTATAGGCAAGAATGCAGGTAGGGTTGAATCACACCGGCGGTATTGGTCACAAAATGTTTGTTAGTTATTTCCTGAATGCTGTGTGAATACTAAACTCTTTTTTTATACTTTTCGTTGTAAACAAACACCGTTCACAAAAAAAAACACCACTTTCGAATACACCATACACATTATGAGACTAAAAAACATTGTAAATGGTAACTGCGATGTGGACGTACGAATTAACACTGAAACCTGCTATTATTTTGTACATCTTTAAACACTTTTTCCTTGACCAACAAATCGCTACCGCTTATTAAAAAAAAAGGTCATCTACTTCTATGACGCCGAAAATCGCTGCCGCTTATTAAAAAAAGGTCCTCCCCTTCTCTGACGGCGAAAATCGCTGCTTATTCCAAAAAAAGGTGAAGTCAATTTGATCACCAAGATTCATGGTATGCACCCATTTAAAACCCCCAAATATAGTGTTAGAAGATGACCGTATAAAATAATAAAATAATAGCAGTTTTCAGTGTTAAGTTACCATTTACTTGTGAACGAAATCACAGCGGCGCGCAAAGTGAATATAGTGAATAGAAGTGCTTGCGTAGCTCGTCCTTTACGTTTGGTACTCAATCTACACCCAATCTGAGTGACGGGGGGGTGAGGTCGAATTTAGAGAGGGGCAGGGAGTGTCCATACTGTACGTTAGTACTAATATATATACTGTGATATGGTACTGGTAAATACTGCATAAAATAAAAAATAAATGTCACATCAGCTCACATTCGTCCCCACCGAGGGGCTCGAGCCTACCCTGAATTAGGGCGACCAGGCCATAGTCGACCACGCGGGCCCAGTGCGGGTTGGTCGACTTCACACACAACCTTCGAGTTTCTTCGCAGGCGTGTGCAGGTTTCCTCACGATGTTTTCCTTCACCGTTAAAGTAATCGGTTAGTATATTATTATTATTATATCAGCTCATATACGTCCCCACCGAGGGGATCGAGCCTACCCTGAAATCAGGGCGATCAGGCCTTAGTCGACCACGCGGGCCCAGTGCGGGTTGGTCGACTTCACACACAACCTTCGAGTTTCTTCGCAGGCGTGTGCAGGTTTCCTCACGATGTTTTCCTTCACCGTTAAAGTAATCGGTTAGTATATTATTATTATTATATCAGCTCATATACGTCCCCACCGAGGGGATCGAGCCTACCCTGAAATCAGGGCGATCAGGCCTTAGTCGACCACGCGGGCCCAGTGCGGGTTGGTCGACTTCACACACAACCTTCGAGTTTCTTCGCAGGCGTGTGCAGGTTTCCTCGCGATGTTTTCCTTCACCGTTAAAGCAATCGGTAAGTATATGTACGTAAGTTTTTGAAAAATTCATTGGTACATTGGCCGTCCAGATTTGAACCCGGTACCTCTGGTTAGAAGGACCGAGTCGTTACCGGCTGAGCCACTGAGGCTTTAAAAAAAATTGCACTATGTTGATAAAAAATGCTATGCAATAGCTTTACCGCGGCAGTCCCCGAGTGCTACACGCAAGGTCAGCAAGTGTATTTAGCCTCCCTAACAAATTTCGGTGTAGGTATGGTGTTATGTGCATTCGTATGGACAATGCGATTTGGGTTCCATTATCTATCTAAATATATACATATAAGTAACTCAAAGGTGAATGACTGACTGACATAGTGATCTATTAACGCACAGCCCAAACCACTGGACGGATCGGGCTGAAATTTGGCATGCAGGTAGATGTTATGACGTAGGCATCCGCTAAGAAAGGATTTTAGGGAAATTCCCACGGGAACCGCAATAATCGGGGTCTGCGCGGGCGAAGCTGCGGGCATCCACTAGTCCAACATAATTTCTTTTAAGTAACTGGGTGGAAAATAAAGTTATGTGTTAATAACACTCCTTATTTAACCAACTTCAAAAAATGGAGGAGGTTTGTGTTTTATATGTTTAAGTTATGGTTTTATGTGTGTTCGCGGATAACTTTGTAGTTAATGAACCCATTTTGATGATTCTTTTTTAACCCCCGACGCAAAAAAGAGGGGTGTTATAAGTTTGACCGCTATGTGTGTGTGTGTGTCTGTGTGTGTGTCTGTGTGTGTGTCTGTGTGTCTGTCTGTGTGTCTGTCTGTGGCACCGTAGCTCTCAAACGGGTTAACCGATTTGGATGCGGTTTTTTTTATTTACAAGCAGGTTTTTTGGCGATGGTTCTTAGATACGTTTTATCAAAATCGGTTCAGCCGTTTCAAGGTCATCAGCTCTTTTGTTAGCTGCGGTAGGGTTCTTAGACTCTTAATGTGTATTTACTTTACTTTCAAACATACATGTGACCAAAAACTTGAAACACTCATGTATGCTTAATAACTATGCAGGATTATGGAACTCTTGATCTGATGCTGCAGCCAGGATATCCAGAACACTAGCACACTCTTAAAAAAATAATAGCAGATATGTCGTGTTTGGACTCGTTTTGATCAGTATTTGATTCTGCATACAATGCAATGGTGGCAACACGGTGAGCTGATGCTGCGGCCAGGATATCCAGCACACTAGTACACTCTTAAAAAAATAATAGCAGATATGTCGTGTTTGGACTCGTTTTGATCAGTATTTGATTCTGCATACAATGCAATGGTGGCAACACGGTGAGCTGATGTTGTTAAAATCCGTTAAATTTTTGACATACCTACGTACCTGAAACTATGACTAACTGTGAACTAAATATTATTGAGATAAACCTTCGCTTTGATTTCTTATATAAACCCCCGACGCAAAAAGAGGGGTGTTATAAGTTTGACGCCAATTTCTGTGTGTTTGTGTCTGTTTGTCTGTGGCATCGCAACTCTCGAACGGATGGACCGATTTTGATGCGGTTTTTTTACGTGAAACAAGTTTCCTTGCGGTGGTTCTTAGCTATAATCGATAAAGATCTGTTCAGACGTTTGAGGGTTATCAGCTCTTATCTAGGTGACTAAGGGATCTGGGCAACTTATACACTATACAGGTCTGATCGATTCAAAATTTGGTGCCCTGTTAATGTAAAAATATTGCAAAACCATGATAACCTTGAACTGTTGATGCAGCATCTCCTAGAATCTACAGAATACCCAACTCCTCAAAAACTTTCAGTAGAAGTATCGTGTTTGGGCTCAAAAAAAATATTCAAAACAATTTATTTCAAATAGGTGTTACACACACTTTTAAATAGAATTAGAATAGAAATTATTAGAATAGTCTCAATGAATAGGTGTTAGATATAATATGGTAACCTTGACCTGATGCTGCAGCATCTCCTGGAATCTGCTGAAGCAGCGGTTAAAAAAGTAAAAAACTTCCATGGGTCCATTGATTTGAAGTTAAGAGTTATAACACATTTAAATGCAGCTTCAAACAAGGGAGGTGAGCAACTTCCACAGGCTTGATCGATTCAAAATAGGCTAGATTTTGTGTCGCAGTATCGTGTTTCGTCCCGGAAACTATTTGTATGAATGTGGGGGTAGAGTTTCGATTGTATGTAATAGTTATGTAAAGTTTAAAAAGCACGAAATAAAAATTAAATTAAAAATTTAAAAAACCCCCGACAAAAACCTCTAAAAAGTAAACAATAATATGTATTGACCCTTTGAGTTTAATTTAAGTAGTAATATTTTGATCCAAGAGTCGTCGCGTAGGGGGACCGCTAAGTAAATAAAATAAAAACAGAATACAACTGATTTACTTTACTACAACTAATTAGTAATAACTTCACAACTTAGCGGTCCCCCTACGCGACGACTCTTGGATCAAAATATTACTACTTAAATTAAACTCAAAGGGTCAATACATATTATTGTTTACTTTTTAGAGGTTTTTGTCGGGGGTTTTTTTTTGTTGGAAAGGAGATATCCCAAGGGTGGTACCATGATAAGGAAACCAGGATCTGATGATGGCATCCCAGAGAAATCGAGAGGAACCTTAGTTTCCTGTTTGAAATCGTTTTTTTTTTGTTTAAAATGATTGAGGCAGTCGTAATTATAATGTAAAAAAAAATATCGTCTCAACTATACAGATTCTGCAAATAAGCGTCGGTGGTTCAAACGGTAACGACTCGGTCCTCCTAACCAGAGGTCCCGGGTTGAAATTTTCACAGAGTGTGTATTTATTTCTATTGTTGCTATAACAAAATAAAAATAAAATAAAATATGTAATTTGGTCTACACATATAAGAAACGTATTTTTTTTTAAACTTTCAAAGTATTTAAAAAGTACATAGTGTATAGTGCTGGATGTGGGTCGAGCAGTACGTCTTTCGGCTGATATGATGATGAAGATGACATAGTGTTAAATCTTGAACTATAGTACGAGTCCGACTCGCACTTTTCCGGTTTTTACCCAACTGCTCCAGAAGAAGGGTTAAGGTTTTCAAGTGTATGTATGTATGTTGATTCCTTTTGCACGTCCTGTAATCTAAACGGCTTGATGGATTTTGAAGTTCGAGGCGTCGTTAGCTTTGTCTTGATTTCGTGAGTGACATAGGATACGTATTCACCCGACCAGCCAAAAAAGAGGTTATTTGTTTTCTTTGGCACGCTCTGTAGCCTTGTAATGAAGTCAATCTTTTTGGTTTTTATTGCCAACCTGTTTTTTATCATCTTTTTGAATACTTCTGAGGTTGTTTCCTATCCTGATCATCGCATGTAGTAATAGTTGGTGAAACTCCTCACATGCCCAGCCTGCCCCCCTACTCCTGCAGCGAGCGAGACCTAGTCGACGCAACGGAAAGGGCCATCGGAGCGGCCACTTTCTGGTCGAGATTGCTGTAGTGAAGAACCCATCGACACGAAAAGAAGAAAGAAGATCTGATCATCGTACCGTTGCTGTGGTTTTTTTCATATTTTACGTTATTCAAATGCAGCTATTATATATATTTAGTTTTGGTGGACTTGCCTATTTCCAAAAGAACTCTGCCACTCCTGCCATAATAAACTCTTTTTTATGCGTGCATCGGCGTAATTGGAGGGTGCGCCGACGCCGCAGCCTAAACGGCTTGATGGATTTTGGAGTGCGAGGCGTCAAACAATAGGGGTTTATAAGTTTTATCAATTTAATTTATGTATGTTACGCGATTTGTTCGCCTATTGTAAAACCGATTTTGATTGATGATTTTTTTTAATTGATACACCACACGTAAATATCAAAATCGGTTAAGTACCTACTTGTTTTTTTTTAATGAAGCAGCTGGTTGTTGCGATTGAAGTCAGTTATTAAACGCGTTTAGCTTAGTCAATATCTCATTGAAGTCAGTTTTTAAAGGCGTTCAGCTTATTCAATATCTTATTGAAGTCAGTTGTTAAATGCGTTCAGCTTAGTCAATTTCTCATTGAAGTCAGTTGTTAAATTCGTTCATCTTAGTCAATATCTGATGGCGATGAAGCAGCCTTTTAAGTGATCTCAACGAGTGAAAAACCTTCACATCGCCACAATGGCACGTCACTAACGTTACATAATATCGTAAAACTTAATTGAAATATCTGAGGCGTGATACCGTCATAAAACAATTGCATGTCGTTTCCTTTTTAACAGCAACATGGCGCCGAGCGTACATGAAGATGCACTTAAAATTGTTATGTTTTTACTTTTTTTAACGGTAAGTCTGAGTAATTTAGTAAGTCCTATGATCGTTTACGTCCCCACCGAGGGGCTCGAGCCTACCCTGAATTAGGGCGATCGGGCCTTAATCGACCACGTGGGCCCAGTGCTGGTTTGGTGACTTCACACACAACCTGCGACTTTCTTGAGACGAATGCGATGAAAAAAGTCACATTTAATGCTAGTAGTATCATCTTTATATCAGCTCATATACGTTCCCTCTAAGGGGTTCGAGCCTACCCTAAATTAGGGCGATCGGGCCTTAGTCGACCAAGCGGGCCCAGTCCGGGTTGGTCGACTCGGTTGGTCACAAACAACCTTCGAGTTTCTACGCAGGCGTGTGCAGGTTTCCTCACGATGTTTTCCTTCAGCATAAGAGCGTTAGATAAACGTACATATGAAATCGAACGTCGAAAACTCGTGGTCCGTAGCAGAGTATAAAAAGTAGCTTATGTCCTTCTCCATGAAACAGGCTACGTGCATGTCAAATTTCGTCAAGATTGGTTGAGGTGTTGAAGCGTGAAGAGGTAACACATTAAAATATTACTAGGCTTCACTCGCGTGGGTTAAGGTTGAGTGCTACGCGAGCTGCAAGCAGCTTGATAGCGTAAACAACATTTCGATCCAGATCCCTCGAGAGTTAAGTCAGGCTCATCATCATCATTCATAATTTCAGCTCATATAAATGTCCCCACCGAGGGGCTCGAGCCTACTCTGAATTAGGGCGATTGGGTCTTAGTCGACCACGCGGGCCCAGTGCGGGTTGGTCGACTTCACACACAAACTGCGAGTTTCTTCGCAGGCGTGTGCAGGTTTCCTCACGTGGTACGGTGAAGGAAAATCGTATATAGAATCAATTGCTTTATGAATAATTTACCTTCAATTTTAAAACAATAAATTCCATCTACAACAGCAACTTAACTAAAAATCTTTTGCAACGGTCTCATTGCTTGTCACCCAAACCACACCCCGGACACTGCATACAACGGTCGTGAAATGGCATTTCTAAAAACAAATGACGGAAATTAAAATGGTCGGTTGACATCGCATATTTTGTTCCTATCTCTGCTCGCTGACTGTTAAGGTACAGGCTTTTTCTAGCCTAGTTTAGTAGCCAGAGTTCCAATCTATAATATAATAAAACTGTAACGGGGCCGTGTCTGTACATGAAATATTTTTGGGAAATAATAACTGTGGTGGACATTACTAACGATACAGAGGCCAAAACAACAACTTTTGGAATTTTTGTCTGTCTGTCTGTCTGTCTGTCTGTCTGTATGTTCGCGCATCACGCAAAAACTACCGGGCCGATTTTGATGAAATTTTGTATGGTGGTTCCTTATAGCCCGGGTTAACATATAGGATACTTTTTATCCCAGAAAATTCAAGAGTTCCCGTGGGAAAATCAAAAGTATTCATTTATAGAATGGCTCACCACGCAAATGTGGCTTAACCTATTACAATCAAATTTTACACGTTGATACCCTTATCGCGAACTAAAACTGGGACATTGTGAATCCCAAAAAAATTAGGGTTCCTACAGGAATGCAAAAAATTGTATCTTTAGATTGGCTCAACGTAACCTTTACATTGAGATGGGGTGTTTTGACCATCATTGTATAGTCGGGCATCCTTTAACCCGGAAAACTAAAGAGGTCCCGTGGGAAATTATCTATCGATACTTACAATAATAACAATTGAGTACTTTTTTCTATTTATTAGCTACACATACCAAACATTATAATCATAGTAGCAGAATTTCAATAGATGGCGCTGCAGGGATAATAAAACGCGCTTAAGTTGTATTAAAACATTAAAATATTTTTTCATACTTTTGAGTGGATTTATTTTATGTATTTTTCAGCATACGCTACTTTAAACTCTGGAACTATGGTACGTAGCGATGTGTTTCATAGACGAACAGAGAGGTATTTTTTTACAGATTCCAATAATGAAAAAAAATAAAAACACATAAATCGAGTTTAGCATCTTTTAACAGGAGGCACAGATATGGGAACTCTTCTGACGGCGACTATTTGCGTGTGGCAGTTGTTCTCCGCCTGCAATATCAATATCTGTGAACTTCATCAATGTATTTGCGGGTCCACGGTGGAGGCAACTGTCCATCACTCACTGAGTTGCAGTCGTGTTTGTGAAGATTCCCACGTCACTAATTCATTAATGACCTCACTCGGAGGGCACTGGTCTCGGCCAGATGGAATATTCCATCTTTGATGCAGCCGCCGGCCGGGCTTTAGTCGATCTGATGGCAAAAGGCCGGAGGTTTTAAACAGGTGCTATGGCAGAGAGGAACTTGTCTGCTTTGGGAAGCCACTTTTTCTGCCTCACTCCTCAGCCGTACGGTACTGCTGCTCAATTTGCGGCGAGAAAGAAGCATAATAAGTACTCTGTCTTGGAGGCAAATTACTAATTTGTGCCGCTGGTCTGTGAGACAACCGGCTGCTGAACCCTCAGAGGGCTTTGCCTTTACAAAGGAGATTGGCCTTCGCCTTCGAGAGAGGAGATGTGACGTGAGGTTCTAACTGCTGCTAAGGTTGTCTATTGCTATCCAGCGCGGCAACGAGAAGTGCGTCTTATACGTACGACTCGAGGATTTGACCCATAATAATATTGTTAGGAAATTTTATTACTAGATTGATACCTATAACGATTTGAATTAGTTTTTTGATAATATAGGTAATGTGTTATTTCATCATAATTATCAGTTTATATACGTCCCCACCAAGGGGCTCGACCTGCCCTGAGTTAGGGCGACCTGGCCTTAGACGATCACGTGGGCCCATTGCGGGTTGATTGACTTCACACATAAGCTTCGAATTTCTTCGCAGGCGTGTGCAGGTTTCCTCACGATGTTTGTCTCACCGTAAAAGCGTCGGATAAACGTACATTCCAGTATGAAATCGATATTCGTATAGATATTGGTAAGTGGCAGATTCGAACCACGGCCTTCCGGACAGGAGGTAGTGGCCCTAACCGTTTTGCCACCGACGCTCTATATTTTATTTAAGATTTAGAAATCCTTACTTAATAATATTATAAATGTGAAAATGTGTTTGTTTGTTTGTTACCTATTCACACTTCAACACCTCTACCAATCTTGATGAAATTTGGTATGCAGGTAGCCTGTATCACTGGGAATTAAATAGTAAACCTTTTATCTATGGAAATTATCATAGCCCGATGCAGTTCCTGAGGAAACTAACAATACTCTTTGTTCGCAAATTTATTTAAAATCGTGACATAGTTCCCGAGGGATCGGGGGACAACTGGTTAACCTAACCACGTCAGTGGCGTCGCAACGGAGCAACGGATTAAAGTTATTTTTTGTATAGAATTTGTTGAGGGGGTGGGAAGTGACAAAGACTGCTAATCCGAATAGCCCGATGCAGTTCCTGAGGTACCTGGAGAAAACTCATGTCCACGCTTGCGAGCTGATTGCGGCTCGCGCACCACTCACCCTCAAAAAGAGTCATAAAAGCTATGTCCACGTGGGCGAAGCCGCGGGCAAAAGCTAGTAAGTAAATATAAGATGTAGAATTAAGACCTTGTCTTTCTAAATTGTAAACTTTGTGTGCAATAAAAAATTATTATCATTATAACTAAATCACGGCAAAATCCTTAAAATTCGAGAACCAAACTATAACCAATCTGTATCAATCTGGGTGACGATGGGGTGAGGGCGGAATCTAGAGAGCGGCAGGGAATGTCCATACTGTATGGTAGTACTTATATGTAATACACTTTGGCCAAACGTAAGCCATGCTCTTTTCTCTATCACTCCGCATAAAGTCTGTATCGTGTGAAAGAAAAAGCCTACCACCACTACTTTGCATCGTTTTTTTTATTTCGCTCGCTCAGTCGTCAGACGGCCAAGTGCAGCGCTAGAGTATGCACGTGTTCCTTAGTACATAGATAGATGATTTTTCCAGCTAAAAGTCCGCGACATAAAGATAAATCATTTATTTTTCTAGCAACACAGTACCATTGAGCAAACTAGCGATAAAGATAAAATATTATAAGTAAGTAATTCATAAATGAGTTACACTATTAAATAACACATTTAAAAAACATGTTAATTTCAAAAACCTAAAAACTTTTAGGTACAAGCTTTTATTTGAAAAGAGTTTTCATTTTTCGTTTTTCTCTCAGCAAATCCTTAAATTTGATATCCATATCATAAGGGTGCATTAAAAAATAACTGGTCCGCCATCTTTGGGAGTCCGCCATATTGAATTTAAAATGATATTACTTATCTTCAAGACGAGAGTGAATAGGCACTATTTGAGCTTGCGTGTTACATCCTCGGCTGCATCGGCACTTACCATCAGGTGAGGTGCAGCCAAACGCACTCAAATTTTTAATAAAAAAAAAAGCTTATGCATTGTATTGTTAGTTAGTATGTTCTTATGCATTGTCACACAAACTAAATGTGTATGCAAAATTTTAGCTCAATTGATTGAAGATATCTGCTTTAAAAATTGAGTTGCAAGATTCCACCCAAAAAACATACATACATTGCAAGTAATTAAAAACTTGTAACAAGGTAACAACCTGGCCATAAAAAAGGTTCAAAAGGCGAAAAGTACTAAAAAGCAGAGAATGACAACAAGATATACGCTGATTTGTTTAGAAGATATTGACACTACTGAATATCTCACTAATTATTCGAAAATCAAGGTGTCTTCGTGAGTGCATGCAAAATGATATTATTGTCCTAACTAGATAAAAATCACGAAATGACAAAAATGTAAGGAGATCAAGTTAGTTCGACGCCGATATTCTTTTATTTTGCTATATGTGTTTTACTCATCATACGGACTGAACATCTTTTGTTCTAAGACTTTGATGAAATCGCAAAAAAAACTCTTCATACAAATCGATCAGCTGATCGACCAATTTTGTGCATTTCTGTATGGAGCGTCGAACTTTGTTCTTGCGAACTCACTATGGATTCCTTGGAGAAAGTTGTTCAGTATGGTGAGTAGAACCCCCAGTTAACGGGCCTTACACCATTTACTTTCACTCTGTAACATACACCATAAAAATATCACCCTCTATTATGGCCAGTCGGGTAAAACAGCCTGTAACACTTATTATTCTAGTTTCAACAAGTGATCGCTCACCAACCGACCAACCTATTAATTCAGAAGCAACTAGGTAATGAAAACGATGACGTGTCAAAAGCATATGTCCTTCTGCCGAATCAGCAACATCACTTAGACGACAACGAAAGCTCCGATAGTTCTGGGAAGTCCAGCTCTTCGAATGAGAAGCTAAAACAACGGCCGGATGAAGAAGCATATCAATTGTATGGGATTTTGAGGGTGTGTATGGTGTTTTCATAGTTTTCTTTTTTTTATTAAAAATTTGAGTGCGTTTGACTGCAACTCACCTGAAGGTAAGTGATGATTCAGTCGAGGATGATAAGAAGAAGAATAAGAATGCCTATATTGACTCTTGCCTTGAAAATCCCCAAATTATAGGAATCGGGAAACACTGACGCAGGCAAGGAGTTCCACTCATGCGCTGTACGCATAATAAATGAAGAAGCGTAACGATTCGTGCGAAAAGGACTTCTTGACTTCAGACAGCCGTTGGGGAAATAAATTTCTCGAGTGGCGACCGTGCACCGGAAGACGAAGCGTGGGAGAGCCTCCCGCTAGATGAATAAACCTGGTGTAGGTCGCGAGAAGCCGCTGGATGCGGATTGCGCACAGCGAAAGACCGGTCGTTGTGGATATCTTTGGGGGAGACCTGCGTCCAGCAGTCGATTCTTTCGACTGAAATTATGATGATGATGATGATGATGATGATGATTTGCATACACTACTGAATATAAAAAATACTTGTTCTTGTTTTAAATGCAATCTTAATAATATTAAAAAAACTCTTGTACTAATAGTATGAAATTTTACGTTTTTATTTTAAATCATAGTGACTAAACGTCCAAAAAAATATTAAATAACTTGGTATTGAATATCAGAACTAAATCATTGATATAATAGTTATTTATGCCAGTGCCAAGTCATCATCATATCAGCTCATATACGTCCCCGCCGAGGGGCTCGAGCCTACCCTAAATTAGGGCAATCGGGCCTTAGTCGACCACGCGGGCCCAGTGCGGGTTGGTCAACTTCACACACAAACTGCGAGTTTCTTCGCAGGCGTGAGAAGGTTTCTTCACGATGTATTCCTTCACCGTAAGAGCGTCGGATAAACGTACATATGAAATCTAAATTCTAAATCATATTGGTACGTGGCAGGATTCGAACCATGACCTCCCGGACAGAAGGCGTGGCCCTAGCCATTGCGCCACCGACGCTCCCAGTGCCAAGTAATGAGTGTAGAATGAGTCCTAGTTTGTTACGAGTGCTACAATGTCTAATAGCGTGCAGTGGCATACAATACTTATTCTACGACCATGAAATAAATAAATAATAATTTACACCGTCAAAGATTCATCCATTTAGCCTAATCACCAATGATCGAATTAGGTAGTTTTTTATGTACTTTTGCAACGTTGGCACAACATGGATAAGCTTATTTTTTCTGGTATCCGGTTTTTTTTTCATTTAGAAGCAATTAACTCAAGACTCAACAAAATGGTAATCCGTGTGTGCAAGATTTTATTGAGGAATACTTGCACAAATATATTTTCCCATTTGTTTATTTACTAATTCTTATTGTATATTTATTGGTGTAATTTGTTTTAAATAAGTAATTTATGCATTTATAAACAATAAATAGATGATTCCAAAAAAGTTTTTATTTCACTTTGTAAGACCCTCAAATCCGGAAATCCGGAGAAGCTTATCCATACTATTGACAAATTTATGACATAATTGCCGGAAAAAACTCTACCTATTCCGATCTATGCTAATCACACACGATTTTTAGCCATGGCGCAGTTACGCACGCTTTTTTCAATGGCCTTGGCATCTTTCACAAAATACATTGAAATTTTGTCATAATCATTGAATTTTTGAGCTAAAGCCATAAAATTTAAAAAATTTCATTGTAGTATCAGTTGGCTCAATTTGAAATGAACATTGTAAAACGACTTGTGAGTATGAATACTTTTGTGATATGAATTGAGGTTATGTATTAAGCAAAATTGCCAAATGGGAGTAGAAAAAGTTATTGATGGTATAGACCGCATTAAAATTAAAACTATTGAATTTGATACTTTTAACAAATAAAAGGATAGCTTAAGAGGAAATGCAGTCTAAAGAGTAGGTATTTGAATAAAATTTTGCTGTCTCCCTCCCCCAAACCTCTCCGTATACAGCAAGAAAGGGAGAACTGCAGCGCAGACCGATAATAGGCACTAAAATTGACCAAAACAGCATTTTGTAAACCCCTATTGCCTCCTCCAGAACTTGAGCAACAATCATATTTTTTTCAAAAATAATTTAGAAAAAATATTTACCTATGCCCCTATGTTTTCATTTTGCGTATTATTTTTTTTGGTGGGTGTCTGAAAATGACGTTGCAATTGGGCAATTTGCTCAGTTTTCGAAGGCTCCTACTTCCTATTATAATGAGAATATGGGAAAAAACAAATCATAGGGGCATGGCCATGGTCTATACTATACTCGTATATAGGTTTTATGGACAAAACATTTATGCTATTGTCATTATCCAGGGAGGAAACAGGGGACTACGTTTGTCTGAAAAAAAATGGCGCCCGCGTTTCCTCTTAACACACGGACAGCTCCCGGTCACGAGTATATCAAGAGAGTCAGCCATCCATCTGTAGAACACATTAGAGGGAAAGGAACGACTCGGCTCCTGATACGCCACTTATAATTAAATTTCATCACTGTTTGTTTCAGTCGAATATAGTAGATGGGCCACTGAGCCCAAGTCTCGAAGACAAGGTCAGCGGCAGCAAACTGGTGCTGGGGAAAGCTTTGAGGTCCCGATGTAGCCAGCTGCAGGGCTGCATGGATGATTGCCAGTACCGGAGGTATGGGCAAGGTGGCTGTAAACGCAACTGTCAGAAGGTACTTATAAATATTAACATTTAAATAACCTAAGCAACAAAGAATATTCTCAAAATAAAATAAATTTTTTAACTTTTTTCGAAAAATCCAATTTTTGCAGCTTCAACGTAGTCGCGATCTTCATTTCTGAAAGTCGTGTCCATTTTGAAGTGCAGCTTTCTAGTCTTGCCGCTAAACATCATTGTTCACAGGGTTGATGCATTCCCGTTTTATGTTCTTGATGTCCAGAGACCAGGCATGTTGTAGGTACTGCGAAAACCCTTCTTTTTCAATTTCCAACCCACACGTCATCTCGCTACGGCAGCTCCTTCACCCTACATGAAATGTGACTGTGACTGAGACTCCCTCTTACACGTCGTCCCTGATAGCCCATTTAAGGAGAGGTATTGATTGGAACCGTTGTCTCTGTCTTTTTCTTTACATGCAAAGAGTAAAGAAAATAACCACACTTTTTCAATGGTTTTTCGTTTCAATGAAAAACTACAATGAAAGTATAAAAAATAATAACATTACTCACTTTGCATTATCATTACAAATATTTTTGTTTATTTTTTTAAAATTTATACTTCCAAATATTAATAACTAGAGTTGAAAGTAACGGTGTAGACCTTTTTTTGGGATTTTGTTTCTATCGTGTTTCTATTAGCTTTTGACTTAAAGGAACATCATCATCAATAAGGGTATTTTTTTAACCTTGGGTTTTATGTCGTCTAGGGGTAATTGACGTCAAAAATAACGAAAATCTGTAATATTAATGTCTAATGTCTTCGAAAGAAAAGTAAAAGGACATAACCATTACATTACATTACATTCACTTATATTCATACCATTTGTACATTTACTTTGTAAGCAACTGTTAATAACAATTGTGTGTGTACAATAAATTATTAAATAAATAATTGAAAACGCTAAACACGTTAAAAAACCAACTTCCATCGTAACAACTTCAAACAACTTTGTATTGTTATTTTTGGTTTTTGTTAATTTTTTAATAAAGTACTGCACCGATTTTGATAAAATTTATATGAGACCACACGGAAAGCACTAGCTTCCGAATAAAAAAAGAATCATCAAAATCGGTTTACCCAGTCAAAAGTTCTGAGGTAACTCACATAAAAAAAACATACAGTCGAATTATGAACCTCCTCCTTTTTTGGAGGCCGTTTGAAAAGAGTCAGTTACCCATTCACCACTTACCACCACGTGAGGTGATGCTCACGGCGTACCAATCTAAATGGATGATTCTCTCTTTAGCTAGTATGTGTCTCACATAATTTCTGTTTCCAGGTCTTCGACAACCTTGATTTGTGTGAGGAAACCACCACTCCTAGATGCACGACCACTAGATGCACGACTACTAGGGATCCGTGCGCTCGTGGGAAGACCATGCCACCAAGGTGGCTGCTCCGAATGCTGCTTAGAAACGGCCTTGAAAAATAAAAGTCTCGACTTTAAATTCGTGTTTCAGTTTTTCATTTCCTGAGGTTTATTCTTACTTAGACTACGTAGGTCATTCGATAAGTTTTGAGATGCTCGAAATTTAAATACGAAGTATATTTATTTTAAAATAGAACACAAGTAGCCAATTCGCTCAATTTGTTACAGTCGTTTTACTAAGACTATTCCCGCGATTTTTCTTTGAAAAGATGGAGCTTAACCGCGAACATTTGCGTGCTATGATGCATTATGACTTTAAATTTGGTCTAACTGAACAACTAAGTTTACAACGATTACAAACAGCACAAGGGGACTATGCTTCATCTGGGGCAACAGAGTTTAGATGGTTCAGTGAATCTAGAAGTGGTAAAACAAACCTTGAAGATGACCACAAAAGCGGTCGCCCGCAAACTGCAGTAACTGCAGAAAACGTGTGGACGACAGCGAGAAGATCCACGCATTATAGACACGGACATCGAGAGGGTTCTAGGCATTAATTAGTTCGGGGAGCGTTAACATCAACATCTTGGAGCGAGAAAGCTCTGTTGTCGTTGGATCCCGCGTTTGCTCTCCGATACTGAAAAACAGGCTCGTGTGAATTGGTGCCGTGAAATGCGTCTGCGATTGGAAAACTGGTTATCGAGACGTGTTTCGGAAATCATCAGTGTTTCGGTGATGAAAAATGGATCTATCAATATGATCCGGAAAGTAACAGACATTCGTCAGTATGGGTCTTTTCAGAGGGAAAGTTTCCGACAAAACTCCAAAGACCTCCAAACGTTGGCAAAAAATGATGGCTACATGCTTTTCTTTTTTTTTATTCCCAATAGGTAAATTGGCATTATCTCACCTTGTGGTAAGTGACGATGATGCCGAAGATAGAAGCGGGCTTACCGAAATTCCCCAACGCAATGGGGATCTGGCTATCTCATCTTCATGCCGGAACACATCAATTCTGTTAACACTGATGTTTGGCGGCAAGACTTAGATATATTTTTTTATTTTTTTTATTTACAATTGGTAAGCCTTTGGCATCATCTCACCTGATGTTAACTGACGATGATGTCGAAGAAGATGGTGGTAGCTAGCCAAGCGGGCTATGAAAATGCCCTACCACCAACCAAACCGAGTCTTACAAAGTTGACCCCGCTGGGAATCGAACCTGCGACCTCCTGGTGTGAAGCGAATGAACTAACCATTACGCCACGGAAACGGTTAAAAGCTGCGGTTTTGTCGACATGTCGACATCAATGCTGAAAAATTATAGGTCTGTAAACTCGGATTGGTATACAACAGTAGCATTTGCCGAAAGTTTTCCAAGCAGTGCTAGGGAGGAGACCAAAGGCCGGGCTTCGGGGAATCATGCTGCATCACGACAATGCCTCTTCACATACGTCCCTCAGGACAAAGGCGTTTATTGAGGAATATGTTATTGAAACCCTACCTCATCCACCCTACAGCCCTGACTTAGCTCCCTGTGATTTATTTTAGTTCCCAACAGTGAATGAAAAAAATAAAAGGCAAGTTTTTTCAAGTGCTGATGAAGCCGTGGCTGCCTATAAAGTAGCAATTTGTGACCTATCGGATGAAGACTGGCAAAGCTGTTTTCAAAGTTGGTTTCGACGAATTGAACTTTGTACCGATAATGGCGGAGAGTATTTTGAAAAATAAATAGTGATAATATGTTTAATAGTGTTTCTTCATCTCAAAACTTATAGAGTGACCTACGTATTGAGGGTCAGAGGTACAAAGGTTCTATTTTGCGGCTTGAAATATTCTGGGAGTGGGGTCTGCCACTATATCTAAAATTTTCACCAATTTTGGCCCTCATGTGTGGCTCGTTCATCATCATTACAGCTCATATACGTCCCCACCAAGGGGCTCGAGCCTACCCTGAATCAGGGCGATTAGGCCTTAGTCGACCACGCGGGCCCAGTGCGGGTTGGTCGACTTCACACACAACCTTCGAGTTTCTTCACAGGCGTGTGCAGGTTTCCTCACGATGTTTTCCTTCACCGTTAAAGTGGCTCGTTAGCAACCCATAAACATCCTCACTGCTGACGCATGGATCTCTTCCCAAACTCGAGAGGATTAAGCCATACAACTCACACGGGGACCAAGTCCGGGTCGGTAGATGTCGTGTGGGGCTAGTGGCAAACCACACTACCAGAAGTTTTATAAGTTACCTTTAAAGGCATTTGAAATTAGTAATAGCAACGGCCGTTGAGGCAGTAAAGTTCTCGAGTGGTGACCGCGCACCGGAAACGTAGCGTAGGTAGGCCTCCGACGTGGTGGACCGATGACCTGGTGAAGATCGCGGGAAGCCGCTGGATGCGGGCAGAGCAGGACCGGTCGTCGTGGAAATCCATTGGGAAGGCCTTTGTCGGGCAGTGGACGTTTTTCGGCTGATATGAAGCAACAGGCACCAACTGCCTTTTAACTGCCTCCGTGGCGTAATGGTTAGTCCATTCGCTTCACATCAGGAGGTCACGAGTTCGATTCCCGGCAAAGTCAACTTGGTTTGGTTGGAGTTAGGGCATTTTCATAGCCCGCTTGGCTAGCTACCACCATCTTATCTAAGTCTTATCGCGAAACATCAGTGTTAACATATTTCATGTGTTCCGGCTTTAAGATAAAATATCCAGATCCCCATAGCGTTGGTGAATCTTGGTAAGCCCGCTTCCATCTTCGGCATCATCGTCACTTACCATCAGGTGAGATGATGCCATGGGCTTATCAATTGTGGAATAAAAATAAACTCCTTTATCTTACCTTCGGTCGAGAAAAATGCCACTAACAGTCAAAACTATCCAGGTTTTGACCATGCTCTAGGACAGTTAACACAATAACGTAAGTCGCGCTGAGCTAGGTACGATCACTTCCACGTCAAGCCTTGCGCATCATCGCCTGACTATCAGTGTTCTATCGAATTCATTTCAGAGAGTGCGCGCAAAAGCTTCACAACCTCATTCCCCCGGCTCCATTCCACCGTCGGTCAACGAGACGCAAGGAGGGGTTGCATCCCTTTGTTGTTGACTTTTTCGCACGAAGCGTTACGCTTCCTTATTTATTATGGGTACAGCAAAGGGGTGGAACGGGATCGGGAAACACTGACGCAGGCAAGGAGTTCCACTCCTGCGCTGTACGCATAATAAATGAAGAAGTGTAAAGATTCGTACGAAAATTTGGAACAACAACAACAAAGAGGTGCAACCCCTCTCTGCGTTTGTTGACCGACAGTGGAATGGAGCCGGGGGAATGAGGTCGTGAAGTTCATCACAATGCAACACGGATGACTGTGAGTGTTTGCAGCAGGACGTTGATCGGGTGGTACAGTGGAGTCATGTTAACAAGCTGTATTATAACATAACTAAGTGCAACATAGTGTCCTTATCCCGAGCCCGAGAACCCTTATAATTTCGCTACAGTTTGAAGGGGGCCAAATAAACCGTATCACGACGGTCAAAAACTTAGGAGTATGTATGGAGAACGATCCACGTTTCCGGAAGCACGTTAGTGATATTTGCAAAAAATCTTTGAGGAACTCAGGATTTATCCTTCGCCAATGTAAGGACTTCACTAATATTAACGCTATCTGCGTATTATACAATGCATTAGTGAGAAGTAGGCTTGACTGCAACTCTATTATATGAAACCCGCATGAAGATAAGTACAACCTAATGGTCGGGAAGCTGAAAAAAAAATTCGTTAGGTTTTTGTACCTTAAAAAAATATGGAGTATACCCTTTCTTTCCCATGGAGTATCCAACACTCTTTGTTTTGGGAATGGTGGGATACTTCAGATTGGAAGTCAGGAGAAATTTAGTTTTACTGGCTTCTTACATATTTATGGTATTTCGTGGGAACCTGAATAACTCGCAAATACTATCATCGATCAAATTACTTGTGCCGAACACCACATTGCGTATAGGACCTCGGACTACCAGGTTCTTCGCGGTGCCGAAGCTTACTAGAATGTGCTCCCCTCACGCGGGCATTACGCATTCTTAATTTGGTCTCCAGAGAGATGGAGCTCTGCAGCTGTACGTTGGCGGAGTTCACAGTTGTCACCATTAGGTAAGATCCTTAGCTTTTGTTCAAATTTAGATTTTGAAATCTTTACATGTAAATATAAATAAAATGACGGCGCTTTCGCTGTCTGTTCGCTTAGATCTTTTAAACTACTCAACGGATTTTAGTTCAGTTTTCAGCAATAGATAGAGTGATTAAAGAGGTAGGTTTATGTGTATAATACGTACATATTATACTACAGAAAAACTGAAAAATTCAAAGATTTGTAATATTTTCTTCTTCTTTTCTTTACATAGTCTAAAATGAAGGTGCTTCAATGCTTCAAACAATTCAACAACAAAGGGGTGCAACCCCTCCTTGCGTCTCGTTGACCGACGGTGGAATGGAGCAGAGGGAATGAGGTCGTGAAGCTTTTGCGCGCACTCTCCGAAATGAATTCGATAGAACACCGATAGCCAGGCGATGATGCTCAAGGCTTGACGTGGAAGTGATCTTACCTAGCTCAGCTCGACTTACGTTATTGGGTTAACTGTCCTAGAGCACGGTCAAAACCTGGATAGTTTTGACTGTTAGTGTCATTTTTCTCGACCGTAGGTAGTAATAAAGGAGTTTATTTTTATTCCACAATTGATAAGCCCATGGCATCATCTCACATGATGGTAAGTGACGATGATGCCGAAGATGGAAGCGGGCTTACCAAGATTCACCAACGCTATGGGGATCTGGCTATCTTATTTTCAAGCCAGAACACATCAATGCTGTAAACACTGATGTTTGGCGGCAAGTCTTAGATAAGATGGTGGTAGCTAGCCAGACGGGCTAAGAAAATGCCCTACTACCACCAACCAAACCGACTCTTACAAAGTTGACCCCGCCGGGAATCGAACCCGCAACCTCCTGGTGTGCAGGGAATGAACTAACCATTACGGCACGGAGGCGGTTAAAATTTACTTTACTTAGCTGTTTTTATCGGTATACGTCGGTGATTTTTAAGGTTTTGTAGTCAAACTAAGAATTTTTATAGTTTCGCCATGTCCGTCAATAAATGATTAGAAATATTTAGTTTGTAAGTGCTGATTTTTGTTACATTTTCGAAACCGCTATTTCAGGAAATCTGAATATAATTGGGAATAGTAGGACAATTTTTTTTATCACTACGGAACCATAATTTGTTTATGATCCGACACGCACTTAGCGAGTTTTATTAGATCTATTTTTTTATATTTTTGATGTGTAACATCTTTGCTCTCGCTTTCCTGCAATTTGTGGTAGTGATTTCGTGAAATGGGACGGAAATGTGTAACAGGAAATGCGAACGTTTTTTAATTCTCGAAAACTAAGGTTGTCATAGCCATGCAGCCTAGTGTGATGGCAAAGGCAAAGATGACATACTTACTACTATTCGAAGGGTCGGCCCGTGAATGTACGACCCGATAATTAATTAATTAAGTTAAGATAAGATAATTAAGATATCTATGATTAAGATAATTAAGTATTTTGTCACATGTTACACATCATATGCAAGTACTGTAGGTCTCGTTTTTTTATATTTTTTTATTACCTAGCACATACGTAGACTTTCACCATCTTCCACTTAGCAAGGTTCTGACCACGTTCTGACACAAAATAGTAATGTTACCTACCTACCTATCTCTAGGTATCTATACCTACACAAGACAAACGGCGCGGCGGTGGCGGCCCGACTCGCCAGAGCCCGTTCGAGTGGGTCGCTAAGCGTAGGTACATTTTGCGGTAGGTATAGGCGAGTGACGGAGCACTGATTTGGTCTTCATTATAAAACTAAATAACTGGCCAAGTGCGAGTCGGACACGTGGAAAGTAGGGTTCCGTAGTCTTCTAAAAAAAATCTGTATATAAGGTCTAACAATACCTACATAGGTAAGCAGGTGATTGTCAGTCATTGTCATGCAGCGAACTTTATCATAATAGGTATTTCGATGTTTTCATTTTACCTAAATACTCTTAGAGATATGTAGGTAGGTATTGGGCGGGCATCAGCTGGGGCACAGATTACTAAATAGTTACTTCGTAACAGATACATCACTCCCATACAAAAGCTTAATTACCTACGCTATATTAGCCTACACAATCTTAATAATAATACCAGCTGTTTGCAGCGAGAAGAAATGTGCCATAACTACGCATACAGAGAGTTGAAATTGTTTTGCCCGCCGCGCGACCCACGTGCGAGCGCGTCATCGAGCGAATGCGCTAGAGTTATACCTATGATGATTTTGGTAATAAAACAAATGTTGTAGAAAATCAATTATTTTATATTTGTCGATCAAATATGTTTGAGTTTAATAAAATGATAGATGCTTTTATTTTCCTTCCCTGAATTCCCGATTAATAAATTTTAATGTCGAAAATATTCGAAACCTCGTAAATTAAAATACAAGTCATAACAAAAAACGGCTTGTGAATGCAAGCTATAGTTTACGAAGTAACTATTTAGTCATATGTGCTATAGTTCTTGAGATTTTTATAAAGTCGGCGGCGCGCGGGGGGGGGGGGGGGGGGGGGGTTCTTGATGGAGTTATTTCGATGACGTAATGGTACTTGACAAGTTAAACCTTGGCTTTTGGTTTTAAACCGTTTATTTACAACTATAGCAGTGCCTCCCAGCTACCGAGTGGCCGGCGCATTAGTACTTCTATTCTATGACATACCTACCTAGATCACGACGACGACCTATGTTTTGACATTAAGTAGGTAACTATTAATTATATAAAAAACACATAAACGATACCTAAAATCCTTACTTTACGACTATTAACATAGTAGGTACCTATCCACCATTGTTCTAAGTTTAAGGAATAAATGATGATAATTTTTGTAAGGGAACGAGAAAAGGGGACTCCAAAAAACAAAAGATTTAAAATATTATTAACTTACCTTTGTTCGTCTCTCGGCAATGAAATAATTGAAAACGCTAAACACGTTAAAAAACCGACTTCCATCGCATCAACTTATACATTTTTGCATTGTTATTTTTGGTTTTTGTTAATTTTCTAATAAAGTACTACACCGATTTTTATATTTTTTTAAGGGATCACACGGGAAGCACTAGCTTTCGAATAAAAAAAAACATAAAAATCGGTTCACCCAGTCAAAAGTTCTGAGGTAACACACATAAAATAAAACATACAGACGAATTGAGAACCTCCTTCCTTTTGAAAGTCGCTTGGAAAATGACAAATTTTCATTTGTCTTTTGACTGTAACACCCATCCACTGCACAATAATTGCGTGGTTTCGGCATTGCGATAGTCAGAGCGGTAAATGTGACGTGCGAGCACTCAGGCGGGCGTGTGGCAACCCACTGTCGGTTGTATCGTATCTGATACGATTAGCGTGGCCTTGAGCAAGTGACGGACGCCTGGCTGGGGTGTATGAAGGCTGCGCAGAGTCATGCGGAGACACGTGGACTGCTTGCTACGAGTACGGTACGATGGCCAGTGCCGAATTCACTGCGATTCGTTTTTTAGATTTCGAATTTCGAATTTTGCATTCTAGGGCACTCACTTTATAGTGCGGCCGCCCAGAGAATGCTGATTTGACACTTCAAGACAGCGATAGAATGTAACATTAGATTAATCTCCGAAATTGTAAACAATTCAATATTTAGTTCCTAAGCATAAAAAACATGAAATAAAACATGGTTTTTACTAAAAAAATAGTAACGGAACACATTTTTGGTTTTATGTTTATGTTAAGGACAACAGAATGTGTATTTTGTAATTATATGAAACGTTAGTCAAAAGTTTACGTTCTATGGTCATTTCTTCTTAATAGTAGTGATGTTACCACATGTAACCATTGATAACGTATTTGTAACTATTATTAAATATTTTATGAATAATTCATTCATTACCACACAAACAATTATTTCTTGTTGCGTCAATCAACTAACCATAAAAGTTTCAGGCATAAAAGTGATACGTTGTTATAACAATAGTTACTATTGTTATAACAATTGTACAACAAGAGAATAAAACTAGCCATTTTACCCGAGACGTTCATTTAACAAACCGAGTCGGTACGGCGAGGGTGGATTGTCACGTCGAGGGTAAAATGGGTTTCATGCTCGAGTTTTACACTCTGCTTTTCACTTCGATTGCAAGGAAATAATAAATTTTCAACCGCAATACAACAAATTTGGCTAATTTTGGTTTCCCGCCACACAATTTTTATTTTCCACCCATTACCACCCCTAAAATCGACGGTCCACTAAGTAAACTTTAGCCTCGGGTTTGGCAACACTATTTTGGTAATGGTTATTTTATTTCGTTATATGTTACAGATACATGATAGGTACAAAGGATTTACTATGGATGTCTATGGGCATATCACTAGTTACGTCAAATCAGCATTCTCTGGGCGGCCGCAGTATATTTGCTAGGTTTGTAAGCGTCTTTTGGAGCTCGCGCACTAAGTTTTCAAGGACTTTTGTAGCTTATTTCCACTCGTTTAGAATAAAAATAAAAAGTACTAATCGCGAAGCGTCTGTTCGCGGTGACTACCGTACCTTGAAAGACCTATTCGACAATCCTCCACACGAAGGGAACGTCAATAAAAAAAGCACCCCCTCTTTATATTTGGGGGAGGGAAGTACCATAAAAAAGAATGTTTTTCAAGATTTCATTCGTAGTCGTGATTAATATTATGTATACCCATACCTAATTACAACTTTCTAGTGCTAATAGTCTCTGAGCGTAGCCGCGAACGCGGTTAAGAGATGGATTAGGTTTAGTTTCTTATTGTTTAGTAATTTATTATCAAAATATTAAAACAGGTGGACAGACAAACGGACTGACATGGCAAAACTATAAGGGTCCCTTGTTGACTACGGAACCGTAAAAACTATTGGGTACAAAATAAAAAAAAAATAAACATAATGTTTTAATTTTATACCCTATAAGACCCCAGTTTCGTTTTGTATCTAGTTGCATTATTATGTTGGTACAAACCAACAATATAATATCAATTTAAAAAAAAAAGTTGAACAATTGAATCGATTAGTTTATATCAAAACGCACCTAACAACGGTTACATTTATGCTTCTGCGTCGTCAGCCGCTCCCCTTTGGTGCTAAGAAGTTTATCATCTGAGTAATCAGACGCTGCACAAGAGTCTCGATCTATATCACAACTACCAAAATCACATGTTTTTTTCGTTGTTGTTGTCATACACGTCGTTGTCGTTGTTTCTTCGCATTCCGGTGTAGTTTCTTCGCAATCATCTGGTGGTGAAGTTTCATCGCAATCGTCTGGTGGTGTTTCATCGGATTGGTCACGTTGCCTTAACATTTGCTTTCCGATGTCATTAGCAGCTTGCAGAAGTGTGTCTAGAACCGGTGCTTGGTATAGAGAGTTTTTGTCATCATAGTATTTGTTTTGTTTTTCATGCCTGTTCTTTCTATCATGTCTATGTCTGTATTTATCTTGTCTCCTATCTCTGTCAGATTGGTCATCTTGGTCTGAACTCTGATCGTTTCTGTTTTGGTGTTTTTGATACCTTTTCTTATAGTGAGACTTTTCATGTCTGTCATGTTCTAAGCTACTTTGTTGATGTCTCTGTTCTTGTTCCAAGCTATGCTTATAATGCTTGCTATGATGTTTATCGTGTCGTTCTTCTACACTGTGTTGATATTTATCGTGTCGGTTTTCTACACTGTGTTGATGTTTATTGTGTCGGTCTTCTACACTGTGTTGATGTCTATCGTGTCGGTCTTCTACACTGTGTGGATGTTTATCGTGTCGGTCTTCTACATTGTGTTGATGTTTATCGTGTCGGTCTTCTACACTGTGTTGATGTTTATTGTGTCGGTCTTCTACACTGTGTTGATGTCTATCGTGTCGGTCTTCTACACTGTGTTGATGTCTATGGTGTCGTTTTTCTACACTGTGTTGATGTTTATCGTGTCGGTTTTCTACACTGTGCTGTCTATGGTGTTGGTCTTCTACACTGTGTTGATGTTTATCGTGTCGGTCTTCTACACTGTGTTGATGTTTATTGTGACGGTCTTCTACACTGTGTTGATGTTTATCGTATCGGTCTTCTACACTGTGTTGATGTTTATCGTGTCGGTCTTCTACACTGTGTTGTCTATGGTGTCGGTCTTCTACACTGTGTTGATGTCTATCGTGTCGGTCTTCTACACTGTGTTGATGTCTATGGTGTCGTTTTTCTACACTGTGTTGATGTCTATCGTGTCGGTCTTCTACACTGTGTTGATGTTTATCGTGTCGGTCTTCTACACTGTGTTGATGTCTATCGTGTCGGTCTTCAACACTTCGCCTGTGTTGATATCTGTCATGTTTGTCGTATCTGTCTTCTAAGCTCTGCCTATGTTGACTTTTATGATGTTGCTTGTCTTGGTGTTTACCACGCCTATCTCGGTTTTGTTCTACACTATGACTATCGTCTCGGTCTTGCTTAGATTTGTGGTATCTGTTTTCGCGTCTCTCATGTCTATCTTTTTCAGCTCTATCCTGCCTGTGTTTTTGTTGCTTCCTGTCACGTTCCTGTTTGTAGATATCACGGTAACGTTGTCTGTTGTCTCGATAACGTCTATCATGTTGCTTCTGCTTGTCATTTCTGCGTTCCTCCAGCGAATCGACATCGCTATCGTGCATTTGGTTTCTGTGATCGTGCCTATGGCTTTGGGATATTTGATGATGGAGTCTGTTCTGACTTTGCTGTCTATTTTTGTGCGATGTAGCTGACTGAAAAAAAAATCTTATTTAAGCTCTGCTTTAACTAAACAAATGATGTAGAGATTATTTTAACTTAAGAAGAAAATTTAATCGTGTAAGATTTTTTAGTTACCTTTACAGACTGTAGGAGCTGACTCAAGAAGCCGTAGGGAGACGAAACCGGGTCATCTTCCAGGCTGCTGCTCACGTAGGCATTTTTATTCTTCAATGAGTTTAGACCCTTATCCAGGACTAAGACTAACGGACTTTTGGTGGGAGATCGATCTCTTTGATGGCTTCTTGAAGATGCTAAACCCTGGAGTGTTTACAAAGCTTTTATTAAATTGCAAGAAAATTATTTTAGAATATAGCATAGAGGACGTTCAAGAAATTGTCTTTGACTTGAGGGTGTTTCATGTCCTTAAAATAAAATTTAAAGAGAAATATTGTGATTATTTCACAGTTTGCACCATCAAAGTTTGCTAATATACACTGAATGAGATTATAACCTGGGATTATAACGAATAAAGGGCACTGTTCAGTTAAATTCGACTGACTCGGTGGCTCAGTGGTTAGTGCCCTTGACCACTGATCCGAGGGTTGTGGGTTCGATCCCCACCCAGGGCAAGCATTTGTGTGATGAGCAGATTTGTTTGCTCTGTGTCTGGGTGTTAAATATATCTATATATGTATGTATTTAAACGTATAGAAGTATGTATATCAGTCTCTGGTAACCCATAACACAGGGAATCCTACTTTGGGGCCAGATGACCATGTCACACCCCGGAAACTCCATACAAACGAGCGAGAAATGATATGAATATATATAACTGACGTATCTATAGGCAAGAATGCAGGTAGGGTTGAATCACACCGGCGGTATTGGTCACGAAATGTTTGTTAATTATTTACTGAATGCAACAGTGTGAATACTAAACTCTTTTTTTTTATACTTTTCGTTGTAAACAAACACCGCTCGAACAAAAAACACCACTTTCCGAATACACCATACACATTATGAGACTAAAAAACATTGTAAATGGTAACTGTGACGTGGACGTATGAATTAACACTGAAAACTGCTATTATTTTGTACATCTTAGGTTAGGGGTCCGGGCCCCGCGTGCTTTCCCCGCCCTGATACTCGCACATCCCCCTCGGATCCCGAAGGTTAGTTGGGGGTTTTAAATGGGTGGCACCGGGCCCCGCGTGCTTTCCCCGCCCTGATACTCCCACATCCTCTTCGTATTCCAAAGGTCTGTTGGGGGCTTTAAATGGGTGGCGGGGCCTACGCCCCCGTTAGGAGTCCGGGCCCCGCGTGCTTTCCCTACCCTGATACTCCCACATCCCCCTCGGATCCTGAAGGTTTGCTGGGGGTTTTAAATGGGTAGCGGGGGCTACGCCCCCGTTAGGGGTCCTCTACGCGGACCCCATATTATGAATCTTTGGGATCAACTTGGCTTAGACCTTGACCTTGAAATGACCTTGATTGAATGACCTTGACCTTGACGGATTACCCCCTGGTTTTCGATTTGTTACCCCCAAGTCGGCCGCGTGTGCTTTCCCCGCCCTGATAATCCCACATCCCCCTCGGATCCCGAAGGTTTGTTGGGGGTTTTAACCCCATATTATGAATCTTTGGAATCAAATTATACAATCAGTAATAAGTCATCTTTGGTCTTACATAAACTCACAAAACAAAGACCAAAGAGTACCTAAAAATACAATTTTCAAAAATTCATAACTCAAAAACCGCTGGTTTCCTAACCTTGAAATTTGGTATAGATGTTCAGCTAAAGCCTATCTCTTACCAAAAAATCGCGGACTGCCAAATCGATGTACCCTATTGTACAGTTGAGCCCAAAGATGACCCAATTTTTACCTCGCAACAACAGTTCAAAATCATTCATTCAGTCATTCACTTCGTCCCATCTCTACACCAAAGCAACAAAACTATCATGTCGATTTTAAATCTGTGACAAAATCCTTTATCAATTTCGCAATTTTATGGAAAATATGTTAAAAGATGTATAAAATAATAGCAGTTTTCAGTGTTAATTCATACGTCCACGTCGCAGTTACCATTTACAATGTTTTATAGTCTCATAATGTGTATGGTGTATTCGGAAAGTGGTGTTTTTTGTTCGAGTGGTGTTTGTTTACAACATAAGACAAGTATGAAAAAAAAAGAGTTCAGTTGGGCCTTTACGTTCGGTAACTGGTTGGTTTTTATTCCTGTGAACGAAATCACAGCGGCGCGCAAAGTGAATATAGTGAATAAAAGAGTTTGCGTAGGTCGTCCTTTACGTTTGGTACCCAATCTACAGCCAATCTGAGTGACAGGGGGGTGAGGTCGAATCTAGAGAGCGGCAGGGAGTGTCCATACTGTACGTTAGTACTAATATATATACTGTGACCATGTTTGATTTGTCCAAAAAAAATATGTATGTATATAGACATAAATATTTGGAGATACAACGATTTGATACTTTAAAAAATAACTAACACTAAATAACTAAATATAAATTTGTTACACGATCGTCAATTTAAATTTGTTCTTAGGCCGTTTGTTCATAGTATTTGGGCCTGTGACGTCATCACTTTTTAACATTTAAAAAGTCTTTAAAAAGTAACCAGCGATTAAAAACAAAAACATTCAAATTAGTTTTTCATCATCCAGCGGCTTCCCGCGACCTTCACCAGGTCCACCGAGTGGGAGGCCTGCCTACACTACGCTTTCCGGTGCGTGATCGCCACTCGAGAACTTTACTGCCCCAACGGCCATCTGTTCTACGAACAATGTGCCACGCCCACTATAGATTAAATTAAATTTATTTATTTAATATTATCAATTTCATATTACAATAAAACTTATTAAATCATAAATAACCCATAAATTTTACAGAGTGTAACAAAGTTGGTGTGGACCCTAACTGGGGCATCTGTAACTCATCACACTGAAGAACAACTTTCCCCAAAACCCACAGACAATTCACAAAAAAATATTGAACTCCTCATACAAACGAACTACCTGATTGACTAATTTTGTACTTTTTGTACAGAATTCAGTTTTTTTTTTGTTGAGAATAGTCTCTGGGTTCCTTGGAGAAACTTGTTCAGTATGTTGCGCAGAACCCCCTGTTAATGGGTCCTATACTAGTTTTGTTACATCCTGTATAAACAGAAGTTTTCTTTATAGTATGCGCAAGCCTTCAGGGTAGTTCTTACTCTTAAAACTGAACAACTTTGTGCTAGAAACCCAGGTTTTTTTGGACTTATCATATAAAATAACAATCAACCAACTTTGTATGGAGACACAAAAAAAAATTCGTAAATTTAATATGGGTTTCTTGGTAAAACTTGCACAGTTTCACGGGTAAAGTATAGATAGATCAAATGGCTTGGATACTATTTAGATATAATTTACAAAATTTAAAAACTTTTAGTTGCAAGCTTTTAAGAGTGCTTAGAAACGAGGAGATCCGTAGGAGTACCAAAGTTACCGAAATAGCTTTCAGAATTGCTAAACTTAAGTGGCAGTGGGCGGGGGCACATAGCTCGTAGAACGGATGGCCGTTGGGACAGTATAGTTCTCAAGTGGCGACCGCGCACCGGAAAACGTACCGTAGGCAAACCTCCCAATCGGTGGACCGATGAGCTGGTAAGGTCGTGGGAAGCCGCTGGAAATGGGTAGCGCAGAACCGGTCATCGTGGAAATTCTTGGGGGAGGGCTATGTCCAACAGTAGACGTCTTTTGGCTGATATGATGATGATGATGATGACAATCTTTTAATATTGCATTGTCACGCGATATACATATGCATGCAAAGTTTCAGCTCAATCGTAAAACCGGGAAGTGGGTCAAATTTAACTAGCAAGATTTTATTACAAACACCGGGAAAGGTGAAACTAAAAAAATCGAATAACTAAAAACTTTTAGATACAAGCTTTCAATATTGCATTTGTCACGCGATATACACATGCATGCAAAATTTCAGCTCAATCGAAAACCAGGAAATGGGTCAAATTTAACTTGCAAGATTTCATTACAGACACCGGGACAAGTGAAACTAAATAAAAGCTTGTAAAAACCTACAGAGGTATATCAGTTGACTTACGACAAGGAGCAGAAATGCGAGAGCCTTTATTAAAAGAGGCCCCATCCTGATGGTATCAGTTTGGAGACTCCGGTCCAAATACCAAGTGGTCTACGATTGCTTCTTGCCTTTTCCCATGAACAATTTAATTAGCTTAACAATCTGAAACATTGTTATGTTTCAAAACATCCTCTGTAATAATTAGATTAGGTAACCAATCAGTAATCTTGTTTTGGTTTTGTTTTTATGCGTTTGGAGTTTGATTAAAACTTTTTTGGCAACTATGGGTATAGCATTTGTCAACATCTTACACGAGGAGAAGCTACGATTAAATTTTTTCAACCAAAAACTAGAGACGATTACATTATAGTTAAAATTATTTTTAGTTTCAAACTTTACCTGACCATATGCTCTGAAGTCCTTTCAGCATTCCAAGGTTGAGGTTGACTGGAAGAGATCCCCAAAGGGACAAGTCCGCCTTTACTGTATACTGTTATTAATTTGTTAACAGCTTATTTGATTTAAATGCAATACAGAGTTGACAAACAAACAAACAAAACCCGACAAGTCGCACACAGAGTGTTCCGTGTCACCAAATCTTTAAAAAACATTTTTGTCGTATGGGAGCCCCCTTTTTTTACAGTTCTGTATCTTAAAAGTGAAAAAGGAACTCTTTGTTGTATGTCTATCTGTTAGTCTGTCTGTTCGTCTGACTGTCTGTCTGTCTGTCAAGATTCCTCAGGAATGCGTGGAGGGTATCAAGTTGAAATTAGTACCAATATTACGCGTAACAGCGATACGATTGATCTCAATTCGTTATGAAGCCATATTCTCGGTGAGATTAGATCTGACGAAGAACTTTGAAGGTGGAATCAAGGTTCTAGGATCTTCTATTGTTTTCTATCGAAAAATGAATTTTTGAATTTGGTAACATGTATTCTTCTTCTTTTTACTTGAATTCGATGAACATCTGTCCTTTAGACTTTTGGCGAGCATTCCAGAATAAATGTCCAATAAATTTTGGGGAGTAAGGGGTCCAATTATATCACTAGAGACCCAAGCCAACCTCACCTGCACGTGGTACTCCCTGCTAAACAACTAACGAGGCTCTGGCGTCACTTTAGGTGGTAGGCTCCGGCCGAGGCTTGTCACCACCCTCAATGCAAAGTCGTGCCGCCAAGCGTCCCAGACGTGTTCCGGTATGGTGCATTGAGAAGCCATTAGTGAAGGCGGGTCTGTACAGTTGCGCTGAGTCAGTATGCTGTTTCGATGTCAGAGTGTCGCTGCACTTGGCGGCTAGTCTTGGAGGGTAGCGGGATCCGAAGCACGGTGCACCGCTGGCCGACCGTAGGAAGTAGGGGGCCCAAGTAGTGGGCTAGCCACCTATGAAAGGCTGCCCCGCCACCTCACGAAAAATCCCGGAATGCTCCATCGTGCCAATTGGCGATTGGACGGGAGGACCCGATGGCCATCTCCGGGGGGGTTCGGGCGTCCCCGCAGTCTCCAGACTAGTCTATCCTTCAGTGCAGCGATTCTGTGTTCACCACTAGTTTCTGACCGGCGCCTCGTACAACTTCCGCCTTCCTTGCCTATTCACATCTTTAAACAAAATGAAAAAAGTCAAGAAAAGAAATAGAGTTTTACAGCGGCGGCACTTCCTCCCATTAAAAGTGCACCTCGACAACATCAGAGGGTTGCACTCAAATCTCGATGCGGTCCACTACCATCTAGAGACCGACAAGCCGCAGCTACTCTTTCTTACGGAGACGCAAATCAGACGCCCGGCAGACGCGACTTACTTGCAGTACCCAGGGTACACCCTGGAGCACAATTTCAAAGCGCGCGCCGGTGTCTGTGTCTATGTCAGCGACAACATCTGCTGCCGGCGTCTCCGTAACCTTGAAAACTCCTCATTTTCGACGCTCTGGGTGTTGGTCGACACCGGCGAAGACAAAATAGTCTACGCTTGTGTATATCGATCGCACAGCGGAGATCAGGAGACAACCAGGTTAATTGAACATCTGTGTGAGGCCGCCGATGAGGCTCAACTAAGGTACCCGTCAGCACAACTGGTCCTTCTGGGGGACTTCAATGCCCACCATAAGGAGTGGCTGTTCCCATACGAGAAGACCGACCATGCTGGGAGAGAAGCGCTCAAACTCGCTTTGTCGCTAAATCTTACCCAGCTGGTAGACCAGGCGACGCGTGTGCCGGACGTTGAAGGCGAAACGGAAAATTGTTTGGACCTTCTGCTGACAACAGAACCAGACCGATATAACGTGACAGTATCGTCACCTTTGGGTACGTCCGATCATTGTCTGGTGAAGTCTGTACTGTCTTGTTCACCACCTGATCCCAGCCCTAGGGGTTCTAGACGGGTATGGCAGTACAAGTCAGCAGATTGGGATGAGATGCGCCACTTCTTAGCATCTTATCCTTGGCGGCGAATGTGCTTTTCTTCTAGTGATCCGTCGAGCTGTGCGACGGAAATCTCGAGAGTCATATGTCAGGCGATGGAATATTATATCCCGTTTTCTGACATTCCTCTCGAGAGCAAAGCTCGCCCGTGGTTCAATGCTGATTGCTCAGTGGCCGAAGCACTAAAGCATTCAGCTTACCAGGCTTGGGCAGATGCTCGAAATCGTAAAGCTCCGGACACGCGAGTTAAAAAGAAAGCCTTCAATAAAGCCGCCAAGTCCTACAAAAAGACGCTGCGTAGGGCACGCCTCGACCATATAAGCCGTATCGGATCAAAACTTGCCTCCTACCCTTCTGGGAGTAAGGCGTTTTGGTCCTTGGCTAAATCGGTCGAGGCGAACTTTTGCCGCTCGTCTTTGCCTCCACTGCTGAAACCTGATGGATCATTGGCTCACACGGCAATTGAGAAGGCTAATCTGTTTGCCTCTATGTTTGCCGAAAATTCACGTCTCGATACAGCGAATAGAATACCACCCCAGTTATCTCCTTGCGATACTACAATGCCCCCTATTCGTATCAAGCAAAAGGAGGTACTCAAAACACTTCGCAATCTTGACGTGAACAAAGCCAGTGGACCTGACGGTATACCAGCTATAGTGCTAAAGAACTGCGCTCCTGAGTTGTCTCCTGTTCTGACACGTCTGTACCGCCTCTCTCTTGAAACGGGTATAGTCCCAAAGTCCTGGAAGCTGGCCAACGTGCAGCCCAAAAAAGGCAGTCGTGCCGATCCCGCAAACTACCGCCCTATTGCAATCACCTCCGTAATCTGTAAGATTATGGAGCGTGTATTGAACACCCGCATTCTGGCATACCTAGAAGACAATGACCTCCTTAGCGATCGACAATACGGATTTCGCCCAGGTCGATCTACTGGAGATCTTCTAGTGTATGCTACGCATATATGGGGCGAGGCCATCGAGAAGCATGGCGAAGCTCTCGCTGTGTCACTCGACATCTCGAAGGCTTTTGATAGGGTCTGGCACGCTAGCCTTATTGGCAAGCTTCCTTCTTATGGTCTTCATTTGGGATTGTGTAACTGGATAGCTGATTTCCTGAGGGAACGGTCTATTCGAGTGGTCGTTGATGGCTGTTCCTCAGACCTATTGGCGATTGATGCCGGGGTACCTCAGGGATCTGTTCTTTCCGCAACACTATTTCTGCTTCACATAAACGATCTGCTGAAACCAGGTATAATTGGTTATGCAGACGATAGCACGGTTGTAGAAAGATACCTGTCCAGTGCACGAGCTAACAGCGCTGATACGCTGTTTCTGAGAGAGGCCATGATAGAGCGCATTAACCTATCACTTCAGGCAGTGTCTGAATGGGGTGATTCCAACCTCGTAAGGTTTAATGCCTCTAAAACACAGGCGTGTCTTTTTTCCGCCAAAAGGAGTCCATTCACCTTGACTCCAACTCTCCGGAATGAACCGATTCAGATATCTGACCACCTGGAACTCCTCGGCGTGGATTTAACACCCAATCTTAACTTCGGTCGTTACATTGAGTCCAAGGCAAAAGTTGCTGCAATGAAGCTGGGCATTCTCTCTAAGGTGAGACGGTACTTCACACCTGGACAGCTGCTTACCTTGTATCAAGCACAGGTCCGCTCATGTATGGAGTACTGTTCACACTTATGGGATGGATCAGCCCGCTATCAGCTGGATACCTTGGACGCCATCGACCGACGCGCACGGAGACTCATTGGTGACGACGAGCTAGTCAATGACAAGCTCCAAAGCCTTGAGCATCGCCGCAAAGTCGCCTGTCTATCGGTATTCTATCGAATTCATTTCGGAGAGTGCGCGCAAGAACTTCACGACCTCATTCCCCCTGCTCCCTTCCACCGTCGGTCAACGAGACGCAGGGAGGGGTTGCATCCCTTTGTTGTTGATGTTCCACCTTTTCGCACGAATCGTTACGCTTCTTCATTTATTATGCGTACAGCGCAGGAGTGGAACTCCTTGCCTGCGTCAGTGTTTCCCGATTCCTATAATTTGGGGATCTTCAAGGCAAGAGTGAATAGGCATTATTTGAGTTTGCGTGTACCATCCTCGACTGCATCATCACTTACCATCAGGTGAGTTGCAGTCAAACGCACTCAAATTTTTAATAAAAAAAAAAAAAAAAAAAAAAATGTCACATAAAACATGTAGTTTCGTGAGGTTTGTATTGCTAACCATAAAAAAAGTGTGTGCCAGCTCCGACACACGACTGGAGTTTACCTACTGCTTACTAACGGATAACGCCTGATTTTATTTACGTTAGGTTAAATAATAGTTATTTTTGTAACACGGGGACAATGTAACACTTTGTTCCGAAGGGCGACAGTTTGAATTCTGAGCTAAGCGAAAGATCTTAAAGTCGAATTTATATTTTACGTTTTTTGTTGTTCGTACTCCTTACTAACGCATAACGTTCGATTTTACTCCCCATAAATTTAGAATTTATAATAAATTTAAAATCGATTCTTAAGTAGACTCCAAAAAACTCCAAAAATAATATTTATCAGATAGGAAAATAAATATACTCCTATAAGTTCCATCGGACGACAATACATACATTTTTGGAGCCGTACTATCTTTCCTGAGGATTGTTTTTATTATAATATTTAGTGCGTTTGAATATACAGGATGTAACAAATTTGGTGTAAGCCCCATTAACTGGGGCTTTAACTCATCATACTGACTGAACAACTTTTGTTCTTTGACTTTGCTGAAATCGCAAAAAAAGTCTTCATTCAAATCGATCAGCTGATCGACCAATTTTGTGCATTTTCGTATGGTGGTTTCAATTTTTTTTTGAGAATTGACTATGGGTTCTTTCGGGAAGGTTTTTCAGTGTGATGAGTAGAACCCCCAGATAACGGGTCCTCCATCAATTTCGTTACTCACTGTATATAGTTCTCAACCGATGGAAAATGACGAATCTTTAAGGAAGATACAAATTGTAAAAGTCGGGAAAAACAAAAGCTGGCAAGGAGTTCCACTGCGTCGCTGTCCGCATAATAAACCTTATAGGCCGCGCATAAACTTAGAAAACAACATCGAATTCACGAAAAAAAACAGCGGTAGTACACTTCTCTGTGTTTAGGTATTTTGTCAATTGAGTAGAGTTTTCTTGGTGAAAGTTCTTCGGTATAACTCTATCTATTTATTATTATCATTTCAGCTCATTTACGAGTACGTCCCCACCGAGGGGCTCGAGTCTACCCTACCGAGCATTTTTATATGTATTTTGATAGGTATCTAATAATTTTGGTGTATGTATAGTACCTAACAGTTTGCACTGTTATGATTTATAATATGTACCTACAAATTTGTACGGAACCCTCGGTGGGCGAGTCGGACTCGCACTTGTCCAGTTTTTTTATTCACAATTGGTAAGCTCTTGGCATCATCTCACCAGATGGTAAGTGACGATGATGTCGAAGCTGGAAGCGGGCTTACTAAGATTCCCCAACGTAATGGGGAACTGGTTATCTTATCTTGAAGCGGGAACACATCAATGTTGTTAGCATTGATGTTTGGCGGCAAGACTTAGATAAGATGGTGGTAGCTAGCCAGGCGGGATTAGAAAATGCCCTCCCACTAACCAAACCGAGTCTTACAGCATTCGAACCGCGGCCTAACCATTACAACACGGAGGTGGTCTCTTTTTATTCAACCTATCTATTCGTCATCATCAGCTCATTTTACGTCCCCACAGAGGGGCTCGAGCCTACCCTGAGTTAGGGCGATCGGGCCTTAGTCGACCACGCGGGCCCAGTGCGGGTTGGTCGACTCGGTTGGTCACAAACAACCTTCGAGTTTCTACGCAGGCGTGTGCAGGTTTCCTCACGATGTTTTCCTTCAGCATAAGAGCGTTGGATAAACGTACATATGAAATCGAACATCGAAAACTCGTGGTCCGTGGCAGGGGATAAAAAGTAGCCTATGTCCTTCACCATGACATAGATTAAGGAATGGATAATGGAAGACTTCACACACAACCTTTCTCACGATGTTTTCCTTCACCGTAAGAGCGTCGGATAAACGTACATATGAAATCAAAATTCGATAAAACATTGGTAGGTGGCAGGATGCGAACCACGACCTCCCAGACAGGAGGTAGCAGCCCTAGCCGTTACACCACCGACGCTCTTCTATTCACCCTATCTATTACAGAAATTTAAAATAGTCTCAAATTAATTTCATTCAAGGTAACCATACAATAATTGTATGGTGTAATCCTTATTAATATTATAAATGTGTTTGTTTGTTTGTTACCTTTTCACGCATTAACAGCTTGACCAATCATAAATTAGCATGCAGGTAGCCTGTGTCACGAGGAAGGACATTGGCCACTTTTTATCCCCCGAAAACAGCATAGCCCGTTGCAGTTCCTGAGGGAACTGAAAAAATACTCTTTTTTGGTTAATTTCTTTAACATCGCAACGGAACAATGGATTGTTGTGATTTTTTGCACAGAGATGGTTGACTGGGTGGTAAATGACATAAGCATATCCTGACATAGCTCCCGAGGGATCCAGAAAAAAATCATGTACACGCTCGCGAGCCGCTTGCGGCTCGCGGACCGCTCTCCCTCTAAAGCAGTCATTACAACAATGTCCACACGGGCGAAGCGGCGGGCAAAAGCTAGTGTGCTATATGAAATGAATTGGTATGCACGAGACCGCTCACCAATTGGAGTGAAGGCTACCTCCATTTGTCTCTATAATGATTAATGAATCATTATTAATGATTCGCCGTCAAAACTATGTATTCGCCAAATTGAATCGTCTTTGTATGCATTTCAATTTAAAGTTGTAGGTTTTTTTACTACCCGCCTACGTCAAAGGACATGGAGGGTTATGAATTGACACTAACGTACCCATAAAACGTTTATTTAAACCGGATAAAAAAATTTAGGACTCTTTTAGTCTTTTAATTAAAATAATAATATATTCTTTATTGCATACCAAAAAACTTAACAGAAACTTAATTTAAAATGTACAGTGCAAAGGCGGCCTTATCGCTTTTAGCGATTTCTTCCAGGCATTCTTAAGGTAACCGGTAGGAGTTGGTAGGTAAAAGGCTAAATGTCTTTTAGTGATTTGATTATTTTTTTTCGAATCAAATTTTTTGACGTTTATAAAGAATACACAAATTTTGTTCCACCCTTCTGTAGCGCGACGGACAGGTCGGTACTAGGTGTGCGGCAGGGCGGGGGTTCGTAACAATGCCGAACAAGCTCACATCATTTAATTTAACTTTGAGATAAAAGACCTAAAAAGTAAATACATAAGGATGAGAAAAGAATATAGCACACATTGAGTTTACATTACACCAACAAAAACATAATTATATCTTACCCGAGACGGGTAGAAGAGAATATCAGGTTTCTCATGTGCAAACGGATATGCAAAGTATTTAATTTTATTATGATAGCGAAAGTTTGGTGAAAAATATTGATGGATCGGATTTTGATTTTTGAATCATATTGTCACTTAAATGACTACGCATGCGTAAAAAAACAAATAAATGGAATAAAAAAAGGTAAAATGAAAGATGAACTAATATCAGACTTACCGTGCTAAACTGTATAAATCAAAGAACGCCAGTTTCCAAAAATCCTTTCGTAAATTGATTCGAACAATATGGGAAGGCCGAATAGTCACCGTTGAGCCACCGAAAATTTTTAAAATGATTAAATTGTTACTCTGACTGTGGACTCAGGATAATATGGTTGGGATAACATAACAAAATACACAACTGCGTACAGTTAGCGGGAATGGGATGCGGCTTCTTGCCAAATTTCAGCTTAATCAAACACCGAGAAGTAGATCAAATTCAATTTTAAAATTTTGAATCGGACAACTCACAAACCTTACAAGTGAAAGCTTGTTAATACCCTAATTTTTCTGACCAGTACTAATTGTGGATTAAAAATAAGTGATAGAGGAAAAATTAAAATTGGTAAATAAATGCTTTAAGCGGTTTACCTAAGAACGAAGTGATAACTACCTATTTATTACTTTTTATCCGACTGCTCCAGAAGGAGGGTAATGTTTTTCGATTATGTACGAGGGCTGGTTGACAAGTATCCGAAATGAGCCATTTAAAAATCAGATAAATTAAAATCAAAATTGGTATTGTCATTTGTCACTATTCACTGGAGTACTCACCTTAAATTAACTTTTTTATCGGCTACACTGTGCTTGAGATTTTTTTTTGATTAATTTAGTGTTTTGGTTCTATTAAATTGGAGAAAAAAAAATTCGTACTGTCATAAAGTTTTACGTATTAAAAAGGGAAAACGGCGACTCAGATAAAAAATAAGCTAGACGCTTTCTCAAGGGAATCTTCTCCATCATTGAGCACTGTCCACACATGGGTAACCAATTTAAACGCGGACGACAGAGCTGTGAAGATGCTTATCGCTGCAGACGGCCAAAAGAAGTAACCGTCCTGGAAATGATCAAAAAATCCATAAAATCGTAATGCACGATCGACGTTTGAAATTCAGGGAGAAAGCAGAGATGGTAAACATTTCTTCTGAACGTGTTTTTAACATTTTACACGAACATTTGGACATAAAAAAGCTCTGTGCCCGTTGGGTGCCGCGTTTGCTCTCTGCAGACGAAAAACAACATCGAGTAGATGTTTCAGAGGAGTGTTTGAGGCTCTTTACGCGCAATCCAAGCGAGTTTTGCGACGTTTCATAACGGTCGACGAGACTTGGATTCACCACTATACACCAGAGGCCAAAGAGCAGTCTAAACAGTGGATAAAAAATAAAGAAATCTAAGACAAAATTATCGGCCGGCAAAGTGATGGCAACAGTTTTCTGGGATGCTCGTTGCATAATATTTGTGAATTACGATAAATGGGCCATATTATGCAAAAATTTCAGTAAAAATTAAGCGATGAAATTAAGGTTAAATGGCCGCATATGTCAAAGAAAAAATATATGTTCCATCACGACAACGCCCTAGTTCATACAACGTCAATTGCAGTGGCCAAATTACATGGACTGCACTTTGAACTATTGCGCCACCCACCTTATTCTCCAGACTTGGCCCCCTGCGACTTCCATTTGTTCTCAAATCTGCAAAAGTGGCTAGGTGAGGTGGACAGAAATTGTCTACCAATTTCGAAGCGGAGGTCGCTGTAAATGACTATTTTGATAGCCTGGACAAAACCTTCTTCCAGAACGGTATCCTGGCCCTGGAGAAACGGTGGTCGAAGTGCGTCGAGGTAGAAGGAAATAACGAAGATTGTTAATGAATGTTAACTCCAACTCCAAAATCCACCAAGCCGTTTAGGCTACAGGGTGTGCCAGAGAAATCAACACACATACATACATACAAACATACTTACATATTTACATAAATACACTCGAAACATAACCCTCCTTCCGGCGCAGTCGGGTTAATAGGGTAAAACCAGGCTAGTTGCCCCAGGGGTATAGTTGCCCCGATTGTAATTACTCTAGTTTCGCGGATGAATCGCATGCTATTTTATTAATCTATCGAAAGATTCTCCAATAACCACTTAGTTGACCGTGTCTCATGTCTCTGGGCAAATGCATGGGAAGGCAAAACGGCGATCAAAGTTTTTGCGGGGTAGATGTCCTGTTTCTCGGCGGGGCATCTATCCTAAACGTAATTAACATGGATTAGGCAACTATTCCCTATGTGGGATTGATACAGGTCCGTAAAAATCGCTAATATTCTAAAAATATTAAGGATGATGGTTTTAAATTTTCATAAATTTGTTGATAAAAAACCAAAATACCGGCCCGTTTTACAAATTAAGTATTTTGCTTTTTGAACTGAGATATAGTGTGATGGCAAAAAGTGTGGCAACTATCCTGCTTTTACCCTAGTGGCCAAGTGCATGTTGGAGCACGCGCAAATTAGAGTTCCGTAGTATTATAATATATATATATATATATATATATATATATATATATATATATATATATATATATATATATATACAGGACTAGCTGTTTCTCGCGGCTTCACCCGCGTGGACAACGTTTCTATGACTTTTCGAGGGTGCGTAGTGCGAGCGGGGAAAAACGTTGCTATGTGTTAATCCAGGTCTTAATTCCTACCTACCAAATTTCAGCCGGATCCGTTCAGTATTTTTTGCGTAAAAGAGTAACAAACATACATCCATACATTCTTGCAAACTTTCGCGTTTAATATTAGTAGGATATAACAGAACAGGGGGGGGGGGGGCTACTACTTATCCTACTAAACAAAAAAAAACGGTCTTTGCATACAAATCGCCAATCTACATACAAAAGGATCCATAGCATTTATCTATCACAGACAACCAATTTCGCTGCTGACATTTTATAGCTCGGTAAATAAGATATTATGAAGTAATAATTAGCTGACAGAGTAAAGATTTGTACTTGACTTGATGTAGATAACTGTTTTATACCAGTGACTAGTGAGATAAGATGAGAAACAGTGGATGTGGTTAGTGTCTGTTGCAGGAATACACTCAGCATTTTAAAAACCTAAAGATAAAACTTGCGCAACATGCTGTAACGCGGTATCGCTGTTATTATAATCTTCTTTCATCCGACCTTCTTTCATTCAATTTATTCCTTTCCACGCATGCGCTGTCACCCATCTGACATCATTATTAAAAATCAAAATTATATAGGTTTAAAGATATTTATTCTCATAAAAGACAAAATGTCACTTACATGAGAAGAAGACATAAATATAAGTAATTGGGTTATGGTCGTTCACACCGCACAGGTCACAAAAATATGAATCACACACATAGTCATGGTTTTAATTAAAAATATAACTACAAACTGGCTTTCCACAACAAACAATTTGGAAAATAGTATTTATTTTTAGTTAGATAAGATATGTCCAGCTAATTTAAATGAGTCATTCTCTTCTCTATATTCATCATATAATAATTACTAATTAAAATAAATTAAATTGTTGTCTCTTATGTAAGACCCATTTTGGGTAGGTTATATTTGTGTTTTTTGCTGTGATTTTAAATTTAAGTATGTATCATTTTCTAATTCTTATGTTTTTTTGAATGTTTATTTACTCTGCAACCTAAACACGATTCTTGGAACTGATAGCAATGATCAGCGCAAGTAGGTCTTATATTTCATCTTTAATTCACATAATAAATTAAATTGGACGCGTCGGCATTTTTAAAAGAACACTCTCCCTACCTACTCATCTACCACCTAACGAGTACTACCTGCCGTGCGGGTGCGACAAAGCGATCTAGCCAGGGTGATTATAAGTGTCATATAATTTTAACTGGGCTTCTAATCACGAAACTGAACACTGTTTCCAATTTTAGACTTAGTCAATTTAGTATGGAAAGTATTTTTTTTTGTATTTGAGTGTGGGTTTCTTTCTTATTAAAAGCTTTTATTAAACTTACAGTGCTTGTATGTTATTTTTGTTTCGTTCAAATCTTACAATTGATTTTAGACCTACTTCCAGGGGTCCGATTGTGCTGAAATTCGGAACAAAGGCGTATTCCCGGTGACAATGAAACCTTTTGGTATTTTAAAGTTGATCTGATGATGAACTTTGGATGTGGAATCCGGGTTTCATAATCGTCATCTATTTTTCAATAGATTCGTAGGAAATACAGTCTTGTGCTCTCATTTTTTGAATTTCGAACCGTATGTTTCACAAGATTTTATTTAGTTTTATCTGTCCCGGTGTCTGTAATGAAATCTTGCAAGTTAAATTTGACCCACTTCCTGGTTACTGATTGAGCTGAAATTTTGCATGCATATAGAATTAGGTCCTGGATTAACATATAGGCTACTTTTTATCCAGATTTCTTAAGTTGTTTCCGTGGGATAACTGTTAACTCTCTCTTTTTTGGTAATTTCTGTCACTTCGCAATGAAGTGAAGGATTGACGTGCTAATTAATACTGATTATCAAATTGACTACTAATTAGCATAGCCCGACATAGTTCCCGAGGGATCTAGAGTTGACTCAGTTCCCACGCTCGACAGCACGACAGACATAAAAACTATGTTCACGCGAAAACTAACTAACTACTGAACACATATCTGGCTAAAATTTGGTAGGTAGACAGCTTAGGACCTGGATTAACATATAGGCTACTTTTTTACAATCTCGCGAGCCACTTGCGGCTCGGGCACTGCGCACCCTCAAAGACATTCATAAAACTATGTTCAGAAGCCGCTGGCAAAATCTAGTCATTACATATTGGCTCTGTGCACGAGTTCAGCGCCACCTAGCGTCCGCAACTTTGTTGGCTCTGACGTTTTTACAATTAATCACGACATTGTGACAAATTATTATAATCCAAAATTATCTATTAATTTATTTCCAAAGTACCTGTGATACCTTGATTTGGGTGGAGAAAGGGTTGTAAAATCATTTTTGGTCATACAAATCAAATGAGGTAAGTAAAATTAATTCAAAAAGTGTGTTATATTTTGACTATGTCAGGGTTTGTTTACTTCATTTTTAGTTGTAGTTTTACTGTAAAACAAGAAGATAAAGCTACATTAATGGTTTCATTCAATAATAATAAACATATATAATTGTTCCTGTATCCCTAGTGATAAATTGAATATCGTTTTCAGATCGAAATTAATATTATTTTATGAACCGGGTTTTATTAAAATTAGGTAACTAAGTCTGAACAGTTTACTATGAGATATGACGGATAACAGAGCCAACATTATTTTAACTTTTGGCCACTATGAGCGCTGCGATCGATTTTATTACCCCCACCTAGTACTTCGCACCCAGCGAATACCCTTTATCTTAGGTAGTAGGGTAAAAATAGAAATTAGCTAAGTTGGATTAGGCACGACAACGCAGCGGCTCATATTTAAACATCCAGCTGACTGTACCATTAGCACAAGGACAAGGCTTCACGTACGCGGCACGAGACAGAATGTCTTAATTGAGAGAGAATCAGTGTTTCAAGTAAGACGGTGGGTAGTGTTGTGACACGGCTGATATTTTGGAGATACCAGTAGTCCTCTCGATGGAGACTATTGTTAACCATGTGAGTTTTAGGTTCTCAATTTGACTGTATGGTCTTTATTTTTTTTAATGTATGTTCCCGAACCGATTTTAATGTTCATGACCCATTACTAAGCCTCCCCTGTTCGTCTCTCTGTCTGTCAGCGGGCTGTATATAATGTACCGTTATAAGTCGTAGCAAGTATAGGTGTACTGTTTACTCGGGCAAAGTTCACAAAAGGCAGACCCCCATATAACCGTTTTGTGTTTTTTTTATAATTCATAATAATTTATTTGCTTTAAATTTTGCCTTAAAGGACTAACTGGACCCTATTACTAAGCCACCGCTGTCTGTCCGTCTGTCAGCGGGCTGTATTTAATGAGCCCTAATAGGAAGACAGTTGATATTTTCACAGTGATTATTTCAGTATTATTTTTGTTGCCTCTATAAAAACAAATACTAAAAATCTGAAAAAGTTAAAAAAACGTGTTTTTTATAGGTCTTCAGAAGTATTTTTGTTTTAGCTCTATTGTAAAATCAGTAATACATACAAGCATGAAACTTAGAACACTGAGTTAAAAAAAAATACAAAAAATTGGCCAAGTGTAAGTCGCACTTGCGCTAAGGAGTCCGAACTGAATGACAAAAAAACTATATTTTTGTCGTTTGCGTTGGTGTCTTTTCTTTGTTATGTTAATAGGTATCACTGTTATAATACTATGTAGTTGTAAGGAGAGGTGTGGTGGTATGGAACCCTCGGAGTGCTAGTCCGACTCGCACTTGGCCGGTTTATTTTTTTTTATAAATCCGCTTCTTACTGGTGCCTTTACTATTCCGATTTGTGTGCGTATGCCCGACAGTGAAGGCTAGCATATGCGTACACGATAAATTATTACACAGCTTGGCTGCACAATTTATTTTAAAATGTTAAGTTAAGAGGAAACGCAGGCGCCATTTTAGTAGTCCCCTGTTTCCTTCTGGATAATGACAATAGGGCAAAAATATTTTTTCCATCAAACCTATATCTACCATGGCCATGCCCCTATGTTTTGTTTTTTCCCATATTCTAATTATAGTAGGAAGTAGGAGCCTCCAAAAACTGAGAAAATTTCCCAATTGACACGTCATTTTCAGACACCCAACAAAAAAATAATAAGCATATAAACAATAAAATGAGAACATAGAGGCATAGGTAGAAAAGCGTTATTTTTAATTATTTTTGAAAAAATATTATTTCTCAAGTTTTGGAGGAGGAAATAGTGGACTACGAAATGCTATTTTGGTCAATTTTAGTGCCTATTATCGGTCTGCGCTACAGTTCTCCCTTTCTTGCTGTACACGAAGAGGTTTGGAGGAGGGAGATAGCTACATTTTATTCACATACCTTTATTCTTTACCGCGTTTCCTCTTAATGTTTCGACGTTCCATTCTACTTCGATAAGTCTTCCCAAACTGCTAAAAGTTTTTCAAGCCGCCCGTAAGTCATCCCGCATGGCTTAACGACTGCTACCTGGTGCTACAGTGCAACTTGCACTGTAACTTGTGAGGTACGGAAACGGCCAAAAAAATGACCAATATATCCAGATAATGACCGTGCTTCAGGTGAGTTAATCTGCATGATCAGCCCGAGTCAGGTTATGACTAGTCAGTTCACAGAACTCGCCAGTTTCCGTAACTAGTCAGTTTTCAACACAATTTCATGTAATTCGTTAATTCGTCAGTTTCAGCAAAGTATTACGATATTATATTGTAATACTGTGGTTTCAGAGAGTCGGGTTATGAATGGTCATTTTACAGAACTTGCCAGTTTCCATAACTAGTCAGTTTCCAACACGAAGCATTTTGCAACCCAATTGGGGGGGGGGGGAGACTATATATGACTGTATAATCAATCAAACGTGACCCGACTTAAACTCGCTCGTTTGACGATATAGCTAGGGAGACTGACGAAATAATAAAACTGACGAGTGAGGAAATTTACCAGCTATAGAATTTAATGAAACTGGTGATATAGCTGGGGAGACTGACGAAATAATAAAACTGACGATATAGCTGGAGAGACTGACGAAATAAATTAAACTGACGAGTGAGGAAATTGACTAGCTAACTGACGATATAGCTGGCGAGACTGACGAAATAATAAAACTGACGAGTGAGGAAAATTGACTAGCTAAAGAAGTTTATGAAACTGGCGATATAGCTGGGAAAACTGACGAAATAATAAAACTGACGAGTAAGGAAATTGACTAGCTAACGAATTTGATGAAATTGGCGATTTATGTAAACTAACCAGTCATAACCCTACCTATTGGCCCAACCACGCAAGTGGCACTGAACCTTATGATACAAATCATTAAAACAGACCATTACTAATAGACAGAAATTACTCGAAGCCAACTGCAAATCCAAGACCCATCGTCGAAGCCACCACCACAACCGCCTCCAAATGAAGAAGAAAAGAGACAGAAATATGTGCTGCACTCCGAAAAGGAACAATATGACTTTGTCGCTCATAGAAATGTGAAGAAACCTACAAAGTAAGCTATTGACACAGTTAGAAGACGTAACATGTACTTATAAGTTATTACACCTCTTAAACTCTTTTGTCTTATTTATCTTTCATTTAGGTAAAGTGGATTTTAAATACCAAGACCAAGGCCATATAACACTTGAGACAGTTATTAGGTGAGAAATAACAACAGACATAGGAATAACAAGAGACGTCCGAAAAGACCATATTTTTTATGGTATTCGGTTAATTTTACATTATTAAACAATAAATTTCGCAATATATTCACGTCCCAAATATCGCAGTGTCTTAAGACCAAGGTCTTGGACCGGTGTGTGTTGCCAGTGATGACATACGGAACTGAGATATGGTCACTTACTATGCCCCTCATAAGAAGTGTCAAGGTCAGCCAAATCGCATTAGAGCGTGCTATGCTCGGAGTTCCTCTGCGTGATCGAATCAGAAAAGAAGAGATCCGTAGGAGAACCAAAGTTACCGACATAGCTCTCAGAATTGCTAAACTTAATTGGCAGTGGGAGGGGCAGATACCTTGTAGAACGGATGGCCGTTGGGGTAGAAAAGTTCTCGAGTGACAACCTCGCAACGATAACGTACCGTAGGCAAGCTCCCACTCAGTGGACCGATGACAGAATTGTAGCTGGTGGTAGCTCAGAACCGGTCGTCGTGGAAATCCTTTGGGGAGGCCTATGTCCAGCAGTGGACGTCCTTCAGCTGATATGAAGATGATGATGATGAAACAATAAAGAACAACATTTACATCAAAGCCCTTATTGTTGGATCACAAGTGGAATGTAGCCTTGGTTTTTCATAACAGTAATTGATGATTAGCCAACTCAAACAAATAGATATCAAAAAAAAATTTCCGAAAACGTAGCAAAAGGGCCACAAAAAGTCGTCATGTACCTACCTGGATTAAAGTGCCTATATACCTACCAACCCATTCTAAGGACCATTATTTTTTGTACAGTAGGAAGGATGCGTACGTATTGTACCTTACCTTTCTACTAAGTTGTCTGCATCGTGTTCCTGGTCATCAGTGTTTTCGACACTCACAGGTACTCCCAAGCTGGTACCAAAGTAACAAGCAAATGGTGCCATAAAAAAATTTTAGACTTGTTTTAAGAGCTTTACATAATATATCGTCTTTAGACTTGTCCTCACGAACTTCATATCTATGGTCTTTAATCTGTTCTCACGAACTTTATATCTATCGTCTTTAGACCTATCCTTACAAACTTTATATGTCTAATTTTTACTTACGAACTTTATACCTATCGTATTTAGACCTGTCCTCACGTAATTTACACCTATTGTCTTCAGACCTGTTCTCGCGAAGTTTATATCTATCGTTTTTAGACCTGTCCTTACGAACTTTGCATCTGTCGTCTTTAGACCTGTCCTTACGAACTTTATACCTTTTGTCTTTAGACCTGTACTCACGAACTTTACATCGATCGTCTTTAGACCTGTCTTTACAAACTTTGTATCTATAGTCTTTAGACCTGTCTTTACGAACTTTGCATCTGTCGTCTTTAGACCTGTCCTTACATTACGAAGTTTATATCTATTATCTTTAGAGCTGTCCTAACGAACTTTATATCTATCATCTTTGCCTACAGTGTGATCGAGTCGACGGGACATTTAATCAAAGGCTGTCTCGGCGGGGGCATTCTGGGCATACACGAGGCCTATAAGAAGTGCGGGCTGTGGACCTCGCTCGTTGTCACCGTGGCCTTCGGGATTTACATCACTTACTGCATCCACGTAAGTTTGTTTGAGAGCCACTCATAAGCCTTGGTATCCGAGATCTTACACCTGGAGAACTTTTAATATAACTATGGGAATAGGTCACCATAATAAAAATTCCTGATTAACTTCACGAATGTTTACTTACTGTTAATGAAGGTTGAATAGACCGTAGCGCGCGGCGCTCTTGCAAGATATCTGCAATAGTGACTTGTCTTACATTTATGACAAAGCTACGCTCCGAACCACACATTTCACACATCATCATCATCATATCAGCCGGAAAACGTCCACTGCTGGACAAAGCCTCCCCCAAGTATTTCCACGACGACCGGTCCTGCGCTGCCGTAATGTTATTATTTTTTATACTTTCATTGTAGTTTTCGAAACCGAATCGAAAAACCATTGAAAAAGTGAAAAAGTTTAGTTACTTTCTTCACTCTTTACACGTAAAGAAAAAGACAGAGACAACTGTTCCAATTAATACCTCGCCTAAAAGTAGTTTTGAAGTTTTGGCCCTTCTAAATCCTGCATGTAGATGATTTATTTTTGTGGGAAAATAAGCAGAGATTATATCTTGTTGTTCTGTATTCTGAGGCCTGATTATGACAGACGGTGTAGCCATCGCGAAAAAGCATGCACAATGTATTAAATCTAAGTTTATTGCATGCTTGCGATAACAGAGACAGAAACAGAGACTCACAACCAAATTTCCATTGCTTAACTATCAGACACATCTCTCGACATCGCCTGTTTTAAGTTATTTTAATTTAAATTGAAAAACCTAAGCTGACATTTGTAATTTTAGTAATTTTAAAATTGACAGTTTTTAATTTGACATTCAGGTACAATTGTTAACTTATTTATTTATTTAGGTACTAGTATGACACAAAAACTACCGTTTTGGTAGATTTTTTCAGAAACTGTTATCCCTATTTTTAGTAAGTATCACACTACCCTCACTTATGAAATAAAGTAGTCTACTGCCTGAAGATGATCACGAAACCGGTTGCAGTATAAACAAATTTGTGTTTTATTTACATTAATTGTGGAATAGTGCAAGGAAAAACCTAAATATGTTCAATGTAAGTTGACTTTTTCTGCTATTGTCATGTACTTCTATTTTAATGATGTTTGATGCCAGATCCTGATCAAGTCTGCGCAGACCCTCTACAAAAGACTACATTTGCCTGAGATGTCGTATCCCGACATAGCTGAGGCGTCCCTGGCAGTGGGGCCTTTCCCTGGACTAAGGAAGTACAGCAAGTGGTTCAGGTAATAGTCGTACAGGAGATGGTGGACCACTTCTAACGACCCAGTTAGTGTACGAAATGCATGAATCCCTGATCCCTGCAGGTTGCCTAACGATATCAATTTTTAAACGATTTTAAAAAAGAGCCCCTCTATTATACTGTAAGTTTTTTACGTATATGTTTTTAAGCTATTGCATAGCTTTTATCGCGGGCTTTGAGCGCGGCGACCGAATTAGGAAATTTCGTAAGGAAAAAACCTAACACTACCGCGTTCTAAAAAAACTTACAGTGCCATCTATTAGCGATTTGCGGTACTAAAAGGACTTAGTCAATTTTACTGGTGTAACTTTCTTAGTGTTAATTTATTACATAAACATCCCGCGCCCCAAGGACTAGCCGCAAGTGGCCGCCATATTGAACTTTTTAGTTATTGGACCGTTTGCTTCCAAAATCGATATCTGAGGGTCCCTGAGGTCCCTTATCTATCACGAATCCGCTGCCCGAATTGAAAAAAGTGAAACCTATTTTTTATGCATTTTGTCAGTTTACATATAAGTTTTGATTTTAAGGAGTCTAATTAAAAAAACGTTAGTGGGTTAGAAGAAAAATATTGATGATCTGAGAAGATCTTATAACTACAACTTTGCTAGCAACCCTGGGTGGCATTGGGAACACCTACCTATTTTACCTTTTTTCATGATGTACATTATGCTTCCTTTCCATCAGGTACGCCGTAGATCTGTCGATTTGCATAGATCTTTTCGGTGCCTGCTGCGTCTACCAGATCATCATAGCGAAAACTATACAAGAGCTCATTGAAGGTCAGCTCCAGGAGTCGCAGACAGAGTTGGACCACGTTCGGCTGTACATCCTGGCGCTGCTGGTGCCAATACTGCTGCTCTGCATGATCACGACCTTGAAATATCTGGCGCCATTTACGTTGGTAGCTGATGTGTTTATAGGTAAGTTCCTAATGTTATTATTAAAACACTAGGGATCATAAATTCATGAAGCAAACGTTTAAAACTAAGAAGCTTGAAATAGTCTAAATACTTATAAGCGATCTCAGATCAAAAATAAAAGATAGATGTAGTGTTAGCGCTTTGAAAACGGGGTACAAAAAACTCTGCTCCAATCACGAGGGAACAGAGTTTTGCTTACAGTCACGCCTTGGCAGACTTACTGTCAATATGCCAAAACGTGCTGTGACATATTTCAAATGCACCTGTCTCAATTACAGTGAAGGATAGGACCTAAATATTATTCGAGGTCACCATTAAAGGTTATGCATACCTATATAATAGAACAAGCGTTTCCCCACTTTTTGGTATGATTGTTGTATGGAACTCAATATCTAGATAACTTTTGACCTGAGTAAACTAGAGAAAAACGTGATGCACTTGAATACCTACTTATTTTGACAAAATGACAAGTCTCATTGTAATGTAAAGGTACTATTCCGATGGCGACCGCAGACCGCAGCTTCATTGTGTTAACAATTTAGAATAATTAAGGTGCATTTTAATTGTATAAAAGCTATTATCCTAAGAAATATAGTTATTGTTTTTTATTAAAAAATTAATATTTAACATTAGTAGCATGAACTGTGTCATAAATGCCTGGGTGTTTAGCAATGTTTATTAATTTTTTTTCGTCGACACTCATTTTACACGTCTTAACGCTCTGCGGCCAACAACACAACTGGATCAGCAGACGGCTGCAGCGACGCGCGGAGACCGCAGTGACAGTGTTGCCAAGCTTGGAATTATTTTCATTAAATCATACAAACCAGTAGTGTAGTTTGCGGTCTACAGCTACTGGCTGCAGTCGCTGTCGAAATAACACCTTTGTAGTCGAGACATTGATCAAAAAATCAAATCAAAAATAATTTATTTTAAATAGGTGTTTACACACACTTTTAAATAGTCAAAATAACTTATTGTATATTACAAATAACGTCATGATTCAGATTTCAGTCTCAGGTAATGGTATTTGTTATAGAATCAACATATATATCTTTGTCATTTACATAATCTATTATTTGATAATATCCTCTAGAGCACAAGCATTTTTTGATATGAGTCGTGAATTTATTCCCTAACAGTTTTATTTTCTGGCGTTTTATTGTAGAATCTTATACACGCCCACAAATGATTTTTTAACCTTACTCAGTCTCGAAAAGGCTATATCTATTTTATTTACATTTCTTAAATTCAAATTATGCCTGTCACTGTTTTTAGGAAATAAATGTAAATTTTTACGAACGTACACAATGTTTTCATATATAAATTGACTAGCAACAGTTAAAATATTGATTCCTTTGAACTTATTCTGTAACGACTCACGTGATCGCATCTGATAGATTGCGCGGATAGCTCTTTTCAAGATGAAAATACATAGTTTCTATGTCACCCGCATAGTAATATGCCATAAGACATTATACTATGGAAGTAACTAAAATACACTAGTCTCGCAGTACCCACATCCGTTAACTGTCTTATTTTCTTAACTACATAAGCAGCTGAACTAAGCCACAACTGTTTTGTGACTAAGCCTTCCTGCTAAAGTTTCAATGTGTGGTCCATGTTGAAGTTAAGTGACTGTCTAACACAAGCTTTCTTGGCATAGATGAATTTGATTTTGATAAACCAGTAGTGTAGAATATCAAACCATGAACCGGTGGGAAGACCTTCCCAACATCTCTGTTAAAGTGTGTAAAAAGTAAGCCTGTTACATAAATATTTTATTTTACGTTTTTTGGTGGTCCACAAAAACATCATCGTGACGAAACTTGCACACCTTAAAAAACTAGATGATGAGGATGATGCCAATCGCTACTTTAAATGAAATTATTAAAAAATCATAAATGATATCCAAATTTACAGTGATATGCGTGGTAGCAACTGTGGTGTACAGTATGCAAGTGGCTCCATCGTTGTCCGAGATGCCTGCCTGGAACGATGCTCTTGGTTTCTTCGAGTTTTGTGGCATTGTGGTCTTCAGCATGGAGGGTGTCGGCGTCTCTCTCCCCATTGAGAACAACATGAAGAACCCTGAACAGTTTCCCATCGTTTTGTGTGCAGGTGATTATTTTTATGAAAAATTCACCTACCTATTAATTTTTTACTTGACAGCCCAAAAATAGGGTTGTGTTTCCATGGTTTTTATTTTATTTTCAGGATTCCATTCCTCAAAAGGAAAAATGTGGCAAAGTGCGGGTAGAACCACGCGCAAAGTTTTCCGTAGTTATTTAAAATGTACATTTTTTTTATTGCCAAGTTTGTGTCGGACTACGTATAGTGTAGGGTTCCAAAGTCATTACTGCAAGCCTGCTTGTCTCAGGGTACCCAAACTCGTTCCTATAGATCTAATGAATTACAAACACCAGAAATACTTTTTAATGACTCTCACAAGCTTTAATTTGAGAACGGCACATCTTACAAAAATATGATGGTAAAATGTACTAGGGCAATAAAAACACCAACTCAATGATACTCCACACGAGGAGGTTCACAAAAATTGAAAACCTGTAAAAATACAGGTAGCAACGATCTGATCCCGAAATACTTATTCCTTTGTGACAGAGATACCAAGACCGCGCACGTGCGCACCCGTGGAACTCTTAGCGTGTTCTTCACTCATTATTCAGTCGAACGTAACAGGCTGAAATGTGCATCCGCATGAGGTTCTGTTGCATTTGGATAAGTTAAAATCACAGAGTTAAAAAAATTTGCTGGAAAAATACAATGTATTTGGTGAAAGTACAGATTAAGTAATCAAACCACTCCACTTTGTTGAAAGTTGAAGCTGCGTCGTCTCCTCTCTTAGTGCGAGACCTTTCTAAAAGAAAAGAGGTAGGTATGGTAGGAAAGATATTAAAAACTTTTTACTTCGGCCTTCATTTGTATGCAACTTGATAAAATAACATAATATTCTAGTTTCCCTCCAGCTCAACCAATTTAGATGGTCAATAGCTCAAACGAAAGAGCTCATTCAAGCGTGTGTTCTTAGATTAAATCAACCCAGGAAGATAAAGAAGCCATTCTATTTATTTTTTTAATTAAAATTTTGAGTGAGTTTGACTATATCTCACCTGATGATAAGTGACGATGTAGTCGAGGATGGTACATGCAAACTTAAATAATGCCTATTTACTCTTTTTATTAATCGTTTAATTATATGTGTGTACTGGCTTAGATTGTACCATCGGGAGAGAACCAGTTGTACCACGGGGCACACGTGTTTCTAGGTTGACAGCGGATTTTGAAATTATCATGTCTCAGCTGAAAAACATCCAATGTTAACCCAGGCTTCCCCATTTAAGTGCCCTTAGCGTGCTGTTAGCTTCCGGTGAACTGTTTTTATTAGCAGTTAGTAAGCCCTTGGCACTAACTCACCTGATGATAAGTGCTGATAATTCATGTGTCAGGATCGCGAGTGTACCTCTAAGAATCGAATCGATTGTTTTTACTTTAATCAAAAATTCAAAAGTCCGGAGAAGATGAAAGTGGTATTACCAAGATTCCCCATTGCAGTGGCAAACTAGCTATCTTATCTTTATGCCGGAACTTACCGATGCTGTTAACATTCAGGTAATACTTAGATAAGATGGTGGTAGTCAGCCAGGTGGGCTTAGAAAATTCCCTACCACTAACCAAAACAAGTCTCACAAAAATAGATCCCGCGGGAATTGATACCGCGACCTCCTGGAGTGAAGAGAGTGGACTAACCGCTACGCCAGGGGGTGGTTACTTTACTAGATCATTGATCTACCGATCAGGGAGCCATAAGTCGATATTGATGATGTTTATCTCTATTTCAGCTATGGCCGTGGTGCTGGTGTTTCTAATCCTGGTTGGATTCTTCGGCTATTGGGGTTTCGGCGATAAATCCCGGTCACCTGTCACCTTGAACTTTCCTACGGAAATGTAAGGATTGCTTTGATTCATCATCATCATCGTATCAGCCGAAAAACGTCCACTTCTGGACAAAGGCCTCCCCCCAAGGATTTCCACGACGACCAGTCCGTCTTCCTTTGATTATTGATTAAAAAAATAATAAAATAAGAATATCCCTGGTAATAAAGGGCGTAGGCGTTTTCGGTGCGGAACCCTAAAAACGGAAATATATCAAGCATTGAATATAATATAAATATAATGTACGGTGGTACTGAACCCTCCCTGCGCGAGTCTGACACACACTTTGTGGTTTCGTTTTTTTCTTCTTCTACGTGGACTCATCAAAAAGTACCCGTAATATTTAAATTTCGAATCTAAGTACGTTATTGTACGAGCCCTTTTTTGTTATGTTCGTACGCATGTTTATAATTTATGTTACAATTTTCGGCAACTTTGGACGCGTAGTTAGTTCTCGTATGTGACAGAGAAACTTGAAAGACATGGTGTACTGTAGTCGACAATTTCTCTAAGAGAAAGTGATGAAGCAAAGAATTTATTTAAGCGAATTCGCGGCATGTTAGCGAGTTTCTTTCAAAAAATCCAGAGCACATTTGTGCCTTAGCCACCTCAATTGCCAGACTTGCTTCGTGTGACTTTTTTCTATTCCCTAAATTTCAAAGAACTAAGAAAGGACCATAGAGGAGTAAAGACCAAAATCTCTGAAGGAAGGTCAAAAAAAAAAGCGTTCCAGAAATGCTTCGAATATTGGAGAAGACACTGGCTTCTTGTATTATATTCGACGTTGTTCACCTAAAGGAGACAATATAAAAATTGAGGAATCTTCATCATCATCATATCAGCCGAAAAACGTCCACAGCTGGACAAAGGCCTCCCCCAAGGATTTCCACGACGACCGGTTCTGCGCTGCCCCCATTTATCGCCTTCCCGCGATCTTCACCAGGTCGTCCGTCCACGGTTTTCCGGTGCGCGGTCGCCACTCGAAAACTTTACTGCCCCGTCGGCCATCTGTTCTACGAGCTATGTGCCCTGCCCACTGCCACTTCAGTTTAGCGATTTTTTTATTATTTTTTTCATAAAAATTTAGGAATAAATAAATATTTTTTGAAATGTACACAATTTCCGGATATTTTTTGATCAGCCTGTGTATCTATCTTACTAATCAAACTAGAGGAAAAAACCACTAATTCTGTTTTGGGGCGTTGTATACAACACACCACCACCACACTGTATTTGTATTTTCGCTCTAATCATATTCTTTATTATTGTTTGAAAGAGTTACAATCGCCTTTGCAGATTCCCTTCAATCCTCAAAGGGCTGATGGGTGTGATGATCTTCATAACGTTCGCTCTCAACTTCTGGGCGCCATTCAACCTGGTCTGGCATTACGTCAGCCGCTTCCATGAACAGAAGCATTGGTTCTGGGAGAGAGTTTACCGCGGGATTTTCGTCGTGCTGATCACCGTGGTGGCCATCGCTTTCCCCAATATCGGGAATCTGATGGGGCTTGTGAGTATCCCAGCTTTATTATCAGCCTGTGTAAGACATACCTAAGCCTGGCCTTCGCAAGCTACCCCTTTTTTGTCAATCTTCGGCTCAGCTTTGTATGAAGTGTTTTGACTGACTCGGTTGTGCAGTGGTCAGCGCTCCTACTCAATTATTGAGCATAGACTCATATTACTTTACTAGCTTTTGCCCGCGGCTTCGCCCGCGTGGACATAGCTTTTATGACTCTTTTTGAGGGTGAGTGATGCGCGAGCCGCAATCAGCTCGCAAGCGTGGACATGAGTTTTCTCCAGGTACCTCAGGAACTGTATCGGGATATTCGGATTAGCACTCTTTGTCACTTCCCACCCCCTCAACAAATTCTATACGAAAAATAACTTTAATCCGTTGCTCCGTTGCGACGCCACCGACGTGCGCGAGCGTAGAAAACAATTGTCCCCAGATCCCGCGGGAACTATGTCAGGATATACTTATTAGTAAATTCATTTTCCACCTCATCTCTGTGCTAAAAATTACACCAACCCATTTTTTCGTTACGATTTTAAATAACTTAACGATCAAAGAGTATTGTTTTAGTTTCCTCAGGAACTGAATCGGGATATGATAATTTCCACAGATATAAAGTTGACTATTTCATTCCCAGTGATACAGACTACCTGCATGCCAAATTTCATCAAGATAGATAGAGGTGTTGAAGTGTGAATAGGTAACAAACAAACAAACACATTTTCACATTTATAATAATAAGTAAGGATTTCTAAATCTTAAATAACATATAGAGCGTCGGTGGCAGAACGGTTAGGGCCACTATCTCCTGTCCGGAAGGCCGTGGTTCGAATGATGCCATTTAACAATGTCTATACGAATATCGATTTCATATTGGTATATACGTTTATCCGACGCTCTTACGGTGACAAAAACATCGTGAGGAAACCTGCACACGCCTGCGAAGAAACTCGAAACAGGGCAGGTCGAGCCCCTTGGTGGGGACGTATATAAACTGATATGATGTAATAACATATATACCATAATAAATAAATAAATAAATAAATTAAATAAATTAGACCTATATTATCGAAAAACTAATTCAAATCATTGTATCAATGTAGTAATAAAACTTCCTAAAACTATTAATATGGGTCAAAACCTCGAGTCATATCAGCTCCAAAGTAGCCCATGACGCACTTCTCGTTGCCGCGCTGGATTGCAATAGACAACATTAGCAGCAGGTAGGACCTCACGTCACATCTCCTCTCTCGAAGGCGACGGACAATCTCCTTTGCGAAGGCAAAGGCCTCTGAGGGTTCAGCAGCCGGATGTCTCACAGACCAGCGGCACAAAGCAGTAATTTGCCTTCAAGACCGAGTACTTATTATGGTTCTTGCTCGCCGCAAATTGAGCATCAGTACCGTACGGGTGAGAAGTGAGGCAGAAAAAGTAGAGTCCCAAAGCAGGCACGTTCCTCTCTGCCATAGCACCTGTTTAAACCCTCCGGCCTTTTGCCATCACATCGACTCAAGCCCAGTGGCTGCATCAAAGATGGAATATTCCATCTGGCCGATACCAGTGCCCTCCGACTGAGGTCATTAAGGAATTGGTGACGTGGGAATCTTCACAAACAACGACCGCAACTCAGTGAGTGATGGCCAATTGCCTCCACCGTGGACCCGCAAATACATTGATGAGGTTCACAGATATTGATATTGCAGGCGGAGAGCAACTGCCACACGCAAATAGTCGCCGTCAGAAGAGTTTCCATATCTGTGCCTCCTGTTAAAAGAAGCTAAACTCGATTTATGTGTTTTTAATTTTTTTACACGATTGCAATCTATAAAAAAATACCTATCTGTTCGTGCATGAAACACATCGCTACGTGCCATAATTCCAGAGAGTTGTGTAAAAAGCGTATGCTGAAAAATACATAAAAGAAATCCACTCAAAAGTATGAAATAATATTTTAATGTTTTAACACAACTTAAGCGCGTTTTATTATTCCTGCAGTGCCATCTATTGACATTTTGCTGCTATGATTATAATGTGTGGTATGTGTAGCTTATATGTTGAAAAAGTACTTTATATTTATTACTAGCTTTTGCCCGCGGCTTCGCCCACGTGGACATAGCTTTTATGACTCTTTTTGAGGGTGAGTGGTGCGCGAGCCGCAATCAGCTCGCAAGCGTGGACATGAGTTTTCTCCAGGTACCTCAGGAACTGCATCGGGCTATTCGGATTAGCAGTCTTTGTCACTTCCCACCCCCTCAACAAATTCTATACAAAAAATAACTTTAATCCGTTGCTCCGTTGCGACGCCACTGACGTGGTTAGGTTAACCAGTTGTCCCCCGATCCCTCGGGAACTATGTCACGATTTTAAATAAATTTGCGAACAAAGAGTATTGTTAGTTTCCTCAGGAACTGCATCGGGCTATGATAATTTCCATAGATAAAAGGTTTACTATTTAATTCCCAGTGATACAGGCTACCTGCATACCAAATTTCATCAAGATTGGTAGAGGTGTTGAAGTGTGAATAGGTAACAAACAAACAAACACATTTTCACATTTATAATATTATTAAGTAAGGATTTCTAAATCTTAAATAAAATATAGAGCGTCGGTGGCAAAACGGTTAGGGCCACTACCTCCTGTCCGGAAGGCCGTGGTTCGAATCTGCCACTTACCAATATCTATACGAATATCGATTTCATACTGGAATGTACGTTTATCCGACGCTTTTACGGTGAGACAAACATCGTGAGGAAACCTGCACACGCCTGCGAAGAAATTCGAAGCTTATGTGTGAAGTCAATCAACCCACAATGGGCCCACGTGATCGTCTAAGGCCAGGTCGCCCTAACTCAGGGCAGGTCGAGCCCCTTGGTGGGGACGTATATAAACTGATAATTATGATGAAATAACACATTACCTATATTATCAAAAAACTAATTCAAATCGTTATAGGTATCAATCTAGTAATAAAATTTCCTAACAATATTATTATGGGTCAAATCCTCGAGTCGTACGTATAAGACGCACTTCTCGTTGCCGCGCTGGATAGCAATAGACAACCTTAGCAGCAGTTAGAACCTCACGTCACATCTCCTCTCTCGAAGGCGAAGGCCAATCTCCTTTGTAAAGGCAAAGCCCTCTGAGGGTTCAGCAGCCGGTTGTCTCACAGACCAGCGGCACAAATTAGTAATTTGCCTCCAAGACAGAGTACTTATTATGCTTCTTTCTCGCCGCAAATTGAGCAGCAGTACCGTACGGCTGAGGAGTGAGGCAGAAAAAGTGGCTTCCCAAAGCAGACAAGTTCCTCTCTGCCATAGCACCTGTTTAAAACCTCCGGCCTTTTGCCATCAGATCGACTAAAGCCCGGCCGGCGGCTGCATCAAAGATGGAATATTCCATCTGGCCGAGACCAGTGCCCTCCGAGTGAGGTCATTAATGAATTAGTGACGTGGGAATCTTCACAAACACGACTGCAACTCAGTGAGTGATGGACAGTTGCCTCCACCGTGGACCCGCAAATACATTGATGAGGTTCACAGATATTGATATTGCAGGCGGAGAACAACTGCCACACGCAAATAGTCGCCGTCAGAAGAGTTCCCATATCTGTGCCTCCTGTTAAAAGATGCTAAACTCGATTTATGTGTTTTTATTTTTTTTCATTATTGGAATCTGTAAAAAAATACCTCTCTGTTCGTCTATGAAACACATCGCTACGTACCATAGTTCCAGAGTTTAAAGTAGCGTATGCTGAAAAATACATAAAATAAATCCACTCAAAAGTATGAAAAAATATTTTAATGTTTTAATACAACTTAAGCGCGTTTTATTATCCCTGCAGCGCCATCTATTGAAATTCTGCTACTATGATTATAATGTTTGGTATGTGTAGCTAATAAATAGAAAAAAGTACTCAATTGTTATTATTGTAAGTATCGATAGATAATTTCCCACGGGACCTCTTTAGTTTTCCGGGTTAAAGGATGCCCGACTATACAATGATGGTCAAAACACCCCATCTCAATGTAAAGGTTACGTTGAGCCAATCTAAAGATACAATTTTTTGCATTCCTGTAGGAACCCTAATTTTTTTGGGATTCACAATGTCCCAGTTTTAGTTCGCGATAAGGGTATCAACGTGTAAAATTTGATTGTAATAGGTTAAGCCACATTTGCGTGGTGAGCCATTCTATAAATGAATACTTTTGATTTTCCCACGGGAACTCTTGAATTTTCTGGGATAAAAAGTATCCTATATGTTAACCCGGGCTATAAGGAACCACCATACAAAATTTCATCAAAATCGGCCCGGTAGTTTTTGCGTGATGCGCGAACATACAGACAGACAGACAGACAGACAGACAGACAGACAGACAGACAAAAATTCCAAAAGTTGTTGTTTTGGCCTCTGTATCGTTAGTAATGTCCACCACAGTTATTATTTCCCAAAAATATTTCATGTACAGACACGGCCCCGTTACAGTTTTATTATATTATAGATAGATTGTAAGTATCGATAGATAATTTCCCACGGGACCTCTTTTGTTTTCCTGGATAAAGAATACCCGACTATACAATGATGTTCAAAACACCCCATCCCAATGTAATGGTTTCATATTGTTACGTTGAGTCATTCTAAAGATACATTTTTTTGCATTCCTGCAGGAATCCTTATTTTTTTGGGATTTACAATGTCCTAGTTTTAGTTCGCGATAAGGGTATCAACGTATAAAATTTGATTGTAATAGGTCAAGCCGCATTTGCGTGGTGAGCCATTCTATAAATGAATACTTTTGATTTTCCCACGGGAACACTTGAATTTACCGAGATAAAAAGTATCCTATATGTTAACCCGGGCTATAAGGAACCACCATACAAAATTTCATCAAAATCGGCCTGGTAGTTTTTGCGTGATGCGCGAACATACAGACAGACAGACAGACAGACAGACAAAAATTCCAAAAGTTGTTGTTTTGGCCTCTGTATCGTTAGTAATGTCCACCACAGTTATTATTTTCCAAAAATATTTCATGTACAGACACGGCCCCGTTACAGTTTTATTATATTATAGAATAGATTCTCCTAAGGTTTTTACGTTTCTATAGCAACTGTTTGTTTATACGCTTTTCAATAAAAGTCACCGTGGGTCATCACATCACTAGGGTTACTACACCCGGTGGTACCCTTTAACTTTAAAAGACCCACCGTACCACCAGGGGTAGCGCCAGGGGTGCAGTGGGTCTGCAATGAATTATTCGAGGGTTGTAGGTTAGATTCATACTCAAGGCAAACTGTCGTCTTACTGAATTTTGAAGTGAAAACTTCTTTAGCGGCGTTATGCACTTGTTTTGTAATGGGTAAAAAATGTTAAACTCGCGTCAGGACACGTTACCTGATCGAAAATTCGTAAGACGGATGGAGTTGTTTTTTTGTTGATTTTTCTGAGATATAAACTTTTTAATGTAATATAAATTATCATGTTTGTGTACGATAGCGCAATAAATAAATATTGTACTCTACCACATAAATGATAGTACTTTTATACTGATAATCAAAGCAATTCGTGCAAAATTATTCCCTAACCATTCCAAAATATCGAAAATGCACAACGTTAATATTCAAGTTTTCACTTCTGCCGGCATTCCCGGAGTGCAACCCGATTTTTTTTTAATGTCTTTATAGGCTACTTTTCATTCCGTGAAAATAACATAATTCGCTACAGTTCCTAAGGGAACTGAAAAATGTCTTTTTTAGTTGATTTCCTTAACATCGTAACGGAGCAACGGATTATTGTGATTTTTGCACAGAAATGATTGATGGGGTGGAAAATGACATAGACTACTAATTAGCATTTTATTAATACTCTTAGTTTCCGAGGGATCTGATTTCCAGTCTCGCGCACGTCGTCGGCGTTAAATGGAGTACAGGGTTTACCCGATTTTTTGGATAGAAATAGTTTCGGAGGGTGGGAAGTGATATAGACTGCTTATCAGAATAGCCCGATATAGTTTCCGAGGGATCTGGACTAGGCTTCCGTCTACGCTCGCGAGCCACTCGCGACTCGGGCACCACTCACCCCCAACGATGCCAACGCGATCGAAGACGCGGGCAAAAGCTAGTAATATATAAAAGCGAAAGATCACACACTCAAACATGAAATCTCGAATACCTGTAAAGCTGAAATTTGGCAGGTAGATAGTTTATAGGTAGGCATCGACAAACTAGGTATGAGACGTCAGCTTAATAACCGATTTTTCTCTACAATATGGTGATAAACAATTAGTCTGGAAAAAATGGCGTTTGTATGGTTCTCCCACAAAATAATTTGAAACTTGCGATTTACTCACAAATAGTTGGAGCTATTGAATTGTCATGTATTACGAATAAGTGTATATTTGGTCATGCAACATGAATTCATCAAATATATATATATATATATATATATATATATATATATATATATATATATATATATATATATATATATATATATATATATTTAATCTATTTTTCTATGAAAATTTATTTTTTACTTCATGAAGCTAAATCATGTGGTTTATGAAATGTTTAGATTTTTTAAGGCAATTTGCAACTAGTTTTTTCTTAAGGATTTGTCCCACTGCTCGTGGGGCCAGCAATATTTTCATGTTGCCCCATTTACGCAATTTAATTGGAAGTTGTTTTTTATTTAATTTTTATATTGGGTAATTTTGCCTACCCTTTGGCATTATCATCGCTTACCATCAGGTGAGATGATGCCAATAATTTATTAATTCGAAATAAAAAAAACGTACTCGCGTCCCATTGATACGTACATTACTATAGCTCCTCACCAAGTCGTGTCCCCATAGTCATATTTAAATAAAAATCTTATTTCAGAATTTTTATATATTTTAAGTTTAATATTAACTCGTATTATTGCAACACAGTGTGTTTAAATTGCTCGTCAATGTATTTGCCGAACTGTAAATATTACTGCTAGAAATGGCCAATAACAATTAAATAATAGTTGTTGCTATATAGGCAGCAACAACTATTATTTAATTTAGCGTAAAATTTTTACTAATATTATAAATGTGAAAATGTGTTTGTTTGTTTGTTACCTTTGCACGCTTCAACGCCTTGACCAATCTTTATGAAATTTGGCATGCAAGTAGCCTGTGTCACGGGGAAGGACATAGGCTACTTTTTATCCCGGGAAAATAGCATAATCTGATGCAGTTCCTGAGGGAACTAAAAAAATACTCGATTGTTGTGATTTTTGCACAGAGATGGTTGAGGAGGTGGAAAACAACATAATTTACTAATCACCCTTAAAGACAGTCATAAAAACGTTATCTACGATAAAGCTAGTACTTAATAATTCGATTAAAGTCCATAAGAATGAGTAAATTGTTTGCTTCTATTGGCGGCGCTAGTGTGCTAATCGAACCGCCTTAACATGGTATTTTTATTTTCATTGATTAAGAGCAGGCTCTCAGCGCAACACTGGTGAACAACCTGATATTTCATCTTAAAGAGTCAGCTTTACTGTTCAATTTCGCGTAAGTGTCTTAACGCGAACTACGTCTTTACTTCGGGCGCACATTTTGGAAAATTGGACATTCGAGGCCAGAACCACATTTTCGTTTATTGCGAGCTTAGTAAACATTCTAGGAAAATTTTATCTTAACCGTTTTATCAATATCATCACTTTTTTATGTCGGTATTTATTTCATGTGCCTGAGTTATGCAATGTAGGAGAAAACTCCAATAATTTCTCAAAAAAACTATGCATTGTGTTGTAATTTTCGGATTTATTTATTTGAGGTTAGACTTTAAATGAACGGGTCAAAGACTCAGTTGTTGACCAACAGCAGAAAAGATAAGTTTATTGTCCGTAAAGGTAATTCTTTTCTCGCTGGGTACTGGGTGGGAAAACAAATGGCGGATCTGAAATGAGCCAGTGAAGCAAGCGATAATTTAATGTTCGTAAGATTTGATGATAATACTGTCGAAAAGCCTGGCGCTTTGAAATGCAAGCTCGTTGACATGTGTATACTGCTCATCCTAACCTACGTCTCAGAATACATAACAAACCAGACCACACGTGTACTGTAGTGAGAACAGTATGACGCTCGCTGAAGCCGAAAACTCTGCGCGTACCCTCCTTCCCTTGGCTGTATAATATTGCTATTTTAGATCGGATTTTAAAACTTTTTGAGTTAGGTAAGTTCGAAAAAACCACTGCTTGTTTACTCACAAAAATAAATAACCTGAATGCAGGATTTGGAAGGGTCAAAACGTCAAAACCACACCGATTTAGAGTAGTTTCATACAAGCACTAGCAGCTTCACTTTTTTCGTCGTACGCGTAATCTGGTTTATTCTGTATTCTGAGCCTACGGTGCCCAAACTTTGTCGTTGACTGAAAAGGAAAATTATTTTGGAAGTAAAAAGGATTGATAGAATACGGAACAGCTCAATTTCTTCTTAATCTAACCAAATCTTCGATCAACCCGAGCTCCTTGGCGTAGATTAAACTTCTGATCTAAATTTCGAGAGTTACAACCTAGTCTAAGCCAAACGGCAGCCAAAAAGCTTGGAATTCTCTTGAAGGTGTGACTTTACGTCACGCCAGAGCATCTTCTTATGTTATACCAAGTTCAAGTTTGTTCATGTAAGCCTTACATTGTAAGGAGTACTGCTCTCATTTATGGGAAGGATTAGCTCTTCACCAGCTAACCTCGTTGGATTATATAATCCGATGCGCTGAAGACTCATTGGCGACGAATATCTTGTATCAAACAAGTTTCAAAGCCTCAAGCATCGCCGCAAAGCCGCCTGCCTACCGGTGTTCTACAGGATTCATTTTGGAGAGTGTGACCTGGAAGTTTACGACCTCATACCCTCCCTTATCCATTCCGTAATGAACGACCAGGTGCAGTGGGGTGATTCCACCCCTTTTTTGTTAATGTTGCACCTATACACAGTAAGCGTTTTGCTCAATAATTTTTCATGCGAATGGACAAGGAGTGGAGTTCCCTGCCGGCGACGTCTGTGTTCCTTTATTCGTATAATTTAGGAATATTCAGGACGAGAGTGAATAGGCAATATATTTTGAGCTTGCATGTTACATCTACGGCTGCATCGACACTTACCATCATGTGAAGTGCAACAACGCGCACTCAAAATTTTAAATAAAAAAAACATGACACTGCACTCCAAAAACCAACGGACGTCGCGTCGTCGAGGAGAAAGCTGTCAAACTCAAATGAGACTGGACGGGACATGTCTTGCCACCAAGACGGAAATGGCGGGATGAGTGAGACAGGTTCAAGGATCGATGGAAAGTTGTGGCTCGGGATAGGGATATATAGCGTAATAGAGGGTAGGCCTGAGACTGGACGGGACATGTCTTACCACCAAGACGGAAATGGCAGGATGAGTGAGACAGGTTCAAGGATCGATGGAAAGTTGTGGCTCGGGATAGGGATATATAGCGTAATAGAGGGTAGGCCTGAGACTGGACGGGACATGTCTTCCCACCAAGACGGAAATGGCGGGATGAGTGAGACAGGTTCAAGGATCGATGGAAAGTTGTGGCTCGGGATAGGGATATATAGCGTAATAGAGGGTAGGCCTGAGACTGGACGGGACATGTCTTACCACCAAGACGGAAATGGCAGGATGAGTGAGACAGGTTCAAGGATCGATGGAAAGTTGTGGCTCGGGATAGGGATATATAGCGTAATAGAGGGTAGGCCTGAGACTGGACGGGACATGTCTTGCCACCAAGACGGAAATGGCAGGATGAGTGAGACAGGTTCAAGGATCGATGGAAAGTTGTGGCTCGGGATAGGGATATATAGCGTAATAGAGGGTAGGCCTGAGACTGGACGGGACATGTCTTGCCACCAAGACGGAAATGGCAGGATGAGTGAGACAGGTTCAAGGATCGATGGAAAGTTGTGGCTCGGGATAGGGATATATAGCGTAATAGAGGGTAGGACTGAGACTGGACGGGACATGTCTTGCCACCAAGACGGAAATGGCGGGATGAGTGAGACAGGTTCAAGGATCGATGGAAAGTTGTGGCTCGGGATAGGGATATATAGCGTAATAGAGGGTAGGCCTGAGACTGGACGGGACATGTCTTGCCACCAAGACGGAAATGGCGGGATGAGTGAGACAGGTTCAAGGATCGATGGAAAGTTGTGGCTCGGGATAGGGATATATAGCGTAATAGAGGGTAGGCCTGAGACTGGACGGGACATCTCTTACCTCCAAGACGGAAATGGCAGGATGAGTGAGACAGGTTCAAGGATCGATGGAAAGTTGTGGCTCGGGATAGGGATATATAGCGTAATAGAGGGTAGGCCTGAGACTGGACGGGACATCTCTTACCTCCAAGACGGAAATGGCGGGATGAGTGAGACAGGTTTAAGGATCGATGGAAAGTTGTGGCTCGGGATAGGGATATATAGCGTAATAGAGGGTAGGCCTGAGACTGGACGGGACATCTCTTACCTCCAAGACGGAAATGGCGGGATGAGTGAGACAGGTTTAAGGATCGATGGAAAGTTGTGGCTCGGGATAGGGATATATAGCGTAATAGAGGGTAGGCCTGAGACTGGATGGGACATCTCTTACCTCCAAGACGGAAATGGCGGGATGAGTGAGACAGGTTTAAGGATCGATGGAAAGTTGTGGCTCGGGATAGGGATATATAGCGTAATAGAGGGTAGGCCTGAGACTGGACGGGACATCTCTTACCTCCAAGACGGAAATGGCGGGATGAGTAATACAGGTTTAAGTATCGATAAAAAGACGTGGCTCGGGATACACATGTATAGCGTAATAGAGGGTAGGCCTTTACTCAGTAGTGGGAGAATCTAGGCTAATAATAATTATCATTAAGTATTTATTTTCTCTTTACAGCTTGGCGCCTTTTGTCTCTCAAACATGGGCTTCATCTTTCCCGCCATCATAGAGCTCCTCGTCGTCTGGGAGAGTCCCGGCCTGGGCCGGCTCTGGTGGAGGCTATGGAAGAATGTCCTCGTCCTCATAATTGGGATCCTGCTGTTCGTGGCCGGCACCTACTCCAACGCTAAGGGATTGATATTAAATTTATAAAAAAAAAATGTTGCATTTCATTTTATTTCCATTTTTAGTGTTCTGTTTTCTTACACGAAATGGTCGTAGGTCTTTTTTTAACCACAATTGATAAGCCCTTGGCATCATCTCACCAAAGATGGAAGCGGGCTTACCAAGATTCCCCAACGCAATGGGGATCTGTCTATCTTATCATCAAGCCGGAACACATTAATGCTCTTAACACTAATGTTTGGCGGCAAGACTTAGATAAGACGATGGTAACTAGCCAGGCGGGCTATGAAAATACATTACCACCAACCAAACTGAATCTTACAAAGATGACCCCGGCGGGAATCGAACCCTCGACCTCCTGGTGTGAAGCGAATGGACTAAGCATTATGCCACTGAGGCAGTTAGAACAACAACTCGGAAGAACTTTCGTAGCTGCGTTAAAATAGATCACGTAGTTTAGTCGTCAAATCCTCATATTATAAACGCCAAAGTTTGTAAGAATGTATGAATGTATGTTTGTTACTCTTTCACGAAAAAACTACTGAACGGATCTGGCTGAAAGTTGGTTGGTAGACAAATTAGGACCTGTATCAACATATAGGCTACTTTACTCCATGCTCGCACTGCGCACCCTCGAAGTCATAGTTGCATTTTTTATTTAAACGTCCACGCGAGTGAAGACGCGGGAAACACACGGTCATATACTTGAATTTAACTATACATAATTATGGTCAAAATCCCTGAGCGATTGAGGAGCGAGCTGCAGCAATAAGCGACCAGGAGTGAAGGAGGTATTGTGATAGAAAAAAAATGAAGGTTGAGATGTTGATGGGGTCGATGGTCTCACTCTTACACTAATAGTCTAAAATACAAAAATTAAAAAAATGTTTATGTGTGTGCGTCCGTCCGGTGCTCTAGCTCCCAAACTACCGGACAGATTTGGGGAAGGGTACTATAATTTTGTCTCCAGCCGTTATTTGAAATTTCGATATTTTTACAAAAAAAAATACTAACAATTTTGATCAAACTCGGCATGTTTTTTAATTTAACATGACCTACAGCACGCGGTAGTTTGTTATTCCAATAAAAATCCGAATGATGTACCTCCCATACAAATACAGGTCTTTTGTAACTATTTTTTTAAATAATTTCGAAAAGCCTAAAAACTTTCAGGCACAATCTTTTAATATTGCATTGTCACGCGATATACGTATGCATGCAAAATTTCAGCTCAATCGGAAACCGGGAAGTGGGTCAAATTTAACTTGCAAGATTTCATGACAGAAACCGTAACAGGTGAAACTAAATAAAAGCTTGTACAGTGTGATATAAGTATCTAATTCCTTACAAGTGTTATGCTAATTGATGATTTATGTATGGCCGACTACGACAGACGGTAGAGGCTTCGCGAGAAAGCGTCGCTGTTACAATTAATTTTCTTCGTTTTCGTGCTACGCAAGGTACTCGTACGTCAAGCCGGTGGCGCCAGTTGCTTACACTAGAAGGCAGTCGTTAAGCCGTATAGGATGCTTTATAGAGGCGGCTTGAAAAACCTTACATATACTAAACCAGCTGTTTCCCGCGGCTTCACCCGCGTGGACTACGTTTCTATGACTTTTAGAGGGTGCGCAGTGTGCGAGCCGCTTGTTTGAAAAAAGTAGCCTATTTATTAATCCAGATCCTAATCTGTCTATCAACCAAATTTCAGCCAGATCCGTTCAGTGGTTTTTTCGTAAAGAAGTAACAAACAAATTATTAAGGGTTGGCTGGAAGAGATCCCTGTTAATATAAGTCCGCCTTTGTGCATGCTACTAATATTATGTATCAATAATTGTATATTTTCTTGTACAATAAAGAGTTTACAAACAAACATACACACACTCTCACAAACTTTCGCCTTAATATTAGTGTGATGTGATCAATCGTGATAAAATAAATCCTGTCCTATGTACTAGGGGTATTCAATAAATAGTGATAATGCGATACATTCTCCTTGGAAAGAAAAAACTACTGGCAGGCATAGCTCAGACATTTGATATCATTCAGACAGTGGGGTTCGCCACTAGACCGGGAACCTCCAGCAACTCGGACTTGCCCCCATGTGTGGAGTATGGCCTTACCTTCCCCAGTTTGGGGAGAGGCCCCAGTGGCGGGACGTTTATGGGTTGTAATCGAAACATACACAAATATTTACCTAAGAAAAGCTAAGACCTAATTATAAGCTTGTATAGATAGCAGACTTTTTGACAGTTTTTTTTTAAAGTAAATAAGTATTTCTGTGATAAGCATACTTGTACAAGTAGCTACCTATCAATAAACACACAAACACACCACCTAACAAACGAGAAATATAATTTAATAGTAACATCGACTGAACTAATGAGAAAAAAACCCACTTGTTCAGTCAACTGAACTGGACAACTGAACTAGTGTGAAACAAATGGGTTTTTCAAGGGCTAGGCTGTTAAAAGATAGATAATTTAATAGTATATTCTTAAACACCACAGACTCTATGAAGGTCTCAAAATTGTATTTTATTCCACTTTCAGTAGAACTACCCTTAGGATGCTCTGGAAGAGAAACTTAGTCCACTTCATAAATCCTGCCGCCCTTATATACTTGATCCTGTTACATATTGATTTCTGCTAATACAAACAGTATTTTTAAATAAAATATAGTTATTTGTTATACATGAGTGCAAAGTTGCTTTTTAACCTCGTGCTCAATTTTGATGACCGAGCAAACGATGGAGTCCAAATGTGAATCACGAGCTCAGCGAGTGATTCAAAAATTAGAATCCTGAGCGTAAGCGAGGAAATCAAAAGAGCACGAGGTGAAAAATCTTTGCACTCGAGTGCAACATGTAACTTTTCATTCCACCTCAGCGAGGAAATTATTAAATGGAAGAAAAAAACATTTGCGCATTACAAACAGTTTAAGTCAATCCTGTTGGCTTCAAAAAAAACTTCCTCGTCGCTAGTCACTTAATTTAGGTTTTTCACTTGTTTTCAAATTTCTTTTAAGCAATATGACGTGAAAAGAAAATGGCACGCGCAAAGCAAATTAAAAAAAAGTACACCAAGAAGGTTCCGAGTCGAGTTTTTAACAAATTAAAAAAGGTTGTATGATAAATTCGGCACTAGTGAATAAAACGGCTTTTGCACTCAGATATTTACTTTATCCTCTAGCGAATAAAAACGGCTTTTGCACTCAGATATCGAAGAGCAAAAATACAATTTCCAAGATGGGGGGATGAAAATATCATTTTATTGATAATTTAATGATTCTCTTGAAGAGAAACTGAGTCCACTTCATAAATCCTGCCGCCCTTAAATATACTGGAACCTGTTACATCGCTCTTTTCCCCACTGCTCAACTAATGCTCAACTAATGCTCAACTAGTTACGCAGTTGAGCAGTGGGTCATCATATTGAGTTCTGCTAATAAAAACAACATTTTTAAATAAAATATAATTTTATTGATAATTCATTGATTATTTTCTTTTACAGAATATATAGTATATACCTACATTGTTTCGATTTCAAAACAATTCAAGAGTTGACAAGAGGTTTAAAATTTTGCGTTATTGAGTGCGCACAATTTTTTTTACATGAAAATTAGTAAAGTTGTGGTTGTTTAATAGATTTGTATCAAAATTGCAAACAAAGCATCACCTTTTAAAGTTCTGAAAAATTAAAGCAAATGCATTCCTAAAGGAATTGGTAAAAAATGGAAATTTCACCCCGATGGGAATCCATTCATAAAACTGACCCAAGTTTTCCTGTTCATATTATATTATGAACTAGCAAAAAAAAAATAGGTTTTTTAGTTACGTATAGAAAGTATGGAAAATTATGTATTACAAAATCCACGATCCATGGATAAAGTGATTTATTTTCATGAGAAGATAGAAACCGTTGCGTTGTCTATTTCATTTTTTTTATTTTCCCCACACCTTCTGAATCTACGCACACAATAAATATAAGAAATAAATTTCAAAATTATTCTTCCACTTCGTTCCCCCGGTTATGATTCCCTATAATTTTTAATCCCTTTTAAATTCGTTGTTTTGTCAGATCTCCTGGGCGGTTAAAACATACATCAAATGTTTAAATATAAAACCAGTTGTTTCCCTTCAGACGATCGCCTGAAGGTTGCAAATGTTACTAAATATCGTTGAAATTTTCAATTTTATTTCTGAATGTAGGATTTTAAACAGGAATGGTTGTAAGGGGATCTAAATGGATAGGAAGTAATACCACAGGAATGTAAAAAAAAATGAAAAATTCTTTCAACCACTTTTGTCGATGGACCTGAATGGATCTGGAGGTGCCCCTCCCTATACAGATCCGTACAGTTCCACAACGTTCACATATGTTCCGGCAACGAAACAACAAAAGCCGATAGAGATCAGTACAATCTCCTTCCACAAGCGCCATCTGTAGGGTCCGTAGCCGGGTCTCTCGTAGACCACCAGCATTTCAATCGTGTTCGGCCATATAAACGCCATGTTGGTCAGACAAAATGTGCCGAGCTGAAAATAAGGAAGGAACGTTATAGAATTTATATTGTCATAGCCCGCCACACTTCCCGAATTATTTGGAAAAAACTTATTTTATATTTTCATAGCCCGCCACACTTCCCGAATGATTTAGAAATAACTTATTTTATATTGTCATAGCACAACTCACTTCCCGAATGATTTGAGAATAACTTATTTTCACGCTCGCACAGGTCGTAGTCGGACTCGCTCAAAGTAGGGTTCCGTAAAATAAATCTGTATTTTAAAAAACAAAATTAGATTTGCAGTTGGTAATAGAACATTTTGTATGGAAACTTTTTACAAATCCAACTGTACTATTACTCCTAAACTAAGAAAATCTACTTAAACGTGTAAGTTTTCCTTATATATTTTTTTTATCAGATGTACTTAAATAGTGGTTTAGCTGGTGGAGGAGGGGGGACACTTGACAAAACTTTAAAGCTTAATATATCACAGAACCGATCTCTAAATCGAAAAATAGTATTAGTAAACCCTCAGTATATTTGAAAGACCTATTCATCTGTTATGTACCTCGCACGATGATGATGACTCGGAACCCGGACGTACCTCACACGATGATGATGACTCGGAACCCGGACGACCGAAACGCAGAAAGGGGTTTGAAAATGTTTATATGGAGACTATGGCATAATAATTGGTCCGCCATTTTCTAAACAGCGGCACACTAATAAACCTGTTTATTTTAATCGAGGACATTTAGACAAACAGAAAATTACATTTAGCATTATGTCCTAAAATGTCACGTTACGGAAATAATAAGACTTAGAGTAAATAAAATGAAGATATTTCGAGTCATTCTGCTATTTCATTGTGGCGTTTTAGGACCTTATGCTAAATGTCATTATTTGTTTGTCTATACCTACGAGTATGTCCCATATCCATATATACATGATATTCTCCATTGCATTGGGGAACCACCACTTTCGGCTTTATCGTCACTTACCATCAGGTGAGATGATGCCAAGGGCTTACAAATTGTGAATAAAAAAAATTAAAAAAATACAGGTTTCATCGTGCGACACAATCTGCACCAGTCTTTATGATTTTGGTTTTGACTGCATTAGTATTTATTAATGACATCACTTCTTTTCCAACTTCCTGTTCCGGCTTAGGTTTAAGAAACATCGAATTTAAAATAGTGGTTCTCGTAGTATCATTTTTCAAAACATTATTTGAGGACGAGTTTATAAATTCAATATAGTGATTACTAAAGGTTGGTAGCTGTTTCGAGGGGGGTCAGTTAGTGTGTTAGTGTCAGATTTTATACTACAAAATTGTCATGGTTCATAAACAAGTCTCATTTCAAACAATTTTCCATGATGCCTTACACTTATTTTTGCAGTCGTCAATTAATTTAATATCAGCATTCCAAAAACCTATCGAAACTGCCACGAAAAGCCGCCGTTCGATGCCTGTAGAGGACCAGCACCTTGCTATAAGCTCGAAACACTCGCGTAGCGTTCTCAGATTGCCATTTAAAATACTTCGGTTGCCCATACTTCACAATATCCAATAGAAGAGTAGCTAACCAAAATTCTCTTCGAAGCGTAATTTTTTATTTGTTTGTGGTGTGACATGACCATGACTGCGAGGGGGGATGTTAAAACAATAGCGTGCGCATACGTTTTGAACTCTTTGTGGTAACACACCGTGTCTAAGTAGACTAGCCTGGATAAAACTAGCGAGTCACATAACTTTACGCGCAGGTCGACACTGACAAATTCACGTATTATTATATTTTTTAATCTCTAAAAGCAATCATGACTACCATTATTAAGTACGTGGTTCTCAAAGTGAAGACCCTCGTCCATTTGTATTACCAGGTTTCGGGCCTCAGAGCCGCGCTTTACATTTCCTCCCATAACCTTTATACACTCAACAATGACTAGGGATATTTTTAAAAATTTCATGCAAAACATGTTTTCTTCAAAAGCTATTAAAACTTACTTAGGAAATGTGCAGTACAGCGTATATAACTTTCAAGATGGACTGCGCTATTTTTACAATTACCTTCACAATTCTTATACACATGGATTCTACTAATTTCATACAATCTGTGCCATCCTTCTATGACTATATAAAAACAATTTTTAATTTCCGCACGTTTTTACAAAAACCACTTAAACTAAATTAATTTATAAGAACTGAGAGGGTTAATATATAGCTCTTGCTCATCTCCAAAGTTTCTACCCCACACACCATCATATCAGCTCATATACGTCCCCACCGAGGGGCTCGAGCCTACCCTGAGTTAAGGCGATCGGGCCTTAGTCGACCACCCTACACATGTCCTAAGTAAAAACTAGAAGCTACCTATATGTGTAGTTATTTCAGAATTTAACGAAAATAAAGACATGGCATCCTAATGTTCTCAATATAGACATAACAAATGGCGCCTCGCAGGGAAACGTGTTGGGACCTATGCTCTTCCTATTACTTAAATGACATTAAAAATTGTACTCCACGTATTTGTATATTATTTACTGATGACATGTGAATTATTGTTACATCTGAAAAAAAAAATATTTTGTAACAATATGCTTGCAGAATTTAAAGAATTAAATAATGCAATACTTAAGAAAAAAATGTCTACACGGTTGACGAAAAACATATAGATAGGATTTTAGGGTTTTAAGTAATTTTATTAACATTGACATTTGCATGTTATTTCTTGTATTTTAAATTTTTATTTAAACATTGAAATTTCCAATCTAAAACTATAAAAAATATAATTTTTCATGCCATCTCTACTTTTGGCTGAACATAAGAGCTCTTATGTTTTTGTACATTTTCTTATACCATGTTTAAGACGAATAAATAATAACTATTTACTTACTTATTACTCAAGAGAATTCACGGGTTCCGATTAAAGTTTTAATTATTTTTTTGATTCAAATAATCATAAACATATTTTATGGACCAGATTAGCGTGATATTTTTAGGGTAACGTAGTTAATATAGGAACCCTTATAGTTTTTCCATATCCGTCTGTCTGTCATCAGTATGACATAGCCGTTTTTTACCTAACTGCCTAAAAAGGAGTGTCGCATAAGATTTGTAAAAGTTCATAGATTTTACAAAGGAAATGATCTATACCAACGTTAAAACTAATTTCTGAAATTTTAAAAACAGATTTCTCTCTATAACCTTTAGGGTTTCACTGGAAATTAAATTATACACATAATGTTATTAGTTGTGAGCTGATCTACCCTCGTTACCGTTTATAGTAGTAGCAGTATATTTATTTGCAAGTATACCTCCGTGATCGAAAGGAATCTCGGCAGTACTCCTCCGTGATTGAGCGTAACTGAATAAATAATCACCCTGGGTCACAGATGATAATAATAGTACAAGTACAGAAGAAGTACTCGCAATGATGCTTTAAATAAATAGCAACTCTCGCTACTCGGTAATAAAGAACAGTCTGGTTCGCAACCACGCTTAGTGCTTCCAGTTTTACTTCAACATACCTATACACACACCGATAACAATCGCGCTTTCACGCAAAAGTGAACCAAATCAATGCGCGTGAGAGATTATTTTGCGCTGGCCGGTCTAGTGTTGTCGCAACTGATCAACCGGCAGGGTTGTGAGACCGCGCTACGAACATGTTTCAACTTGCGCACTCGCTCGACAACCGACTGACGAGTGTAGGTACTTATCTCGCGGTCTCGGTCGAGTTACGGGGGCCTGCCTGGGTACACACAAGTACACCTCAGAGATCGAAAGGGTGTTCGAGTACTTTTGGCCGCGTGACCGTGAATGTAATTTTAAAGGCAGATACTTACAAATCCCATCAAAGCAGTTATACTCGGAAAGCAAATGGAAGTCAATGTGATCATGACGCAGATTAAACCTCTGTAGACGTACTCCATCAACCAGACGTTCTCCGGCTTGTGCAACTTCTTCAGGTAAAAAAAGGTTAAGTCGAACGGTGGCCAGAAGTTAATGCCGTGGGTAGAGTAAACCGTAAATGCCATGCACCCCTTAAGGATCAGGGGAAAACTGGAAAACGAACATTTAAGTTAACACAGGTTGTTTTCCACGAGCCGAAACCGCACCGACTCCTGCAATCTGACGTCACGGCAATGGCACGGCACGACGTCGCTGCTACGTCGGTCCGAAAGGCCCGGCGACAGCTCCTCCCACAACGGCCCTCGCACAAAATTTTTCATTTTAACTCAAGCTGCATGGTATTGATATGATGTGGGTGGTGTGGTCTGCAATTATTCTAATATCCAATACCTCAACATTGTACTTCTTTATGTTACACAAGGTGTTTGGTGCATCGTGTGCCAAATTATATTGGCCAATTGGAGAGGTCAGTAGCTATCCCTTCAGCCCTCATAATCTTTCCTATGCCCTACGGATTTTTTTAAAGGAAATCCATAAATCTGCATTTAAACTTGAATTATTTTTTTTATTTTGGGTGCAGCAAGTTGAAATTTTATTTTGATATGCACCGTAGTATGGTGCTACTTTACTTAAAATTACTAGTAGTAACCATTAAGTTTTTTTTATTAAGTTTTCGGAAGAGGTAAAGATGAAGTTAACAGTAAATTTTACATGAGTATAAAAAAAACTAAAAGTGATCGGGATCTTCAAACTCCCTCAAAAGTTCTCTAGTCTATTCTCTTTCCAACAGTATGCCACATGCCATAAAAGAACTTCACTAACTTTCAGAATTTGTGCATCGGGCAAAATCAGGCTGATCTTCAAAATTCAGGTTCAAACCATTTTTTGCGTAGATAACACGTGCGAAACAGGTAATAATACGAAATGTTAACCTTTGTTACGAGTGCAGCAAGGCACGACTTGTTCGAAGTGCCATCTGTCTGCTATCTCTTTGTTATAAAGCATTCGTAAACTGGACCGACATATACTTTGGTCGAGGTTTGACTGTCTCTGCTACCTAACGTGTCACGTCATCGTTACGCCCGCCCGTGATTCTTACCTTCTGTTACTGTTTTTGTTCGTTGAGATTTGTTACTGTTTAGTTTATGTAAAATGCTAAAATTAGTTTTGGTGACGAAAAAAAATCTGATCGAGATTGTAAAGCATCTAAAAAATCTTTATTAAATTCATTTTCATTTAAAGTAGTTTGCTTATATTGTTGCTTTACTGGAGTTCTAATATTAACATTGGTTACTTGCGTTGTACATTTTTTTACATTTTTGAAGTAACGTGTAATTTTCAAGCGACTTCCAAAAAGGAGGAGGTTCTCAATTCGTCTGTATGTTTTTTCTAATGTGTGTTACCTCAGAACTTTTGACTAGGTGAACCAATTTTTATGATTCTTTTTAAGCTATTGCATAGCTTTTATCGCGGGCTTTGAATGCGGCGACCTAATCAAGAAATTCTGTAACGAAAATAAAACCTAACACCCTACGCTCGACCGAGTTCTAAAAAACTTACAGTGCCATCTATTAGCGATTTGCGGTACTAAAAGGACTTAGTCAATTTTACTGGTGGAATTTTCTAAGTATTATTTAAAAAAATAAACATCCCGCGCCCCAAGGACTACAATATGGTACTGGTAAATACTGCATAAATAAAAAATAAATAAATAATTATAATTGCATAAGTTGATAAAAAATGCTATGCAATAGCTTTACCGCGGCAGTCCCCGAGTGCCACACGTGTTTTTTTTTTGCGATGGAAGTTTCATGACCTTACTAGTTGCATTCTTTACATGGTTATTTACATAGTTATTTTTATAGTTCCAACTTAGTATTTCCCATAAAATTAATCTGCTTGCAGATAGCTTTTAGTTTGAATCACACATATAGTTACTATCATAGCTAATAGGTAAAAAGTTACCTTGAGTAAATTGAGAGCAAGTTAATCGGCTTACATTATTTTCATATAAACATTGATATACCTATTATTATGGATTTCACCAACCAAAACATTTGTATTTGTAAGCATTGATAAGTGATTGTACAGAAAGGATTGATAACCAAGCGGGTTGTCGTCATTGTATCCTGCTAATATCACAACAAAATCAGAACTGGTCAAATTTGCACAAATCATGTTACAGTTTTTCAAAACTTCATTTACCGGCGCATTCGATTTAATTAACACCTTTAGCTTATGGTATCAGTATTGATCACAAAACAATATCACATTTTTCTTTGCTCTACTTTCTTCCTAATGTTCCTTGAAACTTTCAGATTTAAATGCATCATTTGTAGATCTAGGAGCATTCTCTCTTGTTGATAAATCATCTGCGTTGGTTTTGGGCTACAAATTTTTACTATTATTTCAAGTTGAAGTGCTTTCATCCTTCTGTTCCGACCGGGTAAATTCAAGTTTTGTACTATTCAGTTTTTTTATAATTTTAGAAACCTTGTTTTTCGGTGTCGATCTACAAATGTTTGTAGTTTGTCCTTTTTTTTTTATTTCCTTATTCAAACTGCTATTTTCCATCAGTAGATTCTTGATCTTATTTTCTGTTATAAGGAGTTTTCTCTAAATTCGTAGTCTTCAATTCTTGTTAGAACAACAACTGTTGAGGATACAAGTTGCACCCGGGTTAGCAAATTCTTCTTCGAAATTATAACATTTTAGGGACTCTTTTGAGTTTTGAGTAGATATGTTAATTGTTATACTTATTACGATGGGTTAAAACAAAATTTTGGGGACTTTCTTCATCTACAATGTTATTTTCAGTGGATGTGTCAGATGATTTTGGTGGTGTATTTGTATTTATTTGGACTGAAAGAGTAACGAACGAAGAAGTATTGAAACGAGTAGACGAAAAGAGGAACATAATTGAGACAGTTGAGAACAGAAGAAGGAAGATGATAGGACACTTAATTAGACACGATAATTTTATCAAGAACATAATAGAAGGAACCCAACCCGCACTGGGCCCGCGTGGTCGACTAAGGCCTAATCGCCCTGATTCAGGGTAGGCTCGAGCCCCTCGGTGGGGACGTATATGAGCTGTAATGATGAATAGAAGGAAAGATCGAAGGAAAGCGCGGAAGAGGAAGACCTAGAATTGCTTATATAGACCAAGTTAAGAAGAGAGTTAAGGTGGAAACGTATAGAGAAATGAAGGAGAGAGTGAGGGAAAGAGAGACCTGGAAAGAGCTACACCGACAAGAGCACGGCTCCTAAATTGTGATGATGATGATTTGTACCTGCCTGCATAGTATTTTATCCTAAGTATTGTTTTTTTTCTTTGTACGAAACATTTTGTACATTTACAATTAATTTTCCTTTTTGGAATCATTATCTTAAATCGCTCCCATGATACATTGGCGCATATTATATCAAATTGGTACTTGCATATTGAACAATGTAAATATTCTTTATTTTTAATTACTTTTCGGCATTAGTAACATTTCCGTTGTTTGGAGTCATCTTGAGTATATTTAAATGTTACTTTAAAAGGCTCTATACATAAGCCAATGAAGAAATTACGTGTTTTTGAACGCAACTTATATGCACCAGTTGGAGCATCGTCAAAGATGATCTATACTACGCAACCAACCCCAACTCTCATTTTGTCAAAACCATTAATAACTTTGCCCTATCATCTGTTCAAGGAACAATAGATTGTGGGTGTGAATTTGTGATTCATGGATGTTACTGGTATTGTGTTTAAAATCCCATGAACAACCATCGAATAAGTGCATACCTTGGAAATTACCTCTTCTGATGCTTTTTTACTTGGCACGGTGACAGATTACTTAGTAGTACTGTCAACCAGTCACTGCCGATGAAAATCAACCAGAAAGTTGTAGAAACTCAAGAAGTCTACGCTAATGATTAGCTTCCCTACATCTGCAATGACAAACTTCCAAGAGACTCTACGTTTTAGTCCCGAGTCCAAGTGCAACTGTTTAGGCCTGATAAGTATTTGTTACTGTGCCATTGGCTGCTACCAATATGTATTTAGTCTTGTTACAGGGTGCCTTTGTTGTTGAAGTTGGAAAAACGCACAAGTCAGATCCAGTGTCCACTAAGAACTGCATTTTGGTCAAATAGTCAGTTACCAGCAGGAGATCTAAAGCTGATAGGTAGCCGTTGGCCGCTACTGACAGCTACTCTGACGGTTTTCGCCTCCCAAGTACTTACAAGATGGTGCACACTTCTTAGCGCGTCTGTCTCATAGTGTTGTAATGGTGCTAGCAATAAGGGTTATTAGTTGGTCGCTACCTTTGCCGTGGGCGGCTACGTTGGCGACCGTTGTCATCACGGGGCCTAGACAATACCTGGTGTGCAAAAGCGACCATTCGTTGAATTTTGATAATAACGAGACTACTTGCTTGGTTTACTATCTTCTTTGACATCTTAAAAAGCACGGCATCATCATTTGCACCTCATGAAACTTGATTTATATTATCATTAGTTTTATATTTTTTATTACTTTTACTTCTTTAACTTTTAATCTTAGGTATGATTTCTTAAAAATGTAAGGATAAGGAAGAGCGGTGCCTCCTGGCTCAGCCATTTCTAGCTTAAACGGAGGCTCCAGCCACAGGGAAGTTTACTATAAAACTTATATGGAGAAAATAGTCAATTTTTATTTTCTATTTATTATTTTATATTTTTGCTTCCCCATGCCGTGCTTTAATCGTCGTTGTTCCGGTGCCGTGCCATTGCTGACCAGTGGAAAAGGAGCCCAATATTCCACTATAAAAACTAAAATGTGCTTTCAAATTTTTCATATAATAGTACAGCTTTCGTGGTACAAAACCATTTGTGCCCGAGTCCGACTCACATTTGCCAGTCAACAATGACGGAGACTTAAGGATGTATACTAACGTTGTCATAGGGAAGTTAAGGGTTATGGGCGCTGTAGATTTTTCCAAGAACGCCACGTAGCCAAAGAATCCAGAGCATAAGACGCCACTCGCCACGAAGCACATACCTGTAAATAGCCATTCGTTAAAACGCTGAAGATACAATCAATAACTTTGATAACCAATCACAATAACAATATAAAGAGGGATTAGATAAATAAATTAAATGATATTGGTAAAGTTTTATATTTGATCCACAGCCAATGTTGCCGCTCGTCTCCCACCCATTCACTCCACTACAAAATCAAAACAAATATGTTACGTAAACTAAACCTACAAACAAACCAAATAAATATACGCTGCAATTGGCTGCAAATAGTTCTCATACTACGATGAAAGCCTGTACGTAACGCGCAAAAATAATAATCGGTTAAATACCAACTGTTTTTTTTGTACTTTGAGCTATAAAAATAAATAAAATCATTGTATAAATGTAGACTCTATGGTTAGGTTGTTTGGTGTCTTTGTGTAGCAACGGATTGAATTGATTTTTTTGTATAAAATTGGTTGAGGGTGTGGAAAGTGATAAGGACTGCCCACTAAAGTTCCTGAGGGATCTGAAGAAAACTCAAGTCCACACTCGCGAGCCGCTTTTGACCTCACGCACCACTCACCCTCAACGACAGTCATAAAAACGATGCCCACGCGAGCGAAGCCGCGGGCAAAAGCTAGTTTAAAACTAATTTATACAATCAACGTACTCATCATGTGGGTGGATAAGGGTTAGGATCACATATAAGAAAAAAATGTAAAGACCCAGTACACTGTCGAGTCTATCTGTCAAATGGTATTGTTGCTGCCCAAAATTTTACTTTGGTACGAAATAATTTTTGGCGCATTTTCGCGTAAAAGACATCCACTCGAGCGGCGGCAAATATGCCGGAAACGCTGCAGAACCTGGACAGCCTCATAATCATCCTGAACAAATTATTGAACTGAAACCATAGGGTGTTGAAAGTCAGAAAGATTGTCAGAATGATTTGAATAATTATAATCCTGCGGATTTTTTAACAAAAAGTTTTTATAACTTATTTTTTAACAAAAAGTTTTTATAATTAATTATACTATGGAAAAATGGTGTTACATGAAGACAAATCTAACTACCTACATTGTTGATGCCCTACCAGAAAGAGAAAAATGGATGATTATGTCAAATCCAAGTTGACACTTAGTGAAAGATAAAAGGATCAAATATAAATAGACACGAACAAATACAATATCATACAAGGAAAGAAAGAAAACAATATTAGTATAGTTACTTAAAGACTGGACTCTTCCAAAGAGATTGAAACAATCAAACATTTGATGAATCAACGTGGAAAGGGAATTTTAAATAATTGGCGTGGAAAATGACAGCCTCTTGATTATCATTGACGTGGCAGAGTCCAAATAAATTGACGTTTTCAAATAAAGAACAGTCAAACAAAATCCATCCAACTGCATCAAGGAGTGAGGCAAGGGGGCGTCATATCCTTAAACTCTTCACAAATGCGCTGTAAGATTTCTTCAAGACTGTAGACTTAAAAATTAAAAAAATCGACTGCATAAAAATTTAACCTCTCTTTATATTTTTAAGTCGGGCAAAATGTATTCTTTGTCGCTCACGGGATCAAGGCGAATCTAACGACACCTCGCACTTCAAAATCCATAGAGCTTGAGCCAAAGAAACAGACATACATACACACAAGCGAGTTCTGGAAGTGGAGAGCGTATTTAGGCAAAAGTAGTGTGGGACGTCCTCCGGCTAGATGGAGGAATGATTTACGCAAGGTAGCCGGTGATAGCTGTGTGCGCAGGGCCGAAGACAGCTAACGAGCATTAACTAATGATGATTACGATGAAGATATTGATGGTTTTTATGTAAAAATAATTGGTTAAAAAATACGTTAAAGTGTTCACTATGTTTCATTAGGATTTTGGGAACGGTGCGTCCTACTCGAAGAGAGCAAAGGGAGATATCTCCGCCAGACGAAGTGGTATGCCTGGGGTCCGGCCGTAGACCAATCGTTGATGATTGGTATCTGTATATATTCTCAGCGCTGAAGAAATTCTAATAGCGCGATCTAGATGTTGTATTTATTTTGTTCTCTCGTCTCTTGTGTTAAGGTTCAGTGGCGGGTTACTGCAGTTGCCGCCACATCACTCCCCCTCCGAGACCGGAGGTCGATCCAATGAGAGCTGGCAGTCTAAGGTCGCGGGTGCGGTTGACCTCGTTGAGTCGGGTCGATGTGCAGTGTGCCAGGTCGATGTCCACGGTGAGTCGGGATGAAGACTGACGTCAGGCGTCATGGCAAGGGAAGTGGCTGATGCGCAGAGTTAGCGTGTGGCTGCCGACAACTTGCTGGTGCCCGAAGGTAAAGTAGCAGGCAACTCGAAGTCTCGGGTTGCGATGGTCCTGATTTTAACTTCAGTGCGATGTGACTGCTGTGCTTCTAAGGCTCGCTTTACCCGCAAGAGGCTTGATGATGGAGTATCACGTCGGGGTCACCAATTTAGGAACGGTTCGTTCCTACTAGAAAAGAGCAAAGGGAGATATCTCCGCCAGTCGAGGTGGTATGCCTGGGGTCCGGCCGTGGAACAATCGTTGATGAATGATGATTGGTATCTGTATGTCGAGGGTGGCAGGTGATGGTTAGGTTATGGATGGCCTCGTGGTTCACTCCTTAACTATTTCGGTTGTAGGTGTCGAAATAACAATGCAGCTATATCACAGAGGTCCTTCTTCAATAGTCTTGATCATTTGGTAATCGAAATTGTACAGGATGCCTTGGATAACAATGGATGCAAACGCGGTGATCACAGCGATGGCGTGACACGTCCATTTTTCTCACAGATCACCACTGCATGTGTTCTGCTCGACGCTCCGTCAAAAAGTGTCTGCTCCGAGACTGACGTCCAGCTAATCTGGCTTCTCCACAGATCTCATAAATTCTCAACTCAGTGTGGCAGCACAAACAGCCTTCCGTTAATACATCATCTTTGCTACCACAAACGATCGTCTCACGAGTACAAGCGATCGTCACGCCACCACCGGTTTCACCCAGGTACTAATACCTGACGTTTGATCCAAACAAAGTGTAACTATGTAAACTTATCTCGAGCTGGTATTGGTCGCGTTTTCAATGACCCTCCGACACGGCCATCCTGCGAGTCACACGTCCTCGGGTGACTAACCTGAAAAAGAAAAGGGTAGCCAGTAGATTCCATTTCGTTCGGCCAATCCTGACCTTCATTAGGAAGGTCCACAGCTCAAGGAATAAAAGCAACGCTAATAATGTGAAGCTTTAATTCGAGACTACAATCATGGTGACAACACATTTTAACAGCCTCAAAAAACCAAAATAATTTCACTCTCGTAAACTAAATGAACCTCAGCATTAGCATCGTAACTCAAACAATCTCAAATCAGTTTAGGTCTCCAAGGTAAATCACAGCTGCAAGGCTTGAAACCTTACAACCATTTACAACTTTTAGGGGCACATAGAACGGAACATAATCATCATCGCAAATCACAAGCGACGGAACACCGGAACTAAACATCACCACATCCGGGTGGCGGGACACCACAAAGAATCATCATCACTAACGCCAAGCGACGGAATACCAATCAGTCATCATCACCAGTCCAGGTGACGGAACACCATCACCACCAATCTAGGCAGTGGAACACCATCATCACCAGTCCAGGCAATGGAACACCATCATCACCAATACAAGCAATGGAACACCATCATCACCATTACAGGCGACGGAATACCATCATCGCCAGTACAGGCGACGGAATACCATCAACAGTTTTAGCCGGCAAACGGGATACTTCTTTTTTACAAAAACACGAATGTACCTGCTACACATCATGACAGAACGAGTCTGACAAAACAAGCAGCAGCCAATTCATGCAAACATATAGCGCCATTCAGCACTCTTCATTTACCGCTGAAACATGTTGGAATACTTCAGTACTACACACAAAAATAAACGATAAAGAAAAAATTACAACTGTACACAATTGATTGAGTTACGATCTGTCAATACAATTAACATTGAAAGGTAGACGCCTCTGCACCAGATTCATCGTCAACATCCGGAGGCAAATAACCTTTGGACATACTACGTAAACGGTCATGGGCATACTTGTAACTTCGTCTCAAATTCAAAGCTTGTAATTTGTATCTGTCACCTTCTAAGACCTCTACGACCCTGAACGGCCCTCGGTATTTGGGATCTAACTTGGTTTGGTTACGCTCCTTATTTTGTATCACCACAACAGTCACCCATCTTGGCAACTCTGGGCCACCTCCATCCGGTGCCCAAACAAACAACAGTCACCCAACCTGGCGACTCTCAGACAACCTCTCAGGTGTCCGCCCAAAAACACAGTCACCCTACCTGGCGACTCTTGGACCACCTCCCTCCGGTGTCCAACCACACTATCGCTTCCATGCGGCGATCTCAAACATCACCTCTTTCTGGTCATTGCCAACATCACCTCCCCGGTGATACGCCTGCGAGCCAAACGCACGCCACACACAGTTGTGGCCGCACAGCAACGAGAAAATAACTCGGTGTTTTACGCCTACGTCTACGAATGGCTGAGGCTATTGGCATCCAGTTGCGAAAAAATGTTTACGTCTAAGGTTCAAAATACAAACTAGTGAACGTTAAAATCACGGTCAAGTACAAAAGTCCTTACTCTGCACTAGTAGATGGTCGAGGTTCAGTCTCTCCATCATCAATTCTGTCCAAGTCAAATATACTGTCACTATCGGGCATTTAACGTAGTCTGTCCTCAATAACTGACGGTATTTGATATCTAAAGTGGTAGGTAACGCTTCTCCATTTGTAACAACACAAAGTTAGGTAACTTGTGAAACTAAGCTTTTGTCTAGAAATCAGCCAGTGGCGCTGCCTCAGAGCAATACACCACCCATCTCTTCCCAAGGGCTCCACTAGAAGTGACTAAGTGACCAAAAAAACTGAGGATGAGCAGCACCGTCCATCACGCCTATACCGTACCGCCAAACTAACCGCCAAGTGTAGCGTTTATTTTTTTTTTTACAATTGGTAAACAAACTATTTTATTGGGGTCCCCGAAACTCATATACCTACATAGGGTCTATACGATAGCGGGGCATTAAGGATGCCCTCGACAAATTCATCACGAAAGCTACTAAAAATAGGCAACAACTTTGGCCTATACTCAATGACAATATCAGTCCCAATACTACGAAATCTAATAAGGCTTTTTCACTCCATGTAAAGATGTCAGTCTCAATATTATGAAAGCTTAAAGGGGTTTCAATACTTTCAATTCTGGTTTAAGTTTGTTTAACCGAAACTCTAGTTAGCTAAATGAATCGTCATATTTACAATGAGTCCTCGTTCAAAATCTTCCGTTCAATCACGACGTTGTGTCACAAGTAAAAATCCGAAAGCATGTGAAAGAGTACTTTCCACTAGGCATCATTTTAGCTGCTAATGCAATCACTACTAGAAGGGTAAGGGACTAACTACTCTATTCGCATCCTTACCGACAGTAAAGCTGTTTTGTTATTGACAGACTCGTTTAAGAATACCGTCAATCATAGATTTAAAATATCTGAATCGATCATAATATCGTTCGTACTCGTCTGGCATAACAAGATATGACCATTCTGAACAATGCCCGTCAATATTACCCTCACTCGATATTTGTTCTGTACAGTAAACTTAAGAGTTGCCTACAAAAGTCAATAGTGCGTTAGTATTGAACACACTCCCGAAAGTCTATACACGAAACTTTCTTTAACGAGTGAACACTCAGTACCACCACAGATTAGGTAATAGTACTAGTACCACGTACGTACTACTTCCACTATCAAAACAAAAGGGGTACGACTCACCGGATTTTCGTAGCTCCGCGTACATCACGCACTTCGCTGAAGCTGCACGCGCCGCTTGCGTGGATCTCCGCTGCTGCCAGCACAGCCCACGCTGTCACCTCATTCCAATGGTCGTTCCGTAAGGGAGATATCGACAGTTGAGCGCCGTGCACGTGGATTAACTTCCGGTATATTCCGGTTGAATGCTGGCAATATGATTGCAGCAGATGTAGTCGATGGTGCTTGCATAACCTCAATCAATCGCAGCATGTTCTGGTTCTGTAGCACGAAGAATTGTTGCCAGTGGTTTTTATTTCGCTGCTCCATCATCAATTTTCACATTTTCCCGTCGTTGTCCACTTGTTGCGAGCGCAGGGAACTATCCAACTTCTGATGTCGAGGGTGGCAGGTGATGGTTAGGTTATGGATGGCCTCGTGGTTCACTCCTTAACTATTTCGGTTGTAGGTGTCGAAATAACAATGCAGCTATATCACAGAGGTCCTTCTTCAATAGTCTTGATCATTTGGTAATCGAAATTGTACAGGATGCCTTGGATAACAATGGATGCAAACGCGGTGATCACAGCGATGGCGTGACACGTCCATTTTTCTCACAGATCACCACTGCATGTGTTCTGCTCGACGCTCCGTCAAAAAGTGTCTGCTCCGAGACTGACGTCCAGCTAATCTGGCTTCTCCACAGATCTCATAAATTCTCAACTCAGTGTGGCATCACAAACAGCCTTCCGTTAATACATCATCTTTGCTACCACAAACGATCGTCTCACGAGTACAAGCGATCGTCACGCCACCACCGGTTTCACCCAGGTACTAATACCTGACGTTTGATCCAAACAAAGTGTAACTATGTAAACTTATCTCGAGCTGGTATTGGTCGCGTTTTCAATGACCCTCCGACATGTATATATACTCAGCGCTGAAGAAATTCTAATAGCGCGTTCTAGATGTTGTATTTCTTTTGTTCTCTCGTCGCTTGAGTTAAGGATCACGGGCGGGTTACTGCAATTGCCTCCACAGGATCGACGACCTGGTAAAGGTTGTGGGAGTGTGCCTAACATTGCTGCGCAAAAAGTCATAACATTTAGTGGCCCCTGACAGTTGTAGTTCAGAATCATATACGAGTACAAGTGTAACAAAACAAAACTTCAAAGAAGTTAGGTTTTTTCCATGTCTGTAAAATAAAATGATGTAATGGTTACTTGACAACAAAAGTCATACATAGAACATAGAGCGAATGATTTATTGTAAATAATATATATTGGTGTAAACGGTCCAGTGAGTCCTAACGATTATAATAGTAAAAGATACTTCGTGTATTTTAGTGACGATTTCATTAGAAGAGATTAAGTGAAAAAAAGTGAAGTGTATGATTGTTTGTGGCATAAATGACGTGCAAAATCGTCGTCGTCGTCGTCATATCTCTGAAACTGTTCACCGGAAGATGTTTTTAAGCTGTTGTATTGGGGTGGTCTCGTCATAAACTGCAACGGCGAGTACATCATCTACCTTCGATTCGCTGACGATATCATGGTAATGGCTGAGACCATGCAAGACTTGCACAATGCTCAATGGCCTAAGTAGAACCTCTCAACAAGTTGGTTTTAGAATAAACATGTACAAGACGAAAATTATGTAAAGCGTCCGTAACGCGCCTATTCCTCTGAAGGTTGGTTTCTTTGTTAGCGAATATGTAAACCTGTGACAAACAGTCTAGATCGACTAGGCAGCGTTCGGAAAGCTTTGCAATATCTTCACGTACCAAATACCAAGTTCTTCGACCAGTGTATGTTGCCAGTAATGCCATACAGAACTGAGACATAGTCGCTTACTATGGCTTACTATTGCTCGTAGAACAGATGGCCGTTGGGGCAGTAAAGTTCTCGAGTGGCGACCACGCACCGGAAAGCGTAGTGTAGGCAGGCCTCCCACTCGGTGGACCGATGACCTGGTGAAGGTCGCGGGAAGCCGCTGGATGCGGGCAGCGCAGAACCGGTCGTCGTGGAGATCCTTGGGGGAGGCCTATGTCCAGCAGTGGACTTCCTTCGGCTGATATGATGATGATGATGACTATTAACAAGGCTCAAGGTCATCCAAAGGGAAATGGAGCGTGCTATGCTCGGACTTTCCCTGCGTGATCGAATCAGAAACGAGGAGTTCCGTAGCAGAATCAAAGTAACCGAAATTGCTCTCAGAATCCCTTAACTTAAGCACATAACTCGTAGAACAGATGACTTTTGAGACAGTTATGTTCTTTTGTAGCAACGAGCACCGGAAAACGTAGTGTAGGTAGGCCTCCCACTCGGTGGACCGATGACCTGATGAAGGTCGCGAGATGGCGCTGCATGCGGGCAGCACCGGACCGGTGGTCGTGGAAATCCTTGAGGGGGGCCTATGTCTAGCAGTGGACGGTTTCGGCTGATATGTTTATTATTGTATAAATATATTATTTTGTCAGCGCTACAACGTGGCCCAAAATCATTTGTAAAATCACTTGTCAACATTATTTTGGGCCACCTTGTAGATAAGTCCGTTTAATCACATCCCCAGGGATATGGTTAGTATGTAGCAGTTAATATTAAAAAAAAGGGTTCATAGCTAGCTTACTAGAAATATAATGATAACATAATAACCAGTATTATAATTAGATAATAGTAGAGTTGTGTCTTACCAAAGCTGAATTCAGACATTATTTTTAGACAGGCCCAGCCCAGTTTGGGGTGACAGTTAACCTGTATTAGATAAACTAACTTCATAAATACATTTTTTATGTCTTGTATTTAAGACTTATGTCTTTTTTATTTGATTGGGAACATTATTGCAAATGTCATTTTGACATTATCATCTATTTCGTTGTAGAAACGATGACAGACACCCCGTAGTTGATATACTGGATTTCCCGATCGGAATTTTTATTTTCGTAACTTGACGTTTCAAGACATAATGCTATACGATGTTTGAAATCGTCTCTATATCCTCTACCTTACGAGTAAATAGTTTTATTATGCAATCAAGAGACTGTAGTAGTTCATGGTCTGGTATATAGAAACTGTGGAAACTGTGTCAACCACACAACGTCAACTATAACCCGTTCATCATTCGTTCCATCTGTAACTTCAGTTTCAAAATTTTCTCTCTTTAGTGTAGGGTCAGCTTTCATTAGACGGACTCTAGATAGTTATCATACCTGATTAAATATCTTTGTCAGGGCTCCGTCAACCTGGGGTTTTTAGCCCCGGTTGTAGCCCTAGTTGTGCGAGGCTCCTTTTTGCGATAAAAAACTAACCGTTAAACTACACAAATGAACTATAAATCAACACATATTTTTTCTCAGTACATTTTCATACAAAATAGGGCTTCAAAAAATAACGATTATTTATTTAAATGAAGAATACTAAAAAAAACACAACATTCTAAGAAGAAAGCGTAACAGTAAAATGGGAAATTGTCCATTCATTTTGTAGAAATAAATAATCGTTTTTTTTTGTCTTTAGCTGTATAATAATTTGTTTTTTTTTTTGTTTTCTTCATTAAAAAAGTAATCGAACTTATTTGAAGCCCCCTTTTGTATAAAATGTAGAAAAAAAAAGTCATCTGTATTATACAACAGGTGAGTTTTTTTTAACGGTCCGTATGGGGAAATTCTAAACTATAAGAAATAGAGAAAAACGCTCTTAGGAACCGTGATATCAATTTTAGAGAAAATAAGAATGGCAGTTAAAAATATTTAAAAAAACTTGATAGCTTCGGAAATATGGCTTTTTAAAAAAATATGTTTTTGTTATTTTGATTATATATCACGAAACAAACGAAAATTATACGGAGACCATAGGTTTAAAGTTGCTAGAAGTTGTTGAAATTATGAACTTGTAATTTACATTTTATCAAAGATACATTTTATTATACAATTGATATGATGGATAATTGAAATGAAAAAAAAATATCTACCACTTGCCTTAGTCCTAAGAATCTAAATTTATATTAAAAATTGTTAGAAATTTCCTCCACTTTCGCCTAAGCACATTAGACTTCCCCAAGTTGTATTTCTCAATGAAATGTATGGTATTGTGTTTAGCATTTGACGGACTGAATATTTTTAATATCAACAGTGTCATAACGTTTTTTGTATACTTCATTTTTTAAGAGACCCCATAGAAAAAACATGGGCGTTAGATCAGGTGACCGCACTGGCCACTAGACTTCGCCATAGGTACCTATCCAAGTGTTCCTAAAACTTTCTTTGAGGTAATTTTGTGCAAGGCAACTATAGTGCGCAAGGGCTCCATCTTTTGGAACCTCATGTCCGTATTACTGCCAAAGGCAAATCATCTATCAGTCAACACTAACCTCTTGACACTAGTCGATTACGTTTCCCAGAATATGGATCGAGGTACTCAAGTGGACGTGGTTTACTTCGACTTTCTCTAGGCTTTTGACCGTGTCGACAATGATGTCCTACTTCGAAAGCTCAGTGCTCTCGGCTTCACGCCTAGGTTGCTTACCTTAATCGCAGATTACCTTCGCGACCGGCAGCAGTTTGTGCGCCATGGGGGTTTTGTTTCTAGTTCATATCACACTCGTTCTGGTGTAAGCCAAGGTTCTATTCTTGGACCTCTACTTTTCACCTTAATGATTAACGACTTAGACAAGGTTCTCAAGCAGTCAATGTGTTTACTGTATGTGGATGACCTTGAGCTTGTTCTTAGCGTGAAGCAGGAGTCCGATTATGACTTGCTTCAGGAGGATATTGATGCAGTGTACAAAAGGAGTGTAGCCAATAAACTACTGTTTAACACTAATAAATGCTGCACCATGTCCTTTACACGATCTGTCAATCCCTTACGTGCAAGGTATCTGCTTGGAGAGGAAGACATCCCCCGTGTTGGCTCCGTTAGGGACCTCGGAGTACTCTTCGATCCGGGGTTCACGTTCCGTGAGCATGTTCAAACCCTAGTTGCCAACTGCTACGACGGTAGGCTTGGATTCGTACTACGAAATGCTCGGGATTTCCGCGATCCTAAAGCTATACAACTTGTGTACACAGCACTTGTGCGAACCAAAATTGAGACAGCCTCAACTGTCTGGAATCCTTATGAGGATAAGTATATCTTGCAACTAGAGAAAGTCCAGAAAGCTTTTCTACGCTTTCTGTACAAGAAAAAGTTTGGGTACTACCCATTCATGTACCCCACGAAGTTTCTTCTCGGAGTACTTGGCCTTAACTCCTTGGAAACAAGAAGAAACTGTGAACTTATGATGGGCGCCTGCCGGATATTGAGGGGTGAAATACAATTCCCCCAGTTGACGAGTTTCTTGCGTCTATTCACGCCCGACAAGCGCATGGCACTTCGTAGGCCGCGCTTGCTCGCGCCGCCGCTGTGTCGCACCGTGGCGCGGCGTCACGCGCCGCACGCTGACTTGTTCGCTGACCACTGGGCCGGCCTATTCCAAGAGTGTTTGAGATTTTGTGAAAGGGATGGAAGGGTGAGTTCTGTTGGTGTATGAGTTATTAGTGTGAATAAATGTATTTGTTCTTTTTATGTAGGCACTTATTTTCATAATAATATTTTGATAATACTGTGAATAGGTAATAACTGTAATGCAGTGTTGTAAAGAAATAAATAAAAATAAATAAAATCTAAATCATCGTCAAGATTTCTGAGAATATCTACGTATGCTGGACCTCGAAGGGTCCCAGCGTGAAACTGAATGGACACGACTTTATTGTCCAAAATCCCGCACCAAAATTAAATGAAAATCTAATTTAGTTGCTGCTTTCAGTGGCTGGCAAAGGATAATGGTTGTTGCGCCGGTTATACATCCCTGGAATGATACGTGTCTTTATATGTTTACGTCATAAAAACGCTTAAAATATCGTAGAAGTACCAGTTTACCATTATTTGAAAAATTAGTCTCATCCGTCCAAAGAATTCAGCTCAAAAATTTGTGTCCCGTGCTACACGGTGGATAACCCAATTACAGAATGCTGATCTTTTGGCATGATCGCTTTCGACAAGATTCTGAACAATATATCCTTGTCGATACGGTTTGTATTTATACTTTTTAAGTATCCTCATTACAGTACGCTGTGCAATCTTCGACAAAATATCCGGAAAGCTCTCGACGAAACACAAAATATTTATTTCGACATCTCGACTGATGATGTAGGAATGTTTTTGTGAGGCTTCATAAAGTTTCCATACCTCAGTAAATTATTCAAAATTGTAGTCAAAGTATGGCGACTTGGCATTTCTCTCGGGGGGCATTCATTACGATATCAGTCAACTGCCAATGTTTGGTTCCTGTTACTTAAATGATACCCTCTCGATAAATCCATTTTTTCGAAATTTGACTACGATCGAGGCATTTTACCTAATTAGTTCACATTGAATTCACAACACAACTAATTAATTGACTAAATTATGCTTTTAATGAATGACAGAAACACACAGCTTATTTTTTTAAAGTCTGAATGTTTTTTTTTCCTTTTTTATGAAAATCGGCCAGTAAGTTAGTTTCCACATAATTATCAAAAGAAAACTAAAACGTAAATTTTAACAACTTCTAGCAACTTTAGACCTATGGTCTCCGTACAATTTTTGGTTTGTATATTGATAAACAATCGAAATAACAAAAACATTTAAAAAATCATATCTCCGAACATATTAAGATTTTTTTATTTATTAAAACGCCATTTTTATTTTATAGTTTAGAATGTCGAGCTTCGATGGCTTGTCGAGCGAGCCTTTTATAGTTGGGAGGAATTTGTAAATTATAAATAACCGTTTTTTATTATTTTTGTTTCTTTTCTTGAAAGAAAAATGTTTCAAATTTAATGTATTTTTTTGCTTTGTGTGATGTACCTACTTAAATGTATAGTAATCTAATTTTATACTTACAATTCTTTCTTGACTTGTAAATGCATTATCCTTTACCAATAAATGACCATTATGACTATTATGAATTTCCCCATACTGACCCTTAAAAAAACTCACACTGTATATCACGGATTTATCTATTTCACTGAGACATATGCCTAGATGTTAGTTAATCACTCACCAGAAATGAGAACGCGTGTAAAGTGTGTCGGCTCTTGCATATTATTCTCCACGGGTATCACGATGCCGGCGCAAGACATGGCGAACACCGTCATACCAAGATACTGAAAAAAATCATCGAATCCGCCGACTCTCCCCAGACCGGAATAGGAAGGGTTGTTGGAAAAAGAGTAGTATATGGCCACGGCAATGATTACACCTGAAATGTTATTGTTATTGTGAGAATTGGTATAATACACTACACTATAAACTTCGTTGCAGGCCCTAGCTTGTCACATAAATATAGGAACCCTTAAAAAAAATTTTGTCTTAAAAAATATAGCTGTTACGCACATAATAAAATATAAATTTTTAGAAAAGCTCCTTGGTTTATTAAAATTATTTATTTCAGATAGTCAATCCATAATGTGATAACAGACATCATAAAAAACTAAGTATCAACAGAAATGTCAAAAATATCAATCATAATAATGAAAAAAATAAAAATTTTAAAGGTTTTAAAATTACTGAATATTGTATTTGAGTGAAAAAAGGCCTAGAAGTGCATTATTTTACCAAAAACCCCGGCCAAGTGTGAATCTGGCTCATTCAACAAGAGATACGTCCTATCGCATAATACACTAGCGAGCGTTAAATCCCTTTTCTTTGCAATACTTCAAATTTAAATAAAATTATTTCTTATATTTATTTTATTAATGTTGAATTAAAGTTTTGTTATTTTTTTATTACCATCGAAATAATGATTAAATTAATGATATAATTATTATTTTTTATCCATGATGTTAACTCACTTGAGGGATAACGCAAAAATACACCAAAGCTTATTTTCATAATATCACCTCATATGCGTCCCCACCGAGGGGCTCGAGCCTACCCTGAATTAGGGCGATCGGGCCTTAGGCAACCTCGCGGGCCCAGTGCGGGTCGACTTCACACACGGCCTTCGAGTTTCTTCGCAGGCGTGTGCAGCAGGTTTTCTCGCGATGTTTCCTTACACCGTAAAAGCTTCGGATAAACGTACATACAAACAAACGCCTACGCTGAATTCAGTTTGGGACCTGAGCGCAAGTACGAATCACACTTGGCTGGTTTTGAAGGTTTCGTACCTAAAGGGTGCCAACGGGACCCTATTACTAAGGGTGAAGGGGGGTTGGCAGTCGCCTCCTAGTGTGGGAGTAGGGTAGGGATGCTTGTGGACCTAAAAACCCTATTGCAATGCTACCTCTCTCTCCGGCGCCCCCCGGGCAACATGGTTAGTGACCAGAGTAAGGCCTTGTATGACGGCAGCTCTGTTCTCTAGCGATGGCTAAGACTGCCACGGTGGGCTCATGGTAGAGAATGGACGGGTTCCTCACCATTGGCTACTATGGGCGCACAATTATCGTGCTCATATCGTCCCTGCATGGCGGACTGACTTACTCGCTTAGGTCAGTTTGTGATGCTGGGGGGAGATGAGCACTACTGCAAGAGTCCTGTGGTCAAGCTCTTGTGGCTCTGTCATCATACAATATTGATGGCAGAGGGGGGGTTGACCACCCGCGTGTTTTTGCCGTGCGCGGGGACCCGTACGGAGGGATGACGGGATCCTGGTGGTTGAGTCGACACGGGTTGGCTACACACCACTTTGGCCCGAATTTCCTCTCACACGGGAGGTCGCCGGGGAGCCAAAGGCGATCAATCGGCTAAGGTGCCTGTCCCTCTGACGGCCACCAGGCGAGTGTCCGGGGGTGATGGGGTCTACAGGGAGCAGTGCGCATTGTTAGTGCTAGAAATGGCGCGAAGCAAGACGTGCTGTGTACCTCGTGGGCAGCTCACCCAGGGATGCTATACCCCTTGATAACCCTGGTGTCTATTAAGGCATCCCCAACGTTGAGGACTCCATGGAGGGTGGGGAGTCAAGGTGGTGAAGGATAAACCGTATAACTATGGATGATCTAAATAAAAACAAAAACTCAGGGGAACTGTCCGACAAGGGCGGGTCCCATAAGGTCTCAACGCCCGCGAGGGCGGGGACAAAGGGCATCTTTGCCAAGGGTACCGTACCTGCCAGGGGAGGAAACTCAACGGTGACAAGAGGTGGGCGGGGCACTTCTCGGGGTGCTCTGTCCTCTCGTGGCGCCAGGGTTTCGGAACCAGGCAGGGGGGGCGCGTCGGGGAGGGGGGCTAGGGCGGGAATCGGACCGCATGGCAGTGTCGGAACTGGCGGTGGGAACGCTGCGGCAGGCGATGGTCCCTCTGGGGCTGTCAATGCTGCGGTACCCGCTGCTGGGACCGTTATTGCAGGTGCGGGAAGTGCCCTGCCTGACGCTACCGTCAGAAAGAAGAAACGGCTGAGTGGCAGTCAGAAGCGGAAACGCACTCTGAACAGGCAGGCAGCCGTTGCTTCTGCAGGGATGCCCACCGAAGGGCCATCAAAAAGGGCTAGGGAGGTCAGTAATGAGGCCACTGACCCGTCGGGAGACTCCAAGCGGTCCAAAATTCAGGACAGCTCGTTTAAGGAGGCACTGACGAACGTCAGAATGGCGGTTATTACTGAGGACCACCCTTCGAGAACGATCACGGCGGAAATGGTATCCTCCATAAGGAATGCCATATGGGAAATGCTGGAGGAAACTCCAGACCCACTGCCGGTCGTCAACGCGGGAACATTGGTTGCGGGGGCCATGCACTTCTCGTGTGAAGGGCAGGCGTCTGCGAAATGGCTTTGCGGACTTAATGGCACTCCCATTAAGGACGTAAAGCTAAAGGTGATCAGCGCCAAGGATCTTCCAAAACCGGTCAAAATGGCATGGAAGACGAAGAATAACTGGTGCCTGGACATCACCCGGGTTCTGAGCGTAATTCAACGCTACAACCCTGCCCTCAAGACCAGTGAGTGGAAGGTGGTGGACACACTGGTCGAGGAGGGTCATGTGAGACGCATAGTTCTGATGGACAGGACCTCTGCTGATCACATCAAGGCGAAGGGCTATTGCCTCCAGTCGGGCATGGACAAGAGCACCTTCAAACTCCTGGAGGACACCGAAGGGAGGGTGGAGGAGCCTGTCGGTGCTGTCGTGGGGGCGATAGTCCCACGATCGAGTCCAGTGGAGACGGTAGCGGAACCCGAACCGCAGCCGAACACAATGGAGGTAGTGGAGCAGGGACAGCCTCCATCACCGGCGACGTCACAGAAGACGGACGATCTGCTGGAGGAGATTGGCAACCTAGGGTTGGCATCATCTCCTCTGGCTGTCGGCGATGTGACGGAGAGTGAGGCACCCAGTGGTGGCCAATAACTGGCCGCCACACCCCGGCGAACACTCAAATTCGCGGGTCTAAGGTGTGTACAGGTAAACCTACAGCACTGTAAGGCAGCAACGGCTCTTTTAGCCAGACAGCTGCAAAGTAATAAATTTGATATTGCCCTCATACAGGAACCTTACATTAGAAAGGGACTAGTATCGGGTTTGGGTAGGGCGGGTGGATCCATAGTCTACAACTGTCTTGCTAATGATATGAGGACTTGCATCTATGTCAGAAATGGCGTAGATGCAATGCCCTTATACGATTTCTGTTCCAGGGATCTTACAACGATTAAGATCCTTAAAGGGGGCAGGAGCGAGGTCATCATGGCCTCTGCCTACATGCCCTATGAGGAGACGGAGCCACCTTCACCTGCTGTGAGGGAGCTAGTCGAGCACTGCGGTAAGAATCAATTTGATCTTATTATAGGATGTGATGCTAATTCACATCACACGGTCTGGGGGAGCACAGATATCAATAAAAGGGGGGAGGACCTATTAGAATACATAGTAAGTTCTCCGCTACAAATTCTAAATAGATGCAATGAACCAACGTTCGTCAATTCTAGAAGGGCCGAGGTCATTGACATCACGGTTGCCTCAAACAGGGCAAGTAAGGACATAATTAATTGGCATGTATCTAACGAAATTAGTGGTGCTGATCATAGGTACATATGCTTCGGGTACAGAACTGATAACCAGATACAGACTGTACGAAGGAGAAACCCACGGAACACTGAATGGGAATCTTACGTGACGGATCTAAGGGATGAATTAGGTGAAGTGCGAGGTAAACTAAACTCTGTACTTGACATAGAGATCGAGGCGGATAGGATTGTTAACGCGATACGAACTGCCTGGATTAAAAACTGTCCTGAAAAAGCTGTCATGGCTAAAAAGGATTTGTGGTGGAGCTCTGATCTTGAAAAAATGAGGAGAGACACAAGACGGGCATTCAATGAAGCCAAGAAGAAAAATGACTTCACTGAGTACTCAAGAGCTCTTACTAAATTTAACCTAGAAGTTCGTAAGAGAAAAAGGAAAAAGTGGAGAGAACACTGTCAAAGTATTGACAATATTCCTGAAGGAATGAGACTCTCAAAGGCGCTCTCTGTTACAAAATCAGATCAGCTAAAATCTATTAGAACCGAAGAGGGAAAACTAACTGAATCTGGGAAGGAAACATTGGAAGTGATGTTTAGAACCCACTTCCCGGGCTGTGAAATAACAGATAGCGAAAAGGATGACCCAGTAACTCGGAATGAGCTGAATACTCAAACGAGGAAAAAAGACTGGGACGTAGCTAAGAAGGTAGTAAATGAGCAAAAGCTACTATGGTCTATAGGTAGCTTTCAACCATTGAAATCGCCAGGACCAGATGGGATCTACCCCATCCTACTACAAAAAGGATCAAAGGCGCTACTTAAGCCATTATGCAGGCTATACAAAGCGTGTATCGCCTTCGGATATATTCCTAAAATCTGGAGACGTGTGAAGGTTGTCTACTTGCCAAAGCCAGGAAGAGACAGATATGATGAACCGAGGTCTTACAGACCCATAAGCCTTTCGTCATTCCTGCTAAAGGCTTTGGAAAAGCTGGTCGACAAACATATAAAGGAGGGTCCTTTGCGGAAAAAACCACTTCATGGACTACAATGTGCATATCAGTCTGGCAAGTCGACTGAAACAGCACTTCACCTTGTAGTATCACGTGCTGAAAGAGCGTTGGAGAACCAGGAAGTATGTGCTGCTGCCTTCCTTGACATAGAAGGAGCCTTTGATCGCACTACTTTCGAGGCAATCAAGAATGCAGCTATCTCCCATGGCATAGACCAAACGTTATGCAAATGGATAGATATCATGCTTAGGAAGAGAATTTTAACATCTTCACTAATGGGGGACGAGGTTACTGCCACCACTACAAAAGGATGCCCACAAGGTGGTGTTTTGTCACCAACACTTTGGAGCCTAGTGGTCAACTCGCTCCTACAGGAGCTGAACACCGGACCTCTTTACACGATTGGTTATGCTGACGATCTAGCTATACTAATCAGCGGCAAATTTCCGAACATAGTATCGCAAATAATGCAAAAGGCCTTGCAAAAAGTTGAAAGGTGGTGTGGTGAAAATCACCTGTCGATTAACCCTAGCAAGACAACGGTTGTACCATTCACAAGGAAAAGAAACCTACAAGGTTTACAAACTCTCAAACTGTATGGTACAGAACTAAACTGGTCCACGAGCGTCAAATATCTAGGCATGACCTTGGATAAAGAACTAACGTGGAGTCTGCACACAGAAAGGATCATGGTCAAGGCCACAAAAATCTTTGGTATGCTAAGATCTGCGTACGGAAAGACCTGGGGCCTGAAACCCAGAGTCATTTATTGGCTATACACAATGATAGTAAGACCCATTATTACTTATGGCAGCATTGTGTGGTGGCCTAGAACGGAGTTAGGCACGTGCGGGCAAACACTGACAAAACTTCAGCGGTTGGCCTGCCTGGCAATTACCGGAGCATTTCGTACAACACCTACTGCATCTATGGAAATGCTGCTAAATCTAAAGCCGCTTCAAATACACATTCAGACAGAGGCGGCCAAGGCCCTACACAGGTTATCGTTAAATGGCATGTGGAATTTTGACATGCCCAAAACCAGACATACCAATCTACAACTAGACACAGGTATGGAAAGGCTTATGCGCATGGGATGTGACAAAATACAGACTGTGCACATATTCAAAAAAGAATATAAAATCTATGTTCCTACGAGGGAAGAATGGAGTAAAGGACTTAAACAACAAGGACCAAACACTCTTACATGGTATACAGACGGATCGAAAATGGAGTCTGGTGCTGGTGCAGGCGTTTATGCTAAGGATTACTCAGCGAGTATTAGTCTAGGGCAATATGCAACAGTCTTCCAGGCGGAGACTTATGCTATCATTGCATGTGCACATGAGATTATAGACAAGGAAGTCAAAGACAAAACCATCTATATTCTCAGCGATAGCCAAGCTGTTCTTAAAGCTCTTGACTCCTTCAAGGTTGACTCCGGGCTAGTACTAAATTGTGTAAAGGTCCTTAATAAGGTGGGCCGACACAACAAACTGCAACTGGTCTGGGTCCCTGGACACGTAGGAGTGGAAGGCAATGAAGAAGCAGACAAACTGGCTAGAATGGGATCACAAACAACAATGTGTGGTCCAGAACCGAGGATAGGGCTACCAAGGAGCACTATTATAAGGGCATTAAAGGAACAGGCCGAGGGAAGACACAGATTGACATGGCTATCCAGAGATGGACATAAACACTCTAAGCTCTTCATCGGTGAGGTCACCACAGGGGCAACCAAGTACATTTGGAATAACAGCAGGACGCGAGTCAGGGCGATAACAGGAGCGTTGACGGGCCACTTTGCCACAAACGCACACCTGCAAAAAATCGGCCTGACGCACGACCCGACCTGCAGGGCCTGTGGTGAAGATATAGAATCAATGGAACACTTACTGTGTCACTGCGATGTCCTGGCTAGCAAGCGTATGTACCTCCTAGGTGATGGCTACCCAAAACCGGAGGACTACAAGCACCTTCCAATCAGCGGAATTGCTGCATTAATGCAGCACATCTTCGACTAGGTTGGGGTGCAAAGGTTATAGGGGTAGACACAAAAGATCCCATTGGGTCGAAGTGTCGCTGTAACTGCAGCCCCCACTTACAAAGATAAGATAAGATAAGATAAGGGTCCGCTGTCCGTCAGTCTGTCCGTGGGCCTGTCAGGGGGCTGTTTTTTATGAATCGTAAAAGCTAGACAGTGTAAATTTAATTATTTTTTTTAACTTGTAGCATAGTGCGCAACCTCTCGCGTGCGAGTCCGACTCGCATTGGCCGGTTTTTTTTGAAGAATTGCATTACTATCACACCAAGTTTATCGCTTGCATGTAAATAAACGTTTAAAACATGTTTCTTGGATGCGGATCTACCATAAATTTTCATTATTGGTTTTTTTTCTTATGAATAATAATTTATTGGGAAATCCGCCACAATACACTGTGTGCAAATTTCAATAACTGTTACGGTTTAAAAGATACAGCTCTTTAAAAGGCGGACAGGCAGACGGACAGGTAGGCTTAGTAATAGAGCCCAGTTATTATCCTTTGGATACGGAACCATTAAATGCAGCTTCGTTATTTATTGATATTTTCACACTGTCTGCCATTATGATAAACTTTGCTATAAAGGCTTTTAAGAATGCCATAAGCCTGTAAAAAACTAGGGCCTGAAGAACTTATTATTTTCTGATGAACCCCAATTTTTGTATAAATTCAACAAAGGTAATAATAGCTTTATAGCACAATAGCACTTGAAGACGTAGCGTGGTCAGGCCTCCTGCTTGGAAGACCGACAACCTAGTAAAGGTCGCGGGAAGCCGCCAGATGCGAGCAGCGCAGAACCAGTCGTCTTGGAAATGCTTGGAGGCCTTTGTCCAGCAGTGGACCTCTTTCGGCCGATATGATGATAATGAATAAAAATAGATATAATGAATAAATATAATATAGTTAAGAGATTAAATATTTAGATTTAAAAGAATATCATCCATCGTTCGTAAATGATTTTTCTAAGACCGTTATTTTAGAATCATGTGTAAGTACTGCAATATAGTACTTTCCAACTTGGATATTAACAAGATAAGGGTTCATGACCCCTATTCGAAAAATAATTGACCTATTAAAAAATCTACTCCTCACTGCACAGCGCCATGCCAATACGTGGCATGCCAAAGTGGGCGCACTGCAAGGCAAATACCATAATCAAATTGGCACCAAAGAAAGGCAGGAACCTGGAGTTTTTAATTAATTAGAGCAGCGACAAACACTGCAGGGACAAACGCCCCTACTAAATTAAAAAGATTCCGCTCTTACCTAAAAAGACGTTGGCTAAGGAAAATGGTGCTAGCCGCTTCAAATGTTAAATTAAAGTGATTCCACTCTTACCTAAAAGGACGTTGGCTACTAAGGAAAATGGTGCCAGCCACCTCAAATGTTTGAGCAAGCAAATGCAAACGCATGGGATCATCACTATCAACAGGTAAAGTCTTAAGTGCATCCATACTGCAAAATACAAACATATTTATTTATAACAAAAAAATAGTATAAAACATTTAACATAGGTATTAGGGACTCTGTAGGGTTTCTCTATAATTTATGAAAAATGTGAGCATTCGTTCGTAAAAATCTACAAGTTAAGGTATGTTATATGGAGGGTGTTCTTCATTGGTATGTCAACCCACCAAACGACTGATCAGAGATATTTACTATTAAAGATTTGATCAATAATTAAATTAATTTCCTATGCTGTAGAACTATTGCGATCAAAACGTTCAAAATAGTGTTAGAATGATGATGAGTACATACACCGTTTTATACCATATCTAAACTAGTAACTTGTAAATTAACTAAAATTGTTATTGCAAAACACTTAATGCCTAGATTCGATGTAATAGTGCATCAAATGTGGTTAGAATAATTTTGCAAAACAAAAAGGGGCTAAGAATAAATAAACTTCTTGATTGATTGCCTCTCATCGCAACACCACATTTTAGTCACGGAGACATGCACTTTTGCTAAAACGATAAAAGGTAGAAGACCATAAAACCTTCAAGACAAGTAAAGCTACTTTAACTAAATAGTGGCTCAACATGCAGTATATTCACGTGAACCTTCCAGACATACCATTTATGACCCCATAAAAAAGGAAAAGACGACGATCAATGTAATTACTTGAATGTTAGTGCACAATTAACAAACATATCGACCTGTGGGTCTTAATGCTTGAGCTGATGATCGAAGCGTGAAACTTAATGGGGTTTCTTAGTGCAAATCTTTGCATCGACTTTTATACAAAATAGTAACTTGAAAGATACCAAAGTAAAAGATACCAAGTCTCGGAGATGGAGAATCGTCACTCTAGGTTATAAAAACCTAGACGACTAACCTAGAGACTCCTACGCGACGACTATTATATTATTTTCTACTTTTTAGCTGTTATTTTGTCGGATGTATTTTTTTATTCACAATTGGTAAACCCTTGACAACATCTCACCTGGTGGTAAGTGACGATGTTGCCGAAGATGGAAGCGGGCTTACCAAGATTCCCCAACGCAATGGGGAACTGGCTATCTTATCTTCATGCCGGAACACAACAATGATATCAACATTGATATTTGGCGGCAAGACTTAGATAAGATGGTGGTAGCTAGCCAGGCGAGTTTAGAAAATGCCCTACCACCAACCAAACCGAGTCTTACAATTGACCCCGCCGGGAATCGAACCCACGACCTCCTGTGTAAAGCCAGTGAACTTTGCCTCTGAGCTACGGAGGCGGTTAATTTAAGTTTTATTTCATGTTTTTAAAACTTTACGTATCCCAAACACGATACCTTTCTGTGACGATCCCCGTCAAGGTCTCCACAAAACAGCAATCACCCAAGATAACGTTGATACCGTGCGTAAGCTGAGGAACGTACGTTGAGGAAGATCGACTTGTGACATATCGTGAAATTTAGGCAACATTTGACATTGGCATGAGTCAAATACAAATCTTGTATAAACAATTGGGTTTCAAATATTCGTATTTACACCCCTTAGTTTTTGAATGTCAATAAAATATTCGAAAAAATATCATAACAAATCTGAGAAAAATCAGGTTTTGCCGATGGATCCCGCATTCGCTCTGTGAGGAGCAAAAAGCGGCTCGGGTTACTTGGTGCGTCAGAACTCTCGAGAGATTCCACGGAGGATCTTCAAATGTTGTATAAAAAATCCTATTAGGTGACGAATCCTGGATACACGCATACGAACCCGAAACAATAAACTAGTCACGATTTTGGTTGTTCAAAAATAAACTGAAGCCAACAAAAGCACGAACAGCACGTAGCGTTGCAAAAAAATGGTAGCCAAGTTTGTCTGGAAAACCGGCTATCTTGTGAATATTCCTCTTAAGGGACAAAGAACGGTCAATGCAGATTGGTATCCTAGCATTTGTTTGCCGCAGTTCGTCTCAGAGAACTGCAACCGCCACATCATCCTCCGTCACAAAAATGCGAACTCCCATACCGCCTACAGAACAAAATAGTTTTTGGAGCAAGAAAACATTGAATTGTTAGACTATCCGCCGTACAGCCCGTTCAACTTAAGCCCGAATTATTTTTATACTTTCCCCAATTCAAAAAAAATGCGTGCTCAACGATTTTTGTCACCTGAAGAAGCCGTAGACGCCTACAAAATGGCTATTTTGAAAACCCCAACTTCATAATGGAATGAGTGCTTTAATAATTGGTTCCATCGAAAAAATGTGTCAAGTTTCAAGGAGAATACTTCGAAAATCATTAAATATATTTTCCCCTAATAATGTTGTATCACTTCCTTGTATCCCGAAATTTTCAGTGCCGCCCACATACACAAATACACAGATACACATGTTAAACTTATAGCACCCCTCTTTTTGCGTCGGGGGTTAATACATATAATAGTGTACAGAAATATGGAAGCAACTGCAAAATTTTGATTGCATACTGGTCGTACATAAGGCTCGCTATCTCAGAATGACTATGTTTGGTTTCACCCTAGCTGCGGCAATGTAGACACTATCTTTTCCCTAGAGTCCAGTAGGACGAAATCACACGGGAAAAATAAAAATCCTTTACACATGACGTTTACAAACCTGTAGAATTACCGAGCACTCTATGTAAGACTCCGAGGCCACCAGCGACTTTCAGTACAGAACATCATCTAACGCAGTTGATTAGACCATACTCAACGAGGCCACGGAATCAGCGGCGTCCATTATGAACAGCGAAGTTAATTTTAATATTATTTAACGACATGATTTAAGAATATAGAATTTTAAAATTGTTCCAGGTATATTTTGCGCCAACATTGAATGGCTCTCAGATCCCATTAAATTCCACACCGCACCTAACGTGCACCCGTTGCACAAGAAACTACTAGGTTACGTTTGTAAAAAACAATGTTCTTTTTAAATTGTTATTCTTTTGTTTTTTTACTAAGAACTTCTGGGCCATGATGAATTTATGAAGGGCTGCTTCCCCTTTCTTTGAAACGCAAGCACATTGATATGTGCATACTGTTGAGTTTTGTTGGAAATGACTTTGGCGCGCCTGCCTCATAATTTATTTTGTCGACGATCTTATTTGGTTAAAATATATTCTGTTTACTTATTTTACATTTTTCTTTTATTGAGGGTCATGAGTACGGACAAGGTACGGACACACACATGGTGTCTTTAGTCATCCCACGATGTGGCGTGACTTTGCCGTTCATGCTCACCTGTCACACCACAACAAGGTTATCAAAACGACCTCACGGAGCGGCTATTCTACGATGTTTTGTTTTAAGTTGGAACTGAAGTTGCGTAGGTACTATGTTTTGTGTAAAAGAGTAGGAATAATTTCATTTAAACTTAGATCCAAAATCCAAAATCTAAAATCCGGTGATGCTAAGTGCAATACTAGGCAACCGCCGTCTATTCCTTGGATAGCACGGTTAATTGTGCCACACGATAAGAGAGAGAGAGAGAGAGAGAGAGACCAAATTTTTGTTTTATCTCTATTAGCACTAAAATCTTACACTTGATAATTGATTACTTTACTTACCGGGGGCCTGGCCATATTCAACGTTTTTTATGTTATTCTCAGCCAACTGTTTGATCGTCCTCGCTATTAATATCTGGTAAGTGCAACAGCTACCAAAAAGATCTATGGCAATAATAACATCAATCGAATATCTGAAACCAAATACAGAAGATTCAAAAGTTTCGTAGCGTTTTCCATGACAAAGCACTCCGGCAAACGTGTCTTGATAATTAAGACCATTTAAAGGATCATATATATGAGAAAAATGGTGACATCATATCGGCCTCAATATGTCCGCTACTGGATAAAAGCCTCACCGTGGATTTGCACAACATCCTGTCCTACGCTGCCGCATCCAGAGGCTCCCCGCAATATTCACTAGGTCAGTGGCCCACCGAATAGGAGACTTTTCTACGCTACGTCCTCTTCCGGTGCGCGGTCACACTCGAGTACTTAACGTCCCCAACTGCTTTTCGTTCAAAGTAACTATTTATCTCGCTTACTGCTACTTCAGTGTACAGATTCTATGAGCTATGTCGGTTGCTTTGGGTCTCATATGGATCTCCTCATTTTTGATTCGATCACGTGAGCAAAGCATAACTCGGGACATAGCCCACAGGGATCGTCTCTAGAAAATGTTATATTTTTGACGTTTGTCAACGACCTGTCAATGTGTATCTTGGGTGGTAATGCTTTTTGCTGATGATAGTACGGTGATAAATCATGCGCAGTCACAGAATTAAATATAAATATTATTAGTATTTATGTAAAATTTCAAAAGTGGTTAACTACTAACGTATTAAAATTTAACTTTTGTTTTTTCAAACATGACAAGGGCTGAACAATAATTTCATAATTTCAATTTAAATTTTACACGAAATATTTATTTACCTCCTTTGCTCTTTGAGGAGTTTGAAAGATCCCAAAATATCCGGTCCACCTGGGACCTTCGATTTAGAGGGAAGCTTTCAAATCTCAAAAAAAGCTGTTTGAATTTAGAGGTCCCTCGTACAAAACTAAGAAATTTGAATAATACGAACATATTATGGTAATAAAAAATTCGTTTCGTTTCTAATGCAATTTCAAATCCAAATTCCTTGTGCATGAAGAGTGGCGGGTAGAGCACGTGTCTTGTGCAATGACACCCATAGTAACTATCAGGTAGAGCACGTGTCTGGTCAATGGCACCCATAAGGAGTGGCATTTAGAGCAACATCTTGTACAATGTCACCCATCAGCAGTGACAGGTAGCGCATGTGTCTTGTGCAATGGCACTCCATGAGGAGAGGTAGGGAGAGCACGTGCCTGGCAAAAATAACTTGGAAATTTCTTCAAATGCACCTTAAATGAGATTGAAGAACAGATGGCCGTTGGGGTAGTAAAGTTCAAGAATGGCAACCGAGCACCAGAACATATAGCGTTGTTAGGCCTCCCACTCGGTGTACCGACGATCTTGTGAAAGTCCCGGGAAGTGCAGGACTGGTTTTGTGGAAGTAAGGGAGGCATTTGTCCAGCATTGAAAGTCTTTCGGTTGATAGGATAATGATGAAAATAAGATAGTGTTCTAAAAAAATTATAAATTTTAAAGTAAATTTCCTAAGTGGAATCGTATTAAAAAAACTTAAAATTCCACGCTCGCATCGTTTACCTTTTTCGACGCTCTCCCCGAAACAGGTCTCATTGCTTTATGACACCCTGCAGGTTCTTCTACTTGATAAGCCATCAATGGCTAGCGCGATGTACGTACAGGGCTATAAGTTGGACAAGGACGTACTTACATCCTCACTCTCATAACCTAAAGCTTAGTCGCTCTTGCTGGCCCATGGCAGCTCATCAAAAGCAGCTAATGAAAGATTGGTTTTCAAAGTAAATATAGTTTTGCAAGCAGGACCATTAAGCTCATTAAGTGAAAGGGACAAAGATAGAGATGAGAAGTGTGAAGATTTGTATATCTCTGTCCCTCTCAATGGCTCATCATGGCCCATCGTGTAGAGGAACTCTATTATTGATATTCATTAACCTTAAAACTTTGGCGTATTTTCGAACTGAGGGCTTCGGGAATAGCGCCATGGCGCACTCGCCGACGTCGGAGTAGCTCATCACGGGCACTCCAGTGCGCTTGTACAATACTTGCGCACTGCGCACCAGAATCTGCAAGTTGAATGGAATGGGGAATAAATAATATTAACAATATTAATAATATTCTGGGACAAATCACACAATTGGTCATCTGGCCCCAAAGTAGGATTCCCTGTGTTATGCGAACCAGAGACTGATATAAATACTTATATACGTTTAAATACATACATATATAGATATTTAACACCCAGACAAAGAGCAAACAAATCTGCTCATCACACAAATGTTTTCCCTGGGTGGGGATCGAACTCTCGGATCAGCAGTCAAGAGCACTTACCACTGAGCCACCGAGTCAGTCAATATTATTATTTATATACATTACTTATTAATGTGAACCTTCTAACTCATTTGATTTCATTTAATTTCTATGGCTGCATTATGTAAATAGTTTTAATATTTTAAAGCTTGATAAGTAAACCACTAAGTTTTATATTTTAACTAAACTACATTCCTTTCAAAATTTTCAATGATGATCTTTACAGTTCATTGTTTCAATCGGAGATTCTACACGAGATTTTTGACATTCCGTAATGACGGTGGCCTATCAGTGGATGTTGTTTGAGAAACCCAAATATTTTTACCAGACTACAGCGAAGAAAATAGAAGGGTTATGGGTATGTATGTATATTCATCAGTTCCCTAGTATTTCCTAAACCACTTAACTGATTTTGACAAATGAGGTATCGTTAGAACCGTTTTGATTGTCCGCTGGTTATAGGTTGTGTGACGTCGTATCATATCAGCCGAAAGACGTTCACTGCTAGACAAAGGCCTCCCCCAAGGATTTCCACGACGACCGGTACTGCGCTGCCCGCATCCATCGGCTTCCCGCGATCTTTACCAGGTCGTTGGTCCTATGCTACGTTTTCCGGTGCGCGTTTGCCACTCGGGAACTTTACTGCCCCATCAGCCATCTATTCTACGAGCTATGTGCCTTGCCCACTGCCATTTCAGTTTAGCGATTCTATGAGTTATGTCGGTTACTTTGATTCTCCTGCGGATCTCCTTGTTTCTGATTCGATCACGCAGAGAAACTCCGACTATCGCACGCTCCATCGCCCTTTGGATGACCTTTAGCCTTTTTATGAGACCCATAGTAAGCGACCATGACTCAGTTCCGTAAGTCATCATTGGTGTAATTATAACGGGTAAAACGGATTTAGAGCATCAGGAAAATGTATACAAGGCGTTTTAAAGGTTGAAAAAGTGTGAATTAAAAGTGTAACGAAATAAATGTAATTTTATGGCAGATTCAGTGACATATTCAGACTATGTCATCAGTAAAGAGGGTTGTTCATACTTGTCCAAAAAAAAAGCATTCTATCAACAGTGTTGCTATAACATAATACCTCACAGGAAGGACTTGGCATCAATACCAACAAGATGTACATCACCCAATTCTGATCCACTAACGATATCGTGGTCATGGCTGATACTATGGAAGACCTAGGCACAATGCTCGCTGGTCTCAGTAGAGTCTCTCATCAAGTGGGTCTTAAAAAGAACATGGACAAGACGAAAACAATGTTAAATGTCCATGTCGCACCCACTCTTCTTAAGGACGGAGACTCTAAAGTGGAAGTTGTTGAGAAATATGAACACCTGGGACAAACAGTCCAGTTAGATAGGTACAACTTCGAAAAAGAGATCAATCGACGAATTATTACTGCTGGGCAGCGTTCGGGAATCTTCGCAAAATTTTTACGTCCCAAATACCGCAGTATCTCAAGACTAAGGTCTTTTACCAGTGTGTGTTGCCAGTGACGACATATTGTCTGAGACTGAGGCATGGTTGCTTACTATATAGCCCTCATAAGAAAGCGCAAGGTCGTCCAAAGGAAGATGGAGCGAGCTATGCTACGAGTTTCCCTACGCTATCGAATCAGAAACGAGGAGAAGGAGAACCAATGTAAGTGACATAGCTCAAAGAATCCGTTGACTTAGGTAGTAGTGGGCGGGGCAAATGCGTTTAGAATGGATGGCCGTTGGGGTAGTATAGTTTTTGAGAGGCGACCACCACTTAAATTACACCAACGATACAATAAGTGTGACCCATACATACAGCCATAAACATATGTTTTAAATACAGTTCCATGAATCTTGACTATTCTTTAAATTCTTTTAATTTTATCTCTGCAAGTCTCTTAGAGAAAACGTTTCCCACCATAACATACCATGTAAAGATTTACAAGACCCGCAATTTCTTGTAAATAAGTTACAAGACCTAACTCTATAACAACCTCTAACTGTATAAACTGTACATATTATTGATAAAAAGTTTGGTATTTCGCGGCCGCTGCACAGAATATCTTATAGACTAACTTAGTGCATTCCATAAGTCTGCTAACTACTACATTTTATCGTAAGAATTTTGTCTCTCTAGTTTTATGCGAAGCATACCTTTTATATATTTATACAACGAAATGCTTTAAAAAAGGTAAATAGTACCATACTTTCTTTGGCTCGTCATAGCGGGGGCACTTACCATGCTCCCAAATTTTGTTCGCACTTATTAGGAAACCAATATTCATTTTCCAAATCTAAAGGGGATATAAAGTTAACAAAAAATCATCTTTGAATTATTGAGCGGTCCGCCCTCACATTTGGTGATCACATTTGGTGACAACTCACTTTTTCTCTTTTATTTTCTTCTTAGGTGTGGTATCAAGCACTCAGGACAAGTGCGGTTCCCAAGGAAGAAGAGGGGCAGCATCCTTTCCGCTTACTGTGCCACTAAACTGCACACTGCAATGGCCAACCCAACTCCCAAGCATGATGATTACGACAAACTTGCAGGAGGCCTATGACCAGATTTGCTATGATGTTTAGTAGATAATCATCGTAAATCAATAAGCATGCTTTACTTACATTTAGGCAATATGTCATGTAGCACGCAATGAGCACGGTGCAGGTCACAAAGACAGAAGGACCGATTTTCATGACGGCTACGTGACTGCTCAGCACGCCGCTTCCCAGCGCGCCTTTTACCAAGTGACCCACGGAGCCCACCGTCCTGTCGTAAAGAAACTTACTATGACAACCCAACCAATTGCGTTAAAACCAAAGACTTGTCATTTCATTTTAAGGTTTATGCAAATGCAACTTGAGACTTGAGCTTTCCATCACGATTCGTTTTGTTTCAGTATGAGAACTAGTATGACATTCAAATGTTATAATTATTTGTAAAAATAAAATTGCCAATGTTTGTAATGTATTATTATACCTACTATATCTTTGTGAAGAAAGGAAATCTCATTACAACCTAATACAGTCCACCGCGGTATTTGATTAAATATCGCGGTGGACTGTATCAGAAAAAGACTGATAAGTTGATGACTTATAAATCGTATAAGCTAACCGAGGAATAAGTCATCGTTATATATGTTACAGTCGATACTCATAACCAGTCAAAACCACTTTTGATTGCAAAAAATCAGGCAAGTGGTTTTGACCGATGCTCTTAGTCAAAAAAAGTTTTGACTGATTTATGCAGTCTTAAGTGGTTTTAACTAAGGAAGCTGGTCTAATCCACTTTTAAGTAACTACAAAAATATTGGGAAATAGTGTTTGTGACTAAGAATGTTAGTCAAAAGTATTTTGACTGGGAATCTATATAAAATCCGTATTTCCCTTGGTCACGCTATAACTTGAGAGTGCCAAGTTGTAACTCCGAATAAAACCGATGATTTAGGCTGTTTAATTCAATCAAACCCAACCGAACCTAATATCGCTTGCTTAGCTCGCCCATGTACAGTTTTTAAGCTATTGTATAGCTTTTGTCGCGGGTTTTGAGGGGACCGAATCAAGAAATTTCGTAACGAAAATAAAACCTGGCACCCAAAAAAATATATATATTGAGTTCTAAAAAATTACAGTGCCATCTATCTATCCATGATGATGATGATGATGATGATGGCGACGGCGATGGCGATTGATAATGGCGATTGATGATGGCGATTGATTATGGCGATTGATGAAGGCGATTGATGATGGCGATTGATGATGATGATGATGAACTTTCTTAGTGTTACATAAATAATCTCATAAACATCCCGCGCCCCAAGGACTATATAGTACTGGTAAATACTGCATAAATAAAAAATAAATAAAAAATTATAATTGCATAAGTTGATAAAAAATGCTATGCAATAGCTTTACCGCGGCAGTCCCCGAGTGCCACACGTCTTTTTTACTCAGTATATATTTTTTTATCACAGTCGAAACTGTTTTTGACTAAGGGCATCGGTCAAAACCACCTTTGCATGATTTTTGCAGTCAAAAGAGGTTTTGACTGGATATGAGTTTTGACTGTGACGTATATCCCTACTAATCCCTACTAATCCCTACTAATATTATAAATGTGAAAGTAACTCTGTCTGTCTGTTACGCTTTCCCGCAAAAACTACTGAACGGATTTGGCTGAAATTTGGTAGGTAGACAGATTAGGACCTGGATTCAGACATAGGCTACTTTTTACCACGCTCGCGAGCCGCTTGCGGCTCGCGCACTGCGCACCATCGAAAAGTCATAGAAACGTTGTCCACGCGGGTGAAACCGCGGGAAACAGCTAGTAATATTATAAATGCGAAAGTAACTCTGTCTGTCTGTTACGCTTTCCCGCAAAAACTACTGGACGGATTTGGTTGAAATTTGGTAGGTAGACAGATTAGGACCTGGATTAAGACATAGGCTACTTTTTACCACGCTCGCGAGCCACTTGCGGCTCGCGCACTGCGCACCCTCGAAAAGTCATAGAAACGTGGTCCACGCGGGTGAAGCCGCGGGAAACAGCTAGTAATAATATAAATCTTTATTCTTTCAGACAAATTTAGTCCACTTTTGTATATACAATAGAAACGTTTAAACTATGTTATATTAATAAATAAAAGTTTATTTATAAGTGTATTCACCCAATGCTTAACATTGGGATAATCTTATCGGAAAACGCTTTATGGGTGCCGGCGCCGCTGTAGCCGCTGTTGGTGTTTCTCACTCTTGACAGGAGCGACGCAATTGTTTTTTGTCATGTTAACCGTCCCTTCGAGCCTCAGCAAACATAGCACATGCATTACAAAAGCTAGGCAACCCTAACAGCATCCTGAATATGTTATTGTATTGGAATCACAGGGCATTAAGCGATTACTGATTTGATTACTGAGTGTAGCTAGTACCGAGGCTGCTCGTGTAAACAGATTGACAACATGATTTGAAAAGTGTAACTTTTACAGGTTCCGAGCGACGAGAAAACCTTCTGGTACCTCATACCGCCATGGCCAATGCTCCGCAGTCCCTTTCTATATCTGTGTCGTCCTTTTGATTGTCGGTCATAAAATATCCCACATATCTAAAAAAAAACCTATTCTTTTTAGAGGCTTTTTGTTCAGTGTTATAGGTGGAACAAAAAACGGACTTTTTTTCCCGGCTTTAAAAATGAGAAACTCACTTTTTTAACATTATAAATTTATTCATTAGTATTGGCGTAGGACTCACATACACCAAGCATTTTCTGAGCGCACTGACTGACGGGCTCAGCAGCACCATGTAATCGACATAGTTTATATTATTCATGCATGCTCCATCTGTATGGAATCCCACCTTCATGCTGCTGAGTTCGCCGATCAGCTGGTCCATATACAAGTAAAACAGCTTTGGGGATGTTAATCCACCTTGCTTTATCCCACATTCTAAGGTATAGGCATCAAATAGCTCACTTCGCCACTTTACTTAATTAGCCCAGTAAAAATCAACACTTAAAATCTGCCAATTCAAAAAATTCACCCCCTTTTTAGATGTAGGGAAGGTATCCTAAAAATTTAAAAGTAAAAAGTCCATTGTGAAATTATTATCATATGAGCTCGTGTACATCCCCACCGAGGGGCTCAAGCCTACCCTGAATTAGGGCGATCGGGCCTTAGTCAACCACGCGGGCCCAATGCGGGTTGGTCGACTTCACACACTTCACATATTTATACACTTCACTTCACTTCATTGAAATTATTATAAAATAAACTTAATCACTAAAAAATACTTTTATTTCAACATCCTGCAAACTCCACTGAATGTAATGGATTGCAGCCGTCTACTAAGCTGGGGCTTATACATTACCCGAGGGGCTTTTCCAGCTGCCTCGCATGGACCAAATCATATGCATCCTCAGCTTCTTGCGTGGCGTTAATATACGGGAACCGCGGATGCTGGAACAAGTTTAAACACTATGTGACTCGTTACAGTTCGCCAGGAGGCTCGAGTGTCCATCCATACAAACACTGTGTGAATCGTTACGATTCGCCAGGAGGCTCGAGTGTCCATCTAAACAAACACTGTGTGAATCGTTACGATTCGCCAGGAGGCTCGAGTATCCATCTAAACAAACACTGTGTGAATCGTTACGGTTCGCCAGGAGGCTCGAGTATCCATCTAAACAAACACTGTGTGAATCGTTACGATTCGCCAGGAGGCTCGAGTGTCCATCTAAACAAACACAGTGTGAATCGTTACGGTTCGCCAGGAGGCTCGAGTGTCCATCCATACAAACACTGTGAATCGTTACGGTTCGCCAGGAGGCTCGAGTGTCCATCCTTACAAACATTGTGTGAATCATTACGGTTCGCACGGATGCTTGTATATCCATCCATACAAACCGAGTTCGGTTTTTTTTTATTCACAATTGGTACGCCCTTGGCATGAGTACAAAAACCATATTAGTCGCCTCTTACAACACCGATTGGAAGAGATGAGATGACCCTATTCTATACCGGGAACCATACGGCCAACCAAACGGCTGAGCCAAAGTAACCAACATAGCCCTCAGAATAGCTAAACTTAAGTGGCAGTGAACGGGAAACGTAGCGTAGGCAGCCCTCAGTGGGAACTTGGTGGGTCGACGACCTTGAAAAAGTCGTGGGAAGCCGCTTGATGCGAGCAGCGCAGGACCTGACGTTGTGGAAATCCTTGGGGATGGCCTTCGTCCAGCAGTGAACATCTTTCGGCTGATGTGATGTTTTTTTTTGTGCGTTTGGCTGCACCTCACCTGATGGTATGTGCAAGTAAGTAAGTATGATGAATAAAATCAAACAATCCTTACTATCCTTACTAATATTCTAAATGTGAAAATGTGTTTGTTTGTTTGTTTGTTACCTTTTCACGCTTCAACGCCTTGACCAATCTTTGTGAAATTTGGCATGCAGGTAGCCTGTGTCACGGGGAAGGACATGGGCTACTTTTTATCCTGGGAACATAGCATAATCTGATGCAGTTCCTGAAGGAACTAAAAAATACTCGATTGTTGTGATTTTTTGCACAGAGATGGTTGAGTAGGTGGGAAACGACATAATTTACTAATCACCCTTAAAGACAGTCATAAAAACGATGTCCACGCGGGCGAAGCCGTGGAAAAAAGCTAGTAAGAAATAAATAAATCCGTTAGTAACCACTGTCTCGGTCGTATGTTAACATACATCCTTTTTACTTGTAAATATTCAATGGATTTATCGATGCCATGGCTGCATGTTGGTCGCTCTAAGACATTCCCCTCTCGTATATCACGTCCTCACTCACCGACAGCTAGGTCATAGAGTGAGGGCCGCTATTCCTGCCAACACCATAAGGTGAAGACAAGGACCAGTTACGGTAGGTCTTGCCGCCAAGACGCTTGTCCCGCTACTCTGCAAGGCGAGTGCCTCGTGGAAGAGAACCACTACCTACCTGTCCAGGTAGGTCGCTCTAAGACAAGAGGATATCCGAGAACAGTCATTTTCACAATGATTAACTTTTTAACTAGGTATAAGAGACCTTTTTTTTAACCGCCTCCGTATTTCAGAGGCAAAGTTCACTGGCTTTACACAGGAGGTCGCGGGTTCGATTCACGACGGGGTCAATTGTAAGACTCGGTTTAGTTGGTGGTAGGGCATTTTCTAAGCCCGCCTGGCTAGCTACCACTATCTTATCATAGTCTTGCCGCCAAATATCAATCTTGATATCATTGGTGTGTACCGGCATGAAGATAAGATAGCCAGTTCCCCATTGCGTTGGGGAATCTTGTTAAGCCCGCTTCCAACTTCGGCAACATCGTCACTTACCACCAGGTAAGATGTTGTAAAGGGTTTACCAATAATTGTGAATTAAAAAAATAGAACAATTTATTTAGATTAGATGGCCGTAGAAAGGGATACTTAGCGGGTGTAAGGCTGGGCCGTAGCACGACGACGGAGTAGGGGGCGGGGGGGGGGGGCGGGCGTACCTGGGAGGTATCTGATGGGGTGCTGTCGCTCTGCTCGGCTGGTTTGCTCATTGTCAAGGAGTAGCTCTTTCAGTTGCAATCGAGCTGCAATTTGAAATTAATGTTATTATAAATAAAATCGGTCGGTCGGAGCGTCAGTGGCGTAACGGTTACGGCCGCTAATCCAGCCACGTACCAATGTGTTTTCGAATTTCGATTTCATATGTACGTTTATCTGACGCTCTTACGGTGAAGGAAAACGTCGTGAGGAAACCTGCACACGCCTGCGAAGAAACTCGAAGGTTGTGTGTGAAGTCGACCAACCCGAACTGGGCCCGCGTGGTCCACTAAGGCCCGATCGCCCTAATTAAGGGTAGGCTCGAGTCCCTCCATGGGGACGTATATGAGCTGATAAGATGATAAAGAGGTAGTGCCTTAGTGTGACCTGCTTAGACGCGTCGATCACGCACGTTAACTGACCGTAAGCACGGTCACAACCTGGATGGATATATATGGCTGTTGTTGGCATTTATCTCGAGCGTTTCGGTACTTGGTGCCAGTTGCAGTCTCTAGATGGCAATCGTTAAGTCGCGTTATAGGCCATGTCTACTAGGCCTAGGTCTAGGCCCCCGTGTAAGTAACAATGCCTATACTTGGAAAAACCCTTGCCCTAGCTATGTCCCTGTGCGTCCCTGCATACAATTATTTGCTTTTTTTGTGAATGTATATACCAATCTCAGTTATTTAATTTATGTAAAAACTCGTTCCAAAAACTACGTACTTCTACGTGAAACTTCGGTGATTTGTTAGATTCCCGTAAAAAAGTACTTGAAAAAAAAATTCGTAACGATTTATAATATAACTAGCTGTCCCGGCGAACTACGTACCGCCTTACATTACATTACACTGCCTTACCCTACCCCTACCTACACTACACTACACTACCCTACCCTACACTACACTAACCTACCCTACACTACTCTACCCTACACTACCCTACCCTACACTACCCTACACTACACTACCCTACCCTACACTACCCTACCCTACCCTACACTACCCTACCCTACCCTACACTACCCTACCCTACACTGCACTACACTACCCTACCCTACACTACTCTACCCTACCCTACCCTACATAAGAACCTTCTCCTGACAATAACGAACTCGACAAAAAAAGAATTAGCGAAATCGGTCCAGCCGTTTAGGAGGAGTTCAATGACTAGCACACGGACAGAAGATTTATATATATAAAGAGATAAATATTTACGATTTTTTTAGAGAATTCCGACAAACTTTTACGAAAATCCGAAAAACCACAGACACACATTAGCTTCTAAAACGTGCTTACAAAATTTCAATTACTAGCTCCGCACCGACGCGACATAGGAAATAGGAAATTTAATAAGAAAGTTACTTATGTTTTTATCACTTACCTAATAGTCTTTTTTAATATAGAAAAATCGTGTAAATAGTAAAAAAACACATAAACCTATTAAAAGAGGCTAAAACTATTATATTAACTACAATATTCCAAAATATTATCCGAATGTTACTTTTATTCGCAATTTGACTTAATTTTGAAGACAGGTCTGTGTTTATTTTTTTATAACTCAACGATTAATAGAGAATTAGCGCTGGCTGATGTAAACCTTAAGCTAAATAAACTCCTTCTTACCTTCTTCTACCATTAATAAGTACCTACATACTATACTCTCATCTATGCCTCTGCATATAAGAAGGCTAAGACAAAGAGATCGCCGAATCAACTTATTTTTTTTTATTTCAAGTCTCATGTCGACCAACACTCATTTCGTCCGTCACGCATTTCTCCCAACTCGCATTTTGTCCAACACGCATCTCGTCCATAATACATTTCGTCCAACACGCTTTACGTCCAAAGTATATCAACTTACAAAGATCTCCATGGACATTATCTTCTTATTTCACAAAGATATCAACACACTACATTAGTGCTGTCGTTGATATCTTTTGTAAAGTAATTACTTAAACTAGTATTAATTCCTAGACTTAGTACTAATGTTAGTTTGATTTACTAAATTACAGTTCTCTCTCACCGAGTAGAACAAAAACTGTCCGATGCTCTGTCAACAATAGTGATACAAAAGTATTTCCACGTTCTTCTGTGTATGTTCTGTGTAAATTCTGTTCCCTCGTATCTTCTAATCCATTTAACCGAATTAAACAAATGTGTTCGGGTACCACTAGAATTAGCTGTACAGCCACGCTGTGCATACTTTTTGCGAAACCAATCAACAATAAACATTACGATTACTTGGTAGAAAAGAATAAAAGTAACTACCTACATATCAGACTTGATGAAAAATTTACAAATAATCGGAGTAGCATGGACATGAGCGTCGGTGTCGCAACGGCAAGGGCCGCTACCTCCTATCCGGGAGGTCGTGGTTTGAGTCCTGCCACGTACCAATGTGCCTTCGAATTTCTATCTCATACGTATGTTTATCCGACGCTCCTACGGTGAAGGAAAACACCGTAAGGAAACCTGTACACACCTGCGAAGAAACTTGAAGGTTGTGTGTGAAGTTGACCAACCCGCTCTGGGCCCGCGTGGTCGACTAAGGCCTGATCGTCCTAATAATTCAGGGTAAGCTCGAGCCCTTCGGTGGGGACGTATATGAGCTGATGTAAGCATGGAATATACCTTACCCTGATTTTTCCTAGAATTATCAACTACCCAGTATAGTAATCCTTAATCATTCCTACTTAGTCACAAAGTTTTATTGAAATCGGTGAAACCTTTTTTGAGAAAATGTTACAAACAACCTAGGTATGTATGAGAGGTACCTTATTCCTTTTGTTTCTGAAATAACCAACAACTGCGTAATAGTAAGCCATATAAAGTTATAGTAACGTAGTTTCCGAGTTTCATCAAAATTTTTAGAGTCGTTTTAGAGAAAAAATATAAAGTCATTCTAACTATGGTGGCAACCCTTCAAAATCAAGAAAGGACAAATTAAAAAAAACAGATGGCGATATGAAAGTAATATAACTGTAACCCAAATTTTACCCAGGTGCGTCCATTGGCTTAGACGCTAGAGCACCGAACGGACGCACAGACAGAAATGTTCATAAAACTAATTTCATGCTTCTTGGACCAAAACAGCAAATCCACCATGTATCTGATTCCAGACTCTACACCACTGGAAGTTGTTGACGAATATGTATACCTGGGACAAACAGTCCAGTTAGGCAGGTCCAACTTCAAAGAGATCAATCGACAAATCCAACTCGGCTGGGCAGCGTTCGGGAAGCTTCGCAATATTATCTTCATGTCCCAAATACCGCAGTGTCTCAAGACTAAGGTCTTTGACCAGTGTGTGTTGCCACTGATGACATACGGAATTGAGACATGGTCGCTTACTATGGGCCTCATAAGAAGGCTCAAGGTTACCCAAAGGACAATGGAGCATGCTATGCTCGGAGTTTCTCTGCGTGATCGAATCAGAAACGAGGAGATCCGCAGGAGAAAAAAAGTTACCAACATATAGCTCACAGAATCGCTAAACTGAAGTGGCAGAAGGCAGGGCACATAGCTCGTAGAACAGATGGCCGTTGGGATAGTAAAGTTCTCGAGTGGCGACCGCACACCGGAAAACAAAGCGTAGGTAAGCCTTCCACGCGGTGGACCGACGACCTGGTGAAGATCGCGGGGAGCCGATGAATGCGGGCAGCGCAGGACCGGTCATCGTGGAAGCCCTTGGGGGAGGCCTTTGTCCACTAGTGGACGTTTTTCGGCTAATATCATGATGATGAACCTGAAACGCGTAATAGTGGCTAGTATACTGGCTGTACTCGTAATGTTGGACGAAACCTTGCAATTTAAACAGCATATCACCCAAATGGTCCATAGGAGTTTTCATCATCACCATCATCATAATATCATCCAAAAAACGTCAACTGCTGGACAAAGGCCTCCTAAGGATTTCCACGACGAGCAGTCCTGCTCTGCCCGCATCCACTGGCTTCTCGCGATCTTCACCAGGTCGTCGGTCCATCACGTGGGAGGAGTTTTTACAGGCTGAAAAATTCTATATTATTAATGCTGACGTAGTGTACGGTCCCCACTTACGAGTACTTGAACGTGTGACAGAGCACAGATACATAGAGTAGGTCAAGGTCCCCCCCTCGCTCATACGTCACTCCATATTTCAACGCTGCCAACAGTCTTAAGATGTCATTACGAAGAGAGCTTCATCTGTTTGTTCGTAATAGGCTACTGTGGATTACCTGAATATTTATAATAATATGAATAATTGGAAACGCTAAAACACGTTCAAAAACAGACTTCCATCGCAACAATTTAGTACAATTTTGCATTATTATTTTTGGTTTTTGTTAATTATCTAATAAAGTACTACACGGATTTTGATAAAATTTCTATGAGACCAATTTGGAAGCATACCCTATCAAATAAAAAAAGAAACATGAAAATCGGTTTACAGTCTTTGAAGATATCGCGTAAAAAACATACAGTCGAATTGAGAACCTCCTCCTGTTTGGAAGTCGGTTGAAAACTAAAATGGCGTCAAACTTCTGACTCGCAAGTTAGTTATGCGGCCACCAAACGTTGGAACAACTTGCCACCTCCTCTCAGGATACAGGGAACTAAGGCCTAGCACCTTTAAATTAAAGCTTAAAAACAATTTCATGCCCTATCAGAAGGAGACGCATTTAGCATATAGGTGGCTCAGTTTTTTAACATATCTGAGATGATTGAGATCGGGATTTTAATTAGGACCAACGAATGTCCCATTACATGTTATATCATTACTTTTTATTATATTACTAGCTGTTTCCCGCGGCTTCGCCCGCTCAGATCCCGGTGAAAAACATTCCATAACTATTCTTAAGCCTATCGAATATACACAGTAAATTTTATGGAAATCCGTCCAGCCGTTTCGGGGGAGTATGGCAACTAACACTGTGACACGAGAATTTTATATGTATGGAGAAGATTATTGTTTTAGACGTATTTATAGTTTTATCTACTTCACTTACTTATATATTTCTTTATTCGTGATTTCTATTTATATTATATACTATAGTCCTAATATTATCGCACTACTGAGCCGATCGCTTCGTGGCGTTAACCGCCTCCGCGGAGTAATGGGTAATCCATTCGTTAAACACCAGGAGGTCGCGGGTTGGATTCCCGGCGGGGTCAACTTTGTAAGACTCGGTTTGGTTGGTATAGTAGAGCATTTTCATAGCGCGCCTGGCTAGATCTAGGTCTTGCCGCCAAACATCAGTGTTAACAGCATTGATGTGTTCTGGCTTGAAGATAAGATAGCCAGATCCTAATTGCGTTAAGGAATCTTGGTAAGCCCGCTTCTATCTTCGGCGTCATCGTCACTTACCATCAGGTGAGATGATGCCAAGGGCTTATCAATAGGTGATCGAAATGCACCAAAAACAAATTCTGTAAATTGCTCTCCTCTTGAAGTTTCAAAAAACCTTACTGGTTTTGTTTTTTCCATTACGTCTTCAATTTTTAATTGATCAAATTCACAAAATAAGTTAGTCAATAACGCTAAAAATCAATGAAGTTACTTGTGGGTATTTCAAATATTTTTACAACAAAATTTCGTTTTTGATAGATCATAAAAAGTAACTCAAACAGTCTGATCCCCAATAGTGTATTAAAAAAATACACATTAAGAGCTTTTCTGAAAACCAGCGCTACGGTTCACTGTACTTAGATGGATTGTGTTTAGTAAAGTCCATTTTGGCATATATGTTTTACTCTTTTTATATCTTGTATAATCGGTGTGTGTTTATGTCAAATAAAAATCTGTCTATTGTCTAAACGAAAAACTAAAAAAAATTATCTATGTGCGTCTATACACATATATATTTTTTTTATAATCGATTTCCATTAAAATCCTAACTTTTTGTCATCACATTTCTTTTTTTTTTCGAAAGGACAATCTTGTTGTTGGCCGTAGGGGCCTTTACAACTTCACCGGGCAGGGGAGGCGAGTGCGGAGGGCACTCAACCTAGACAGGCACTGAACTTAGGGTCATCACAATACCTTCTCCACTCCTTTGTCGCTTGCTGACACTCGTTTGAAAACAAAAAAATCCCTAAACGTTTGCAGGCAGGATAGTTATTTGCAAACGTGTGGTCCCTTTGTTACACCGTTTTGGAAAAAATACACCGATAAATTGCACCTTAAAGCATTAAAGCTTCGGTGGTTCAACCGGTAACGACTCGGTCCATCTAACCAGAGGTACCGGGTTCAAATCTGGACGGCCAATGTACCAATGAGTTTTTCAAAAACTTACGTACATACTTACCGATTGCTTTAACGGTGAAGGAAAACATCGTGAGGAAACCTGCACACGCCTGCGAAGAAACTCGAAGGTTGTGTGTGAAGTCGACCAACCCGCACTGGGCCCGCGTGGTCGACTAAGGCCTAATCGCCCTGATTCAGGGTAGGCTCGAGCCCCTCGGTGGGGACGTATATGAGCTATAATGATGATAATGATGAAATTGCACCTGTGACTCAATGCAACTGTTTTTACCACTACAAATAGGGCCTACAGTTTTTTTGAGTTCGGTGCCAGCAGAGCCATCGAATCTAAAACATTAGATAGGCAAGTGTACTTTTCTCAGGTGCTGGTACAGACCTCAAAAAAAATTGTAGGCCCCTAATTTGTTTCATACGTATTTTTGATTTCATTATTGTTGGTTACTTTCGTAAACTTAGGGGAAGAGTGGCATGAAAGAGTCAGTTTCACACAAGGCTCAAAAAAACTTATAATGAATGAAAAAAAATATTTTTAACGGTAAAGTTATCATTTAGACGGTATAGAGAAAAATTTCGCAGGGGGAATGATGAAAGTTTACTAGATTAAGGCGAGGTAGTAGTTAAAAACTCGTTAACAAGCCCCCTTTTTAAATTCTAGAATCTCACGTCTCGTAATAAATACCAAACCAAGAAAAATACAATCGATTGAAAGGAATATGAATAGAAGATTGAACCGAGTAGGTTTTTTAAATAACTAAAGGATAAAGCAAAAAAAATTATCGTTTTGAAAAAAATCTCTTTATGGCTTTTTCATAACTTCGAGGATTTAAAAGAGCCACCGCGAGTTACGAACGAGACAAAGATGAAATTCAGTTACGTACACCATATTGATAGTGATTATAACGAGATATTTTTGTAGAGGAGAGGTAAGCCAATATAGACTCTTTATAAAAACGCTTACAATCTGAAAAATTGCTTGTAACTTTCAAAAATTGTTGGTATATTTCTTAAGTGCTGGTACAGACCTCAAAAAAATTTAGGCCTCTTTTTAAAATTTATTAATAATAATCAAAGTTTTGCTAGTTGATTTTGAATCAATGTGGGATCTCAAAAGTGTCAAGAGGCCATTTTTTTCCACAGGGTCCACATTGCCCCCCTTCACTCTATATTTTAACAAAACGGCTCCTCCATAAGTTTTTATGTTAAAAATATTTATTTGAAAAATGAGTATAAAATAAATATGCTTAAGTAATTAAATGTATATAGTTTGAAAGCTTACAATCTATATATAGAACTTACAATCTATATTTGAATATCTAAAAATAAATTTAACAACATCAAAAATTTACTATTGAGGTTTAAAATCTTTAAAACGTAGTACAAAAGTCAGTTGTACAAATCTTAAAAGTATTTAAATTAATTCCCAAACAGCACTCATATTAAAATATCATCAGTGTCAGGTCATGTCATCATCATCTCAGCTCATATAAGTCCCACCGAGGGGCTTGAGCCTACCCTGAATTAGGGCGATATTACTTTCACGCTTGTGAAGAAACTCGCAGGTTGTGTGTGAAGTCGACCAACCAGCACTGGGCCCGCGTGGTCGACTAAGGCGATCGCCCTAATTCAGGGTAGGCTCGAGTTAAAATATATAACGAAACAATACCACCAGTCACCACCCTACACAAGAACAGTAATAAACTAGTTTCAATGCAGTAATATAATAGCAGGGATAACAAAAATATTTATGCAAGATAGAGGTTACAGTCCCAACAGCGTCGGTGGCGTAATGGCTAGGGCAGCTACCTCCTTTCTGGGAGCTTGCAGTTCGAATCATGCCACGTACTCAAATGTGTTTTCGAATTTCGATTTCATATGAACGTTTATCATCCAACCAAAACTGCACATGCCTGCGAAGAATCCCTAAGGTTGTGTGTGTAGTCGACCAACCCGCAATGGGTCCGCGTGGTTGACTAAGGTCCAATCGCCCTAATTCAGGGTAGGCTCGAGTCCCTCGGTGGAAACGTGTATGAGCTGATATGATGAGAGGTTACAGACAATTTCTGAAAAGTCTGAATTACTTGAAAATCGTTACACTTTTAGATACATACTTAAAATCCAGTGGCACAGGGCGGAACAGACATTTTTTTTAATTCTAATATGTCGTGAGCAATACGGGCTATGCGCGCTATTTATGGGACAACTTGTTTAACAGAGTTCTTGGTGTAAGGATTTTTTTTAAACCTCTACCTAAAACTATACTGTCTTCATAGGTTATTGTTGTAATATTAAAGCACTATTCTTGAATTATATTTCTGCCTAAAGATGATAACCGAAAGCGGTCGTTGACACCATAAACGCGTTGGTTTATTTTCTTTATGTGGAATAGTGGAAAAAATATAATTCAAAACGGCTAAAAATAGTAATGAGTCTAATTTCTTGTGTTTTTTCTTTTCAAAAACAAGGAGGGTAATCTAAAAATAAAACGTGATGTTTTTAAATAGGAAAATTCCAATTATTATTAGAATAATTATCAGTTACAAACAAACAGGCCAATGATGCCTTTCAACAGCCGTGGAAAGTGCGAAATAACTATTTATCGGAACACGTCGGGCAGGTCGGCAGCATGGACGATGGTGCCGGCGACCAGGAAGAACAAGCCGATGATGCAGAAGATAATACATTTCCATAGCCGCCACTTAAACGGACCGAAGCCTTGTTTTCCCCATCTGTTAGCTATCTCAATGCCCTGAGGCCAGATTATCGCCACGTTTGACAGACAGAAGCAGCCCAACTGAAAAAAAAATTGGTTGTCTGTAAAGTCGGTTTAGGGACGATAGTTTAACGTGACAACGTAGCACGAGAGGGTGCCAGCTCAAGATTTATAGGACCGGAGCCTCGACTTCCAATATCAGCAAGTGTCGCAAAGGGAGTGATCGCAGAGCTTATGAAGCGCGAAGCCCAGGAAGTATGGGTAGGAAATAATAGTTGCAGACAAGCGAAAATGTTCCTTAAGGGAAGGAATCGCAGGAGGAGCAGAACATTACTATCGCTAGGCCGGAAAAGCCTGGCAATGGTCATGGGCATAGTAACAGGACATTGTAAGCTAAACAGACATATGTCCCTAATAGATAGGACCATAGACCCCTCCTGTCCCAATTGCGGAGAACCGTAGACCAGCCAACACTATTAAGCGGAGTGCGTACTCTACAGCAGGCTAAGGTGGGAGACTTTTGGCGCCGATAAGATCAGGGAAGAGGAACTATGCGGCCTGGAAATCAGTCACATAGCGGAGTATTGTAGAAGGAGCTTAAGGTTTGAGGGGGGGACGCCACCGGGGTCACAGTAACCATTGTACCACCATGGGAATAGGGTGTAATGAGTCCACCTAGTGACTTGAACACCCGCCTGTACCCCGCAGGCGTCCCACCCAATAATAATAATAATAATAACGTAACGGGACAATGAGCGTAACGAGACAATGAGTCATCCTTTTTTTGCGTGCAGCCGGCGTCCATCGATTTATTAGACGTTGACACGTCAAAATATTAAATTGCAAGTTAAAACTATGGAGGTCACTACGGTAGTATCTTATTAAGTTAGGTTCATATGGGTACACACCCATTCAGTGAATGTATTGTGCACATAACTGGTGACTCCAACTACTACTTGCCACCAAGCAGCATGTTGTATGTTTGTGTGTGTGTATGTGTGTGTGTTGCAGCGGCTCGAATTAGCCAGCGATTACCACCATACGACACAAGCTCAAGAAACGGTAAAGCATTATTAACTCCTCTGGTGGTAAACCTGCTAATAGGTGGTGGTGGCCACCTTCCATCAGGAAAAACATTGTCCTTTTTGCAACCTTTTTCACTAAATCTACTTGAGATTGTACTCGTAATATCTATCACAGTACATTTACAGTTAACCTCAGATCTTAATATCTGTCACAGTACATCTACAGTTCATTTGAGATAGTAATATTGATCACTGTGCGTTTGGCAGTTAATTAGAGATGTAAATATCTACCACTGTACATTTGGCAGTTAATTTGAGATGTAAATCTCTCTATAATGTCGCAATAACGGAATTCCTCTAAGAAGGATGAAAGTTATTCAGTTTAACGGAAACTTTATGCAAATACGTAGGATACAGTTTTCCAAGACTACATATGGACTACACTGCTCGTTTAACAACATATTATACAACTCGAAGAATAAGTCTATAAATATATGTCAAAGGTGTGGGTGATGGTTAGGTTATGGATGGCCTCGTGGTTCACTCCTTAACTATTTCGGTTGTAGGTGTCGAAATAACAATGCAGCTATATCACAGAGGTCCTTCTTCAATAGTCTTGATCATTTGGTAATCGAAATTGTACAGGATGCCTTGGATAACAATGGATGCAAACGCGGTGATCACAGCGATGGCGTGACACGTCCATTTTTCTCACAGATCACCACTGCATGTGTTCTGCTCGACGCTCCGTCAAAAAGTGTCTGCTCCGAGACTGACGTCCAGCTAATCTGGCTTCTCCACAGATCTAATAAATTCTCAACTCAGTGTGGCAGCACAAACAGCCTTCCGTTAATACATCATCTTTGCTACCACAAACGATCGTCTCACGAGTACAAGCGATCGTCACGCCACCACCGGTTTCACCCAGGTACTAATACCTGACGTTTGATCCAAACAAAGTGTAACTATGTAAACTTATCTCGAGCTGGTATTGGTCGCGTTTTCAATGACCCTCCGACACGGCCATCCTGCGAGTCACACGTCCTCGGGTGACTAACCTGAAAAAGAAAAGGGTAACCAGTAGATTCCATTTCGTTCGGCCAATCCTGACCTTCATTAGGAAGGTCCACAGCTCAAGGAATAAAAGCAACACTAATAATGTGAAGCTTTAATTCAAGACTACAATCATGGTAATGACATATTTTAACAGTCTCAAAAAAAACCAAAATAATTTCACTCTCGTAAACTAAATAAACCTCAGCATTAGCATCGTAACTCAAACAATCTCAAATCAGTTTAGGTCTCCAAGGTAAATCACAGCTGCAAGGCTTGAAACCTTACAACCATTTACAACTTTTAGGGGCACATAGAACGGAACATAATCATCATCGCAAATCACAAGCGACGGAACACCAGAACTAAACATCACCACATCCGGGTGGCGGGACACCACAAAGAATCATCATCACTAACGCCAAGCGACGGAATACCAATCAGTCATCATCACCAGTCCAGGTGACGGAACACCATCACCACCAATCTAGGCAGTGGAACACCATCATCACCAATACAGGCGACGGAATACCATCATCACCAATCTAGGCAATGGAACACCATCATCACCAATACAGGCAATGGAACACCATCATCACCAATACAGGCGACGGAATACCATCATCACCAATCCAGGCAATGGAACACCATCATCACCAATACTGGCGACGGAATACCATCATCACCTATACAGGCGACGGAATACCATCAACAGTTTTAGCCGGTAAACGGGATACTTCTTTTTTACAAAAACACGAATGTACCTGCTACACATCATGACAGAACGAGTCTGACAAAACAAGCAGCAGCCAATTCATGCAAACATATAGCGCCATTCAGCACTCTTCATTTACCGCTGAAACATGTCGGAATACTTCAGTACTACACACAAAAATAAACGATAAAGAAAAAAATTACAACTGTACACAATTGATTGAGTTACGATCTGTCAATACAATTAACATTGAAAGGTAGACGCCTCTGCACCAGATTCATCGTCAACATCCGGAGGCAAATAACCTTCGGACATACTACGTAAACGGTCATGGGCATACTTGTAACTTCGTCTCAAATTCAAAGCTTGTAATTTGTATCTGTCACCTTCTAAGACCTCTACGACCCTGAACGGCCCTCGGTATTTGGGATCTAACTTGGTTTGGTTACGCTCCTTATTTTGTATCACCACAACAGTCACCCATCTTGGCAACTCTGGGCCACCTCCATCCGGTGCCCAAACAAACAACAGTCACCCAACCTGGCGACTCTCAGACACCTCCATCCGGTGCCCGCCCAAACACACAGTCACCCTACCTGGCGACTCTTGGACCACCTCCCTCCGGTGTCCAACCACACTATCGCTTCCATGCGGCGATCTCAAACATAACCTCTTTCTGGTCATTGCCAACATCACCTCCCCGGTGATACGCCTGCGAGCCAAACGCACGCCACACACAGTTGTGGCCGCACAGCAACGAGAAAATCAACTCGGTGTTTTACGCCTACGTCTACGAATGGCTGAGGCTATTGTCATCCAGTTGCGAAAAATTGTTTACGTCTAAGGTTCAAAATACAAACTAGTGAACGTTGAAATCACGGTCAAGTACAAAAGTCCTTAATCTGCACTAGTAGATGGTCGAGGTTCAGTCTCTCCATCATCAATTCTGTCCAAGTCAATAATACTGTCACTATCGGGCATTTAACGTAGTCTGTCCTCAATAACTGACGGTATTTGATATCTAAAGTGGTAGGTAACGCTTCTCCATTTGTAACAACACAAAGTTAGGTAACTTGTGAAACTAAGCTTTTGTCTAGAAATCAGCCAGTGGCGCTGCCTCAGAGCAATACACCACCCCATCTCTTCCCAAGGGTTTCACAAGAAGTGACTAAGGGACTAAAAATTTGAGGACAAGCAACATCGTCCTTCACGCTCATACTGTACCGCCAAACAGCCCGCCAAGCGTAGCCTTTTTTTTTTTTGTTTTTTTTTTTTTTTTTTTACAATTGGTGAAACCGCTCCAACATGGGGGAGGCCCATGTCTATTATCACATCAGCAGCAAGCTGATTAACAACTCCTGTAATAGGATGCGTTACTCTTCGTATTATCACTAGTATGTTGTCGTGCTTCACTTAGATAAAATTACAGCCTGTGTGTGTAATCGACAAACATGACATTTAGAGGTTAGGCTACTTTACTCGTACCTAGAAGCAACTCCAGGAGGCTGTACTTCGTAACTCGGTTAACCCAACAGTTTGGTTGCTGCCAAATGATCATCATGGAAGGACTTGTAACATTGAAATCTCATTACTATACTCGAAGGAAGTGAGCATATTTTAAAGGACACTTAACTAAGAGTACCAACGTTTAAACGTGCTAAGATTCACCTGACCGTTGCCACGCGCCTAAAGCGTTTATGAACGTAAGTTCAAATACAAGGGAGCATTACGTAGATCGAATGACACGTGGACGTATTTGAACAGAGGTTACAAAATCAGTCATTTCGATTTAATAGGTAAAGAATGCACCTGATGTAACCACTAGCTATGCCTGACGTGGTTAAATAGTGACCACCTATGAAGTCAATCGATGTTCCAAGCTATCAGAGGAAGCAATTTCCGTTCAGGCATGTTGTTATCATTTTTTTTTCACGGTTATCAACACTTGCGTTCTATGCTATCCTTTTTCTTTACCAGCATGATAAGGCCGTCAAAAAGGGAAAGCTTCGGGGCTTATGACATTCGCAGCCTCCAGCCCATGAATCCTGTATCATCATCACATCAGCCGTAAGACGTTCATCACTGCACTCCGCATACTACCCTGTTATTATTCTTTTTTTTTTTTTTACAATTGGTAAACAAAATATTTTATTGGGGTCCCCGAAACTCATACCTACATAGGGTCTATATGATAGCGGGGCATTAAGGATGCCCTCGACAAATTCATCACGAAAGCTATTAAAAATAGGCAACAACTTTGGCCTATGATCAATGAGAATATCAGTCCCAATACTACGAAAGCTAATAAAGGTTTTTTTTTTTTTTTACTCCATGTAAAAATGTCAGTCTCAATATTATAAAAGCTTAAAGGGATTTCAATACTTTCTATCCTGGTTTAGGTTTGTATAACCAAAACTCTAGTTTTTAAATCTACCGTTGAATCACGACGCTGTGCCACAAGGAACTATCCGAAAGCACGTGAAAGAGCACTTTGAAGGACTACAAGGCATCATTTTGGCTGCTAATGCAATCACTACTAGAAAGGTAAGGGACTAACTACTCTATTCGCATCCTTACCGACAGTCAAGCTGTTTTGTTATTGACAGACTCGTTTAAGAATACCGTCAATCCTAGATTTAAAATATCTGAACCGATCATAATATTGTTGGCACTAGCTATGCCTGACGTGGTTAAATAGTGACCACCTATGAAGTCAATCGATGTTCCAAGCTATCAGAGGAAGCAATTTCCGTTCAGGCATGTTGTTATCATTTTTTTTTCACGGTTATCAACACTTGCGTTCTCTCGTTTCAGAATACCGTTTAAGAATACCGTCAATCCTAGATTTAAAATATCTGAACCGATCATAATATTGTTGGCACGTATTGTTGTACGTAGGTTGGAACGTAGGTACTCGTCTGGCATAACTAAAAAATAAAAATTCTGAATGATTCCCGTCAATACTACCCTCACTCAATATTTGTTCTGTACAGTAAACGTGAGCGTTGCCTATAAAAGTCAATCGTGCGTTTGTACTGAACACACTCCCGAAAGTCCATACACGAAACCTTCCTTAACGAGAGAACACTCAGTACCACCACAGATTAGGTAATAGTACTACGTTTGTACTAGTACCACTATCAAAACAAACGGGGTACGACTCACCGGATTTTCGTAGCACCGCGTACATCACGCACTTCGCAGAAGCCGCACGCGCCGCTCGCGTGCATCTCCGCTGCTGCCAGCGCAGCCCACGCTGTCACCTCATTCCAATGGTCGTTCCGTAAGGGAGATGTCGACAGTTGTGCACCGTGCACGTGGATTAGCTTCAGGTATATTCGGGGTCAATTCTGTCAATGTGATTGCAGCAGATGTAGGATGGTGCTCGCATAGCCTCAATCAATCGCAGCATGTTCTGGTTCTGTAGCACGAAGAATTGTTGCCAGTGGTTTTTATTTCGCTGCTCCATCATCAATTTTCACATTTTCCCGTCGTTGTCCACTTGTTGCGAGCGCAGGGAACTATCCAACTTCTGATGTCAAAGGTGTGGGTGATGGTTAGGTTATGGATGGCCTCGTGGTTCACTCCTTAACTATTTCGGTTGTAGGTGTCGAAATAACAATGCAGCTATATCACAGAGGTCCTTCTTCAATAGTCTTGATCATTTGGTAATCGAAATTGTACAGGATGCCTTGGATAACAATGGATGCAAACGCGGTGATCACAGCGATGGCGTGACACGTCCATTTTTCTCACAGATCACCACTGCATGTGTTCTGCTCGACGCTCCGTCAAAAAGTGTCTGCTCCGAGACTGACGTCCAGCTAATCTGGCTTCTCCACAGATCTAATAAATTCTCAACTCAGTGTGGCAGCACAAACAGCCTTCCGTTAATACATCATCTTTGCTACCACAAACGATCGTCTCACGAGTACAAGCGATCGTCACGCCACCACCGGTTTCACCCAGGTACTAATACCTGACGTTTGATCCAAACAAAGTGTAACTATGTAAACTTATCTCGAGCTGGTATTGGTCGCGTTTTCAATGACCCTCCGACATATATATAATATTCATCAACCGGTACGTAAAAGAGGATAGTTTAGTGCTGCCACGCGCGCGAAGAAAGAAATCCCTGCTAGTGATATTAGATTTGACAATAGTGACCAAAGGTCTTTATATCTTCTGACTCCTGATGGCCAAATACTGCTAACCAATGTGAAATCAGCTGCCAAGTGTAGGTTGGTTTGGTGGTTTTAAAATTTTACGATATTACGATTATGATATTATTTTGAGTGACTTGTCAGAAGATTTAGTAGTTGTGTTTACTTAACGAAGGCAACACCGTGCAGTTGATGAATTAACTTAGCAACATTGTGCAATAATGCAGTTGGTTGCATAAAAGAGCTTGCACTTGGCCAACCATTTTTTACTAGTGTTTTATTTAACTAAATATGTATTAACTGTTTTGAGTGAGTTTAATTTTATACAAGTAAAATATAAAATATCGCTATGAGTGGCACCTCTCGTGTATTAATCATCTCGAACGAGAACAGTATTAATTGTCTTGATCTTAATCCGACTAAATATGATATTGTCACTTTTATTCGGAAAATTAACAGTTTCTTTTGACTACTCACTTAAAGGACAAAAATTACCAAGAGAATCGATGGTTGGTTATTTTGGTGTCTTTCATGATTCGAAACTATTCTTTAACTACCATGTTGACAGTATTATTACCAAAGCCTCGAGGGCCCTAGGTTTCATCCTTCACACTTCTAAAGATTTCAAACATGTCAAAATATTTAAGATTAAGACATAAGTACTTTTGTCCGCAGTTATTTAAAATACGCCTCTGACATTTTAAACACTATGAACATTATTTGAATTTCTCGGATTTAAAACATACAAAAAAGTTTATTCCACACCTATCATATAATACAAAAGATAATTTAAATTCCTCAAATTAGCTGAAAACTTGCAAAAAGCATCACCTGATTCCTCTAGACAAACGTTGTAAAATAACAGATTTAACATTTTTACTAAAGACCTACTTTAGATCGTAAAGACTGTCCAGAATTACTGACTTCTATTTCTAAAAATACCCTTCAGGTCATACAGACTGTTCAGAATTACTGACTTCTATTTCTAAAATGAACCTAAGATCAATCCTTCATTATTTATTCCCCCCGCATCTACCAATTTCAGGCAATCTCATATCTGTGACGAGTAAGCAATAATTTCAACAATTTGTGTAAGGATTATCCACTTGATCTAATCTGTACAAGTGTGGCCGCGGCGAAACGTAGGCTTAGTCGGCCGTTCTTCAAGGACTAGCCCACTAACCAAAACGATGTTACAGGAAACACCTTTAACGGAACAAAAGACTCTATGATACCACATAATCTGTTACCTCTTTCTATTTATTTCCATCTATTACGCGAGACATAGTAAGTTCTTTAATTTTGCTCGACCTTTTGCTTTTCAAGTTTAAACTGCTACTTTATAGGTTTGTACTAATCTCTTACGGTATGAGTATTTATGGCTTTGTATAATTAGTAGATTATTATAAACTTGGTTATTGCTTACTAGACTGACTTCAAGCTTATTCTCTGCATTAATCTTATTTAAATGCATATTAACTCGTTGGCTTGGATGGTGAACAATGATGCACGCATTTGCTTTTTCTGAATGGCATGGCAGAATCATCAGCGCTGCGAATCTAAGGTTTTGCAAGATTCAAGCTGAGCCTTGTCATTTTCCTTGCCTACCTTATATTTAATAATTCTTAAGCTTTTAAAATAAGTAGTTTTAATGTTTCTTGCATTGTATACCCGTTTTTTTGCTTGTGTGGGCCTTGAATAAATGCGTATCAAAAAAGTGCTGTATTTTTGTTACCTTCATTAATTTTCAATATTTACCTATTCTCTCTTTGTTAAATTGCTTTTGTCTCTAATGTTAGTAATTGCGTGTTGCTGTGATCTCTCCAATTTGGTGTTTTGAACTTCTGGTATGTTTCTATTAGTGAAAACTTTTAAGTAGTTTTCTGTTTTAATGAAATTTTTATATTGTTGTATTAGTTGACACTTCCAATTACATTAAAATTAAAATTAAATAAAACAAAAATTTGTTTGAATATTTCATCGAAATGGAACAACGAACGTGTTGAATAACGAGTTAGTTGATGGGGTATACAGGGTGTAACATAGAGGTGCAGTGATACTTAAAGGTGGGCTTGTATTCATCAAATTAAACAACTTTTGTTTTACAGCTTTTCTGAAATCGCGTTTTTTTTTCATACAAAACCCCTTATCAGCTGATCGATATGTATGAAAAACCCAAAAAAAAATACGCGATTATCACACCCTGTATATTGGTGTTGTTGCGGGGAATAGCGTTCTTGAGGATCAAGATAAAACTGATTTCCACGCTCGCGAACTGCTTGCGACACCAGAAATTGCGAACAAAGGCTACAGCGAATAAAAATGAAAAAAGTGGTTCTTACGAAGCCCATGAGCAGGTTGATGGAGGGAAACGCAGCTCCAATGCAGCCGATCATTATGACAAAGAGTGCTCTAAAGAAGTACTCCCATTTGACGTGGTTCGAGGGATTTAGCCTCCTTCGGATGTACACCCACATACAGCTGAATGGCACGAAGAAGTTCAGAGCGTGCGTGATCCAGACCATGATCGCCACGCATCCCTTCAGTATCTTGGGGTATCTGTGTGGCATAATAAGACATTATTCAATTTTGAAGAGGGTCATAAACTCATTCAGAAAAAAAACATAATCCTTATCCTTACTAATATTATAAATGTGTAAATGTGTTTGTTTGTTACCTTTTCACGCTTCAACGCCTTTACCAATCTTAATGAAATTTGGCATGCAGGTAGCCTGTGTCACAAGGAAGGACATAGGCTACTTTTTATCCCGTGAAAATAGCATAGTCCGATGCAATTCCCGAGAGAGCTGAAAATATACTCTTTTTTTGTTAATTTCTTTAACATCGCAACGGAACAATGGATTGTGTGATTTTTTGCACCGAGATGGTTGAGAAGGTGGGAAATGACACGATTTACTATTAAGCATATCCTGACATAGTTCCCGAGGGATCTGGAGGAAATTTATGTCCACGCTCGCGAGCCGCTTGCGGCTCGCGCACCGCGCACGCTCTAAGTCCGTCACAAAAACGATGTCCACGCGGGCGAAACCGCGGGCAAAAGCTAGTGCTCCAATAAAACAACAGTGCGGAGTAACTCACGAGACTCGCTTGTCAACGAGAGGTCGCAGGTTCGAGTCTTAGATTCTTACACTGTAGGACAGGTAAGAATCTTAGAATCGAAGCAAAGCCAGGGCGTGGTGAGATAATTACAATTAATATTAACTTGAACATACGTTCAGGCATAAAAAAGAATAGCCAAGGACTTACAATAGTGAATAAAATAAATTGTACAACCACCCTGTGCATACTTTAGCGCGAAGCCTTCACCGTGTGTCGCAACATACACAAAGCAACAATAAACCTTACTTTTTCCTAAGTAGTAATAAACAATAGAGTTAGGTTTAATTATAATTAAAATAATGATAAAATAATAATTGATAATGCCTTGGCGTCATCTCTTCTGACGGTAAGTGACGACGATCGATGATGAAGATGAAAGAGGGCTTACCAAGATTCCCCAACGCAACGGGAAACTGGCTAAACTAACCAAACTGAGACTTTCTAAGTTAGACTCGAACAACCCTGGATCGAACCCTCGACCTCCTGATGTGAAGCTAGTGTACTTATCCATTACGCCACGTATGCGGTACATCAGGCTTGATAAAAAAAAATACAAATTTGGTTTGTATTGGAGGTACCTCTTTCGAATTTTTCCTTGAATAATTAACTACCCACTGCAGTAGGTCTTATTGCTTTCTAGTTATTCACAAAGTTTCATTAATTAAACTTTAAATTAACTATTTTAAAATCATTAGAGACACTTTTAAAAAAGTAACAAACTGGATTTGTATGGGAGGTACCATATTCCAATTATTTTTCTTGGAATAACGAACACTCTGACGACGAAGACTATGTATGAGGACACTCTACAGCCATACATAACACCGGGTCCGGGGGCCGGGGGGTCAGGGACCCATTATACGATGGTAAGCAAAGGGTGGGGCAATTTAGATCATCATATCAGCCGAAAGACGTCCACTGCTGAACAATAGCCTCCCCTAAGGATTTCCACGACCACCGGGTCCTTCCCACGACATTTAACTGGTCATCGGTGCACCGAGTGTGAGGCCTGCTTACTCTACGTTTCTGGTACACGGTAGCCACTCGAGAACATACTCGTAACTCCCCAACGACCATGTGTCCCACGAGCTATGAGCCTACCTACTGCCACTTAATTTTAGCGATTCTGTGAGCTACGTCGGTTACCTTGATTCTCCTACGGATTTCCTAATTTCTGATTCAATCGCGTAGGAAAACTTCGAACATAGCTCACTCCATCGCCCTTTGAGTGACCTTGAGCCTCCTTGTCAGGCCCATAGAAAGCGGCTATGTCTCAGTTCCGTATAACATCACTGGCAACACACACTGGTCAAAAACCTTGGTATTTATACCTATCGGTAGTATGTAACTCGAGCTGAAAGCTTTTGTAGCTGAGAGCTGACCGAGTCGAATTCAACTCGGCTGGGTAGCGGGAAGCTTCGCAATATCTTCACGGTATTTGGGACGTGAAGATATTGCGAAGCTTCCCGAACGCTACCCAGCGGAGTTGAATTCGACGATTGTTCTCTTTCTCGAAGTTGGTTAAAATGGGGCAATTTGGATACAGGGAAAGAAATGCACGTGGTCAGATGCTAGCTGACTTTATGGAGAAGGACTTTATCTCTTTATGGTGAACTTCTTCTTCAGAAAGCCGAAACAGCGGAAATGGAAATGGATGCATCCCAATGGGGCGTAATTAAGAACGAGATTGACTTCACTTTGTCAACGAGGAGGAAAATATTCAATTATGTCTCTGTGATAGATTCAGTAAAAACAGTATGCGATCAATGATAGGTAAGAGGCACATTGAATCTAAAAACGAAGCTAGAATGACGTCAACTGATGAAGTCTACGCTCCGATCAGCTCTCAGCTCTTATCCAGCTACAAAACCGTGAAAGCTTTCAGCTCGAGTTACATAATTGCTACGAATGCCTAGGAGACTGCGAGAATGTGGAGGACAAAATAACCTACAGGTTCTTGGAAATTGTCCAAATGGCTCGGTATAAGATTTAACAGAACCAAAAAGATCTCAGACTTCACCAAGCATCATCATGCAAGGAGGTATGAGTTTGTGGGTGAAGTCTTTCTTTTGCAGTCGTCTGAAGACGCTACTCAGTATCGGCAAATAAACAGGCAAAAATCCTGTTACTTGATTTGCGTCAGTTTAATATGAATTGTATGACAGAGGCGATAGAGTCAAACAAATAAATAAAAATACTCGCAAGAGATCTGTCTGTTAGGCAACTGACGAAGCTGAAGACTGAGAATGACAGGATTTATATCTTTTAAGTTAATTAATTCTACAGACAATTGTACTCGACCACACGTCTGCCTGTACACGACCACACGTCTGCCTGTACTCGACCACACGTCTGCCTGTACTCGACCACACGTATGCCTGTACTCGACCACACGTCTGCCTGCACTCGACCACACGTCTGCCTGTACTCGACCACACGTCTGCCTGTACTCGACCACACGTATGCCTGTACTCGACCACACGTCTGCCTGCACTCGACCACACGTCTGCCTGTACTCGACCACACGTCTGCCTGTACTCGACTACACGTCTGCCTGCACTCGACCACACATCTGCCTGTTCTAAATTTGTGTGACTTCGAGTCGCACTTAGCCGGTTATTTACTATGGTGGAAACCTTAAAAATGGCTTGAAATATAAAAATAGTATTGTCCTTACCCAAATTTTACCTAAATCCGTCCAATTATTAGGGAACACACACACAGATTTATTTTTTGTTTTTCGACAGTGTAAGACAATCGAACCACATCAAAATCTCAATTTCGATTTGTTTGCCATCACAACACTTTCTGCACTCCTTCGTCGCTCGGAAGTGACAATAATTAGATATGTTTTTGTTTTGTAGTTATTTTCTGTAAGTAGGCAGGTGTATCAAAATTTGGTATGAGACGGGTTGACGGGGCTTCCACTTACATTACCGTACTGAACAACTTTCTCCAAGAGAACCATGGTCAATTCGCAAAAAACAGGCCAAGTGCGAGTCAGGCGCGCGCACCGCGGGTTCCTTACCACCAATCTTTTCCACAAAGTACAACAATAATATCTATCCATTACAAACAAAAGGGACATCAACGTGTGCGAAAATGCTTTTTTTAATTATTTTGGACTTCTCAGTGGGATTAAGACTTACTTACGTTTTCATTAATTTGTTGTTTTACCTTAGGATAATTAGACAATTCCGGAGGGTTTTCCAACTTTTTATACACCCTATGAATATATATAAACTTACATATCCATGGGGAAGTTAACGGTGACAGGCGCTTCGCTATCCTCGCGGTACGCCACGTATCCGAAGAAAGCGGTTGACATCACGGAGGCCATTATAAATACCATGGCTAGAAACAGGAACATTAAGTATTACGATAACCTCAAAAATAGTCAAAACGCCCTTAGTAAAAAGGAATTTATTTTAAGTAAACAGAAACGACAGAAGGTGGCGTAAGAGCGTCGGTGGCGCAATGGCAAGGGCCGCTACCTCCTGTCCGGGAGGCCGTGGTTCGATCCTGCCACGTACCAATGTGTTTTCGAATTTCGGTTTTCTCGACTGCACCATCACTTACCATCAGGTGAGTTGCAGTCAAACGCACTCAAACTTTTAATAAAAAATAAAAAAAGTACGTTTATCCGACGCTCTTATACGGTGAAGGAAAAACATCGTGAGGAAACCTGCACAAGTCTGCGAAGAAACTCGAAGGTTGTGTGTGAAGTCGACCAACCCGCACTGGGCCCGCGTGGTCAACTAAGGGCCGATCGCCCTAATGCAGGGTAGGCTCGAGCCCCTCAGTGGGGACGTATATGAGCTGATGTGATGATGTCTCCATAAAAGCATAAGTAAAGTAAAATGATGAATAACTAAAAAGCAATGATGTTACCCACCTATCGACAATGAGAGCTTGAAGTGGTTGGGGTTGCTCATGTTGTTCTCGATGGTCATCATCTGCGACGAGCAGGACATGCCGAATATGATCATGCCGGAGAAAGTGAGGAAACCTTCGAAACCCTTCGCGGGGATCATGTTCTCGAAGCCGGGATTTTCTTGCGTCGCGTAGTAGATGGTCATGACGATGCAAAGACCTGGAATGCAATATGTTACATTTAAATGGCCTTTGAGAAACTTCACCCATACAAACTAACAATCTTTCTTTGAAACAATAAGCCTATTGTTATACATCCCCATAAATGTAAGTAAAACACAAAATTATAGCGTGTGTATTGGCGACTCTTTCAAAATATCAGTATCCCATAAAAAAACATTTTTATGTAAAAATTTGTCAAGTCTCACGAGTCTCCCCTAAAAATATAAGAGACAACCTTTTGCCCGCAGTTTCATCCGCGTGGACATCTTTATATGACTGTCTTTGAGAGTGAGTCGTGCGCGAGCCGAAAGCGGCTAGCGAGCGTGGGCATGAGTTTTCTCTGAATCCCTCAGGAACTACTCGTATATCAGGCCATTTTGATTAGCAATATATGTCACTTCCCACCCCCTCAACCAGTTCTGGACAAAAAATCATTTCAATCCATTGCTCCCTTACGACGCCGACATTCACGAGCGTGGAAATGAGTTTCCCCAGATCCCTCAGGAACTATGTTAGTATTTGCTAATTAGTTAATGATGTCATTTCCCAGCCCCGCAACCATCTCTGTGCAAAAAATAACTACAATTAATCGTTCCGTTACGATGTTAAAGAAACTAACCAAAAAAAATATTTTTTCATTTCCCACAGGAACTGCACGAACTATGCTGTTTACACGAGAAAAAAATAGCTTTTGTACTTCCCAGTGACCGAAGCTACCTGCATGCCAAATTATATCAAGATTGGTCAAGGTGTAGAAGCGTGAAAAGGTAAACAAACACATTTTCACGTATAAAATCAATATTTAGAAATTAGTTGTCTTTTAAACATACTGAGTAAATAATAATATTTAAACTTATGATTAATATATTTTATGCATTTTTGTTGCCTAGAACTTTATTTCATCTCATTTACAAAGATATTTTTTTGACTTGGCAATCACGAAAATCGTCCAATATGTCAAAAAAGGCTCGAGAGTGCTTAAAACATGAGAACAATGCATCCATCATTGTTGTGATTGCCAAGTCAGAAAAATTTATTTATTAATGAGATGAAATAAAGTTCTAGGCAACAAAAATGCATGAATATATACATATATATATATATATATATATATATATATATATATATATATATATATTGAACACAAGTTAAAGGTCTATTATTATGTTTAAAAGAGAACTACGGTGCAATTCGCTGAATATTGATTTAAAAAAAATACTACCATACTTGGCTTCACCTTAGATCTCATATATTTTTAGGGGAGACTTTATCAGACTTGGCGAAAATGTTTTGATGGGACCTCATTTCTTTTTGTTAGGAATTTATTTGACACAATTTTTGTGTTTCTTTTTTTTATTACGCTACATATTACAGGGCTTACCAATTGTAAATAAAAAAAAACTTCCGGTGCACATTCGCCACTCGAGAACTTTATTGTCTGGTCGTCGCGGAAATCCTTGTGGACAATATTGTACAATAATTTACTATGTGTGTGTGTGTGTGTGTGTGTGTGTGTGTGTGTTGGGGGTGTGTGTGTGTGTGTGTGTGGGTGTGTGCGTGTGTGTGTGTGTGTGAGAGAGAGTGAAAGAGAGAGTGTAAGTGTGTTGGTGGCAGTTTATGTGAAAGTGTATGGATGTCATTGGATGGGTTTAGCAACAGTTCAGTTTCTCCCTTGTTTGGGATGGTTGTGTTTTGAAAACTTTATTTTTTTTATTTTTCATATGGGTTTAATTTTAAGTTTTTATTCTGAAAATCCGGTTTTACACAAAAAACATGTTCACACACATGCCTATAGCCCGTCAACTTCGTGTGTGGTACGTAACTAGTATCTCATCTGTGGCGGTACGGGCGGGTAGGTGGAGGTAGGGGGAGCTTGAGCATGAGCCTCGTGCCCTTCCCCGCTAGCCTTAAGCTCCCCGGAGATCTTCCCGCACACCCCGCCTCAGCTGCTCAGGCGTATCGCGCACGAAGTTGACGGGCTATAGGAGACTCTAAGTCGCCCGGGTATATTAGGTGGTTCGCTCAGCACACTAGCGCTGCCATATAAGAATGAGTAAATTATTTACTTCTAACTGACTCATTCCTATATGGACTTCAGTCGGTTCGCCTCCAGTCAAAATTCGACACCTATCCGGCTTTAGCTAGAGGTGAGACGTCATAATATCTCAGATACGTTCACCGGCACCCTGGAAGGTATTTGTAAGTTTTAGGACTGGCGGGGGGACTCTGCATAACCCACCTTCGATTCGCTGACGATATCGTTATCATGACTGGGACCACAAAAGACAAAGGTGCTCGATTGTCTCAGTGGAGCCTCTCAACAAGTGGGTCTTAGAATGAACGTAGGCAATATTTTTTTAAAGTGTACGTGTCATTTCCGACGCGACGCGCGACCGGAGTTTAGTCATGAAACTATTTTTTGCCCATTCGCAGGGAGCGCTTGGAGCTCGCAGGGCGCGCTTCCAGATTCGTCCTACGCGGAGCTCAGCCTCCAGCCTCGCAGGGAGCGCTCCGGGCTTCATTCTACACGGAGCTTGGCTTACCCGGCACGCTACGGACTAAGCCTTACGCAGAGCTCAGCCTCAGGTCTCGCAGGGCTCGCCCTACGTCCTCGCACTATGCGGTAGGGCCTTGGAGCCTCAGTCATTATAACTAAAAAAATGTAATCAAAAGTAACGTAATAATTTTACTCCAGTCGAACCTAGAGAAATTTATGTCAATTGTCGAATCCAACTCGGCTGGGCAGCGTTTGGGAAGCTTCGCAATATCTTCACGTCCCGCATATACCTCATTGTCTTAAGGACAAAGGCCTTTGACCAGTGTGTGTTGCCAGTGATGTCATACGGAACTGAGACATGGTCGCATACGAGTATTATGGGGCCTCATAAGAGGACTCAAGGTTATCCAAAGAGCAATGAAGCGTGATTTGCTCTAAGTTTCCCTGCGTGATCGAATCATAAACAAAGAGATCCGTAGGAGAACAAAAGTAATTGACATAGACCTCAGAAACGCTAAAACTGAAGTGCCAGTGGGCGTGGCACAGAGTTCTTAGAACAGATGGCCGTTGGGGTAATAAAGTTCTCGAATGGCGACCGCGCACAGGAAACGTAGCGTAGGTAGGCCTCCCACTCGGTGAAGGTCGCAGAAAGTCGCGGGCAGCGTAGGACCGGTCGACGTGGAAGTTCTTGGGGGAGGTGTTTGTCCAGCAGTGGACGTTTCTCGGCACACACAAAAATTGCGTTAGGTCTCGATAATCTGAACAGTCCTGTTTCTTTTTTTGAAGGTTGTTAGGATAGATACCAATAATGCCAAACTGAGTTTGCAACTTCGAAAGACCTGTGCTAGCTGCGTAAAATACTTTTGGATTTTTTTCAGAAATTGACTGATGATTTCTAAAAAGTGCTCCCAAGGAAAAAGTTATCATATCTATATATATAAAAATGAATCCCTATCCCTATGGTCACGGCATCACGCGTGAACGGCTGGACCGATTACGGTAATTCTTTTTTTGTCGAGTTCGTTATTGTCAGGAGAAGGTTCTTATGTAGGGTAGGGTAGTGTAGTGTAGGGTGGGGTAGGGTCGGGTAGGGTAGGGTAGTGTAGTTTAGTGTAGTGTAGTGTAGGGTAGGGTAAGGTGGGGTAGTATATTGTAGTGTAAGGTGGAACGTATTTCGCCGGGACAGCTAGTACACTTATAAATAAGATAACTTTTCTATAATTTGAGCTCAACTGCAGCCCCGAAGGTCCAATAGAACCCAAGATACAGCACTTCTCAGACATTGCCCATTGTTCCCAAAATTAATTTGTTGTTCTATATGTCGGAGCGCAAGGACGTGGCGCCATCTATGCATGCGTCGATGCACCGTGTGTTTTATCTTGAAACGTCAAACGGTTAGCTAGGGTAGTAATAATAGTCATCTTTGGCCAAGGCGTGGTCTGTGCGAGACCGGAACCCGGAAGTTGGTAGTGTTGGTACTTGTTTGTTAGCCAATCAGAATCGTTGTGATTATCGAACCATTAAAGACAATGCAGCCTACCTACAGAGGCTACGACAGAGGCGCCAATTATTTTACGAGCACTTTTGATCGAGCAGCTGAACTGTCAACTTGGGAAGCCAGCCCCGTGCCGAACTCATCGCAGTCTATAAAATAATCGGTTTTCATCCGAATCATCGTGAAGCCTCGTGTTGCAAACGTGTGTGAATATTGATTGTACACTCCAAAACTTCTCGAAGACGAGTTTATTTCTTAGATACGGCCAAAACCCTTCTGATGATCCGAAATATATATTAAGTACTTACTTACCGATTAGTATGTTGGCCAAGAAGGAAAACGGCGCTAATAGTTTGAGGTAACGCAGCAGACTGATCAACATGCACGGTATCATTATGATCAGCACGTATATCCTGAGATCCGGGTAGCCTACAACAAGGGGATACATGGGTGGCATCATATACTGCTAATATTTCACTATGGTTTCATTCGCACACCCTGAGGGTGACATTACGCGGGACCGTGTTTATACTGTACATGGACAACCTAGCTACCTACAAATAATAATCGATAAATGATAATTAAAAAATGGCCAAGTGCATGTTGTACCACGCGCAGAGTAACGTTCCGTAGTCTTTTCATTATACAAATGTATCCTTACTAATATTATAAATGTGAAAATGGATTTGTTTGTTAGTTTGTTACCTTTTCACGTTTCAACACCTTAACCAACCTTGATGAAATTTGGCATGCAGGTATCCTGTCTTACTGGAAAGGACATAGGCTACTTTTTATCCCGTGAAAATAGCATAGTCCGATGCAGTTCCTGAGGGAACTGAAACTATAGCCTTTTTTTTTGGTTAGTTACTTTAACATTGCAACGGAACATTCCCCTCTCGTATATCTACCAGATACGCTAAACTGCCAGGTTTATTATATAGCGTCCACACTCACCGACAGCAAGGTCATATAGTGAGGGCCGCTATTCCTGCCGACACCATAAGGTGAAGACAAGGACCAATGGATTGCTGTGATTATTTGCACAGAGATGGCTGAGGGGGTAGAAAATTACATAATTTACTAATTAGCATTTCTTGACATGGTTCCCGAGGGATCTGGAAAAAACTCAATTCCGTGCGCGAAATATACAGTCGAACATAGAACCTCCTCCTTTTTTGAAGTCGATTAATTAATATAGGTACAGGAAAAATAAAGTGAGATAACTCCGCCAGACATTATAAATGTGCCGCAAATCGCTTAAAATAACAATTTGAGCATTATTTTGACAACCTTCTTCGAGTTATAAATCGTAATTGCTGTAATAGCAAAATACAAATACATGCGAACAGTGGCCGGCAAAAGTTGTATGAAAATCCATATATTTTCCTGTTTTAACGGCTAAATAAATTACTATGTAAACTCATATATGTCGTGCGTGTAATTTAAAAATGGAACGATCTTTTACTTTGGAAAAAAAAACAAATGAATGAATGAATATTGTTGTTAGGTTTTCGTCATTGATTTTTAATTTAACAGTATCTTTACATAGTATAAAATGAAGTCGCTTCTGCTGTCTGTTCCCTTAGATCTTTTAAAGTACTCAACTGATTTTAATGCAGTTTTCAGCAATAGATAATGATTTAAGAGGAAGGTTTATATATGTAATACATACACATGTAGTAATTTTTTCCATATTCTTCTACGGTTCTGAGACTTGGACATTGATGAAAACCAGTGATTTAAAGCAAATCGAAGCCTTCGAGATGTGGTGTGGCGTCAAATGTTGTAAATACGTTGGACGGCTCATCGGACAAATGAGTCTATTTTAAAGGAGCTGAAAACTCGACGACCCTTGTGGTCATCTGTTGAGTCATTCGAGAACACTCCAAAACTTCGATTATATGAGCCCAACAACATGTAACAATCAATCCTGTTTTGTAAAGTTGTAGGCAGCATACCACGAAGCCGTACACTGGCTCGACGGGCCGACTTCGTCACGAAACTTTGGAGGTACCAATACAAGAAATATCCAGGCTGGCGACGGACCGAGATGCATGGCTCAAGACCATGTGGGCAAAAACTAATTGAAGGGGTCACGATCATAAGTATTGAGGGACCGGCTGAGGAGAAGGAGAAGGGGCCAAATTTGTATCGCACGTGTTAGTATACTTTACACTCTCAAAAGTTTTTCCAAAGGTTTCAACAACGTCTAAAGGTTCGACTACAAATCCATCATTATATTCAGGGGTAAATTTACTGATAAGTGGTTGGTTTATTTACAGCATCCTAACTTGCTTTAGTGCCATACACCACATACATACGCTGCAGCAGATTATACAGAAAATAGAAAAGTACAATCAGCCACTATACTATGAAAAAACCTTTGATTCAGTCGAAACCTGGGATGTGCTACAGTTTCTTTAGCGGTGCCGAAACGACTATCGATACATCGAGGTATTGAGTGTTTGTATGAAAGAAAACGTCACCATGTCAGTTCGCATCCAGGACCAGAATTCGAAATCTATCCGCCTGCAGTGAGGGGTGAGACAGGGAGATGTTATATCTCCGAAACTGTTCACCACCGCCCTGGAAGATGTTTTCCTGGATCCTATATCTAAATGACAGCCATTTTTTTTTTGTAGGTTTTCTGAAAAATATGTTTTCTCTTAGATTAGCAGCAGTATATACTTCAAAATGGCTCCTTTTAAAGGTAATTTAATTTTTCTGGTGATTCATACATAAAATTAAGCGAAACATTTGAGGAAAAAATAAAGAAAAGAAAATCAAAAATGATGTTCTTTTTATTTTTTTAAACCTACTGCAAAACAAGGTAGTTAAATTGTAATTTTTTTCTTCTAAAGCTAATATACAAAACGTCACCAAATTATCTACCAGTTATGTTTTCGGACGAGTCAAGATTCATGCTGTACAAGCACGATGGGAGGCGACGAGTCTACAGAAGACCAGGAGAGCGCTATAACCAAGCTGGCATTGAAGAGAAAGTGTCTTACGGCGGAGGCTCCATACACGAATGGGCTGGAATTTCTTCCGGAAGGCGCACCGAGCTAGTGGTGATCGAAAATGGAACTTTAACTGCAGAGAGATACGTGAATGAAATTTTTAGCAAACATGGGCGAGAACACCATCTTAATGCAAGATAACGCTCGTCCCCATACAGCTCGGTAGTGTTTGACTACCTTGATGATGTCGCTATCACACGCATGGAGTGGCCAGCACGCAGCCCAGTCTTGAACTCCTTGAACATCCATGCCTGGGATGAGCTGGGACGACGTGTACGCCAGCAAAATTCCCCTCCAATGATGCTTCGTGAACTGAAAGCGGCACTGATAGAGAAAAGGGAGAATATTCCTCAGCATCGGCTCAGAAATCTGGTGGAAAGCATCCCAAACCGTGTAACAGCTGTTTTAATAGCTCGTGGTGGTAATACAAAATACTGAAATGTGTGAAAATTGCACATTTGACACCTTTTACGAAATCTAAAGATTTTTTTTCATTTTTACTTAACCTACTTTTATTGAAAATAAACATCATAATCTTGACTTATTTTTATTTTTATTAAACACTGTAAAATTGTCTTTAATACAGTTTTGGAAGTTATTGAGGCTCGTTTTCTTTGCTGTCGATTGTAGTATTAGAGATACAACCGCGCAAAGTTTGCTCAAATATGTTGAGCTGTTTTTGCGTGATGCGTGACTAGAGAGACAGACAAAAATCTTAAAAAAATGTTTTGGTCTGTTATAGATAGACATGTCCCTAAAGTTATCATTTAATACTAATTATCAAGTACAGACACGATCTCGTTACAGTTTTATTGTTAAACTAGCTTTTTCCCACAGCTTCGTCCCCGTGGACTTTGTTTTTATGACTGTCTTTGAGGGTGAGTGGTGCGCGAGCCGCAAGTGGCTCGCAAGCGTGGACAGGAGTTTTCTCCAGATACCTATCCCAGATCGGGCTATTCTGATTAGCACTCTAAGTCACTTTCCACCCCCTCAATCAATTCTATACCAAAAATCACTTCAATCCCTTGCTCCGTTGCGACGCCGACGTGCGCGAGCGTGGATATGATAAATTTCCCCATATCCCTCGGGAACTATGTCAGGATATTATGCTAATTAGTAAATTATGTTATTTCCTACCCCATCAACCATCTCTGTGCAAAAAATTAGAACAATCCATTGGTGCGTAAAGAAATTAACCAAAAAAGAGATATTTTTTAGTTCCCTCGGGAACTGCATCGGGCTATGCCTATGTCCTTCCTTGTGACACAGGCTACCTGCATGCCAAATAACATCAAGATTGGTTAAGGTGTTGAAGCGTGAAAAGGTAACAAACAAACAAACAAGCAAAGAAACACATTTTTACATATTTGATATTAGTAAGGATAGTTTCTAAAATAAACAACAAAGAATAAAAACCTGGCAAGTGTAAGTCGTACTCTCTTTGATGTCTTTTCTTAGAAATGTTAAGGTGAGTTAGTAGGTTTGTTAGATATGAATTGTTGCACGCGCGTGGAGGTGCTGTGGTACGGAACCCTCGATGCGCGAGTCTGATTAGCACTAAGCCGGTTGTTTTTGTATGGAAAACAAGTTTCTACAAGACCTCTTCATAAACAGACGACAAAGAAGTAGCAACAGACCTGGTTTCCCTGCTGCGATGAATTGTCTCTGCTGATCCTCAACCAACTGCTTCACAGTCTTCGCTATCACGAGCTGATACGTACAACACGAGCCGAAGAGCTCGATAGCGATCGCTGCGTCAACGCAGTAACTGTAACGGAGCATACAAAAGGAAAAGTCTAAATAATTTTAGAAAAACCTAAAAACTTATAGATACAAGCTTTTAATATTGCATTTTCACGCGATATACATATACATGCAAAATTTCAGCTCAATCGGAAACCAGAAAGTGGGTCAAATTTAACTTGCAAGATTCCACTCGAACAAACATACATACATTGCAATTTAAATAAAAGCTTGTAAAAAAAATAACAACTGACTCCAAAAAGAAATTCACTCAAAAGCAAGAATTAATATTTTTATATATGAACTAGCTTTTTCCCGCGGCTTCATCCGCGTGGACATCGTTTTTATGAATGTCTTTGAAGGTGAGTGGTGCGCGAGCCGCATGCGTCTCGCGATCATGGACATGAGTTTTCTCCGAATGCCTATCCCAGTTCAGGTTATTCTGATTAGCAGTCGATGTCACTTCCCAACCCCTCAACCAATTCTATAAAAAAAACAATTCGTTGCCAAAGTATATATATTAGTACTAACGTACAGTATGGCGCAGATTGGTTACAGTTTGGTTCTCGAACGAAAAGGATGAGCTACGTTACCGCGCCTTGACCGCTGTGATTTCGTTTGGGAATTATCAAATCCTAATTTGGTGAACTGTTCATTTTAGAGTGATAAAGGCAGTAAAAAAAGTTTTAACAGATATCCTTTGGATAAAAAGCAACACAAAAAGATAGTTCATTATTTCGTATTTGGTAGTTCACCCCAGCATTACACGACTACAATCTTCATTATAGCTAGTTGTACATTATTTTAGAAATGCGGTATTTTTGTTCATGGGATGTTGTAAACTTTATTTAATTTAAATTATTGTTCGTAATTGAAACAACAAAAAAATACACTTACACTGGAGTACACGCGCGGGCTACCAATGTAGCCCATGGGTAAAATTTGCTTGATGTTTTTGCAACTGGTCACCCTACCACCACGACCGTTCAGCTAAGCCTCGTTGAATAAACATCGGACAAATTTACTGACCCGATGGCGCGCCCCGCATACGGACGTCTGCACAATAGTAAAACAAAGTGTTTGGGCTATAGCAGGACCCGAGCTCGGAACACTAGAAAACATTGTAACCACCACTGCAAGAAATGAATTTGTAACATCATCTGGTTTGCATATATCCTGATTGTGATTAAAATAATAACTAACTTAGAAAGAAATATGTCATTTAACGAAAATTTGATTGATCTCGTACTTTAGGACAATTTTGATTTTTTTCAGAGGTTTTTGTTTAATTTTCTAATTATTATACAAAAATGTCAATTACTTTAATTTCTGCTTAAATTCATTTAGTAAACACAATTTTTTTAATTTCCGTTGCTTTTTTCGTGAAAAAACAGTAATTTCTAAAAAAAATAATGATCCCCGCGCGAGTAACCGCGCTCTTAGTGGAGGCGCGTGTACCGTAGTGTTTTTATCGAAAATACAAAAACGTACAAGCCTTCCTTTTGTTCTGACTGACAACCTGTCAAAAATTGGTCCAAATCGGTTAAGAGTTGACAATCGTTATCGCCGTTTGTATGAAAAGTTGTAGCTTCACAATCCTCTTACCTAAATGAAAAAGGCGGCTGCTCTCGCTAATATTCCGTTTAGTTCTGTCCTTAGTTTACAGTAGTTAACTTATATCTATATGCTACATACAAGCTAGGTTCTTTTCAAGTACACCTAGGTATAATTCTCGGTGGACAAACAGCCTAATGTCCGCCGTCACCGAGCCGTTACCGATAACGAGATTGTTTAGGACCGAGGTCAAGAGAACCTGACGGCGATCTGAGTGGTTCAGTTTGTTAGTTCTAGCTATATCAGTATTATTATTATTATATCAGCTCATATACGTCCCCACCGAGGGGCTCGAGCCTACCCTGAATCAGGGTGATTATTAGGCCTTAGTCGACCACGCGGGCCTAGTGCGGGTTGGTCGACTTCACACACAACCTTCGAGTTTCTTCGCAGGCCTGTGCAGGTTTCCTCACGATGTTTTCCTTCACCGTTAAAGCAATCGGTAATGATATGTACGTAAGTTTGTGAGTATATCAGTAGCTATGGACAAATCCAAACCTGTTTTGTATGGCCGGCACATCGGCCCGTCATAATCTCGGGCCGGGTTGGCGGCGCTCGGATGACGGGCGTGCAGTGTACACAGGCGGCCATAGTAAATGTATGTATTGCTACTTCGGCGCCGTCATCTCGTTATCGGTAACCGCTCAGTGACGGCGGTGGTGGACAAACGGCCTTAGTAATGCCTTTCAACAAGTGGTTCTTAAAATTAACGTCATGGACAAGACGAAAATTATGTCAAATATCCGTAGCGCACCCAGCCTTCTAAAGTTTGGAGACTCGACACTTGACGTTGTTAACAAATTTGTACACCTGGACAAACAGTCAACATAGGTAGGTCCAACTAGACTGGACATGACTTGCCATGGCCGGTTTGGAAGTCTTGAAACAGACTCCGGACCCAGACCGGTCGGAGCAAAGAAAACATGGTCAGGTGGGGATTTTTGGGTGAAAGTGAATTAAACTGTTTGTGCGGTGCAGTTCAAACGATGACACACTTAACATCGTGCCCTGCGTGCCCCTACATCTGCACGCAGGAAGACCTCATGACAGCGGCTGATAATGCTGTTAACGTGGCCAAATTCTGGGCTGCTACAGTGTAGTGTCTGCCATCGACACGCTAAGAAGAAGAAGGTCCAACTTCGAGAAAGAGATCAATCGTCGAATCCAACTCAACTGGGCAGCTTCAGAAAGCTTCGCAATATCTTCACATCCCTAATGCCGCAGTGTCTCAAACTTAAGGTATTTGTTCATTGTATGTTGCCAGTGATGACATACGAAGCTGAGATATAGTCGCTTTCTGTGGGCCGGCGGGCCTCATAAGAAGGCTAAAGGTCGCCCAAGGGGCGATGATGGAGCGAACTACTACTAGAGTTTCCCTAATAGATGAACTCAGAAATGAGATCCGTAGAAGAACCAAGGTAACCGACATAGCTCACAGAACGGCTAAAATTAAGTGGCAGTAGGCAATGCACATAGCTCGTAGAACAGATGGCGGTTGAGGTAGTAAAGTTCTCTAGAAGAAGAAGTAGCGCGGGCAGCCCTCCCACGCGGTGGACCGACGACTTGGTGAAGGTCACGGGTAGCCGCTGGATGCAGGCAGCGCTGGGCTGGTCGTCGTCGAGGATATCCTCTCCGCCTTTGTCCATCAGTGACCGTCTTTAGGATGATAAATGATGAGGTACCTATTGAGTGATATGCAGGTCGTTTGGTAGAACTTTGATCGAATAGGAATTGTGACCACTTAAAACTTTTTTAGCGGTAGTGACTTTTTCCACAAAGAAGTTTTTTTATGATTCAGTAGTAGGTAACGGGACCCATTATTAAGCCTACGCTGTCCATCTGTCAGTCCATCTTGTCCGTTGAAAGGCTGTATCTTTAGAACCGTAACACGTGAAACTTAGTATGATTAAATAAATAAATAAAAATAAATAAATAAATATTCTGGGACAAATCACACATGGTCATCTGGCCCCAAAGTAGGATTCCCTGTGTTATGGGTTACCAGAGACTGATATACATACTTATATACGTTAATACATACATATATATGTCAAAGGTGTGGGTGATGGTTAGGTTATGGATGGCCTCGTGGTTCACTCCTTAACTATTTCGGTTGTAGGTGTCGAAATAACAATGCAGCTATATCACAGAGGTCCTTCTTCAATAGTCTTGATCATTTGGTAATCGAAATTGTACAGGATGCCTTGGATAACAATGGATGCAAACGCGGTGATCACAGCGATGGCGTGACACGTCCATTTTTCTCACAGATCACCACTGCATGTGTTCTGCTCGACGCTCCGTCAAAAAGTGTCTGCTCCGAGACTGACGTCCAGCTAATCTGGCTTCTCCACAGATCTAATAAATTCTCAACTCAGTGTGGCAGCACAAACAGCCTTCCGTTAATACATCATCTTTGCTACCACAAACGATCGTCTCACGAGTACAAGCGATCGTCACGCCACCACCGGTTTCACCCAGGTACTAATACCTGACGTTTGATCCAAACAAAGTGTAACTATGTAAACTTATCTCGAGCTGGTATTGGTCGCGTTTTCAATGACCCTCCGACACGGCCATCCTGCGAGTCACACGTCCTCGGGTGACTAACCTGAAAAAGAAAAGGGTAACCAGTAGATTCCATTTCGTTCGGCCAATCCTGACCTTCATTAGGAAGGTCCACAGCTCAAGGAATAAAAGCAACACTAATAATGTGAAGCTTTAATTCAAGACTACAATCATGGTAATGACATATTTTAACAGTCTCAAAAAAAACCAAAATAATTTCACTCTCGTAAACTAAATAAACCTCAGCATTAGCATCGTAACTCAAACAATCTCAAATCAGTTTAGGTCTCCAAGGTAAATCACAGCTGCAAGGCTTGAAACCTTACAACCATTTACAACTTTTAGGGGCACATAGAACGGAACATAATCATCATCGCAAATCACAAGCGACGGAACACCAGAACTAAACATCACCACATCCGGGTGGCGGGACACCACAAAGAATCATCATCACTAACGCCAAGCGACGGAATACCAATCAGTCATCATCACCAGTCCAGGTGACGGAACACCATCACCACCAATCTAGGCAGTGGAACACCATCATCACCAATACAGGCGACGGAATACCATCATCACCAATCTAGGCAATGGAACACCATCATCACCAATACAGGCAATGGAACACCATCATCACCAATACAGGCGACGGAATACCATCATCACCAATCCAGGCAATGGAACACCATCATCACCAATACTGGCGACGGAATACCATCATCACCTATACAGGCGACGGAATACCATCAACAGTTTTAGCCGGTAAACGGGATACTTCTTTTTTACAAAAACACGAATGTACCTGCTACACATCATGACAGAACGAGTCTGACAAAACAAGCAGCAGCCAATTCATGCAAACATATAGCGCCATTCAGCACTCTTCATTTACCGCTGAAACATGTCGGAATACTTCAGTACTACACACAAAAATAAACGATAAAGAAAAAAATTACAACTGTACACAATTGATTGAGTTACGATCTGTCAATACAATTAACATTGAAAGGTAGACGCCTCTGCACCAGATTCATCGTCAACATCCGGAGGCAAATAACCTTCGGACATACTACGTAAACGGTCATGGGCATACTTGTAACTTCGTCTCAAATTCAAAGCTTGTAATTTGTATCTGTCACCTTCTAAGACCTCTACGACCCTGAACGGCCCTCGGTATTTGGGATCTAACTTGGTTTGGTTACGCTCCTTATTTTGTATCACCACAACAGTCACCCATCTTGGCAACTCTGGGCCACCTCCATCCGGTGCCCAAACAAACAACAGTCACCCAACCTGGCGACTCTCAGACACCTCCATCCGGTGCCCGCCCAAACACACAGTCACTCGACCTGGCGACTCTCAGACAACCTCTCAGGTGTCCGCCCAAAAACACAGTCACCCTACCTGGCGACTCTTGGACCACCTCCCTCCGGTGTCCAACCACACTATCGCTTCCATGCGGCGATCTCAAACATCACCTCTTTCTGGTCATTGCCAACATCACCTCCCCGGTGATACGCCTGCGAGCCAAACGCACGCCACACACAGTTGTGGCCGCACAGCAACGAGAAAATCAACTCGGTGTTTTACGCCTACGTCTACGAATGGCTGAGGCTATTGGCATCCAGTTGCGAAAAATTGTTTACGTCTAAGGTTCAAAATACAAACTAGTGAACGTTAAAATCACGGTCAAGTACAAAAGTCCTTAATCTGCACTAGTAGATGGTCGAGGTTCAGTCTCTCCATCATCAATTCTGTCCAAGTCAATAATACTGTCACTATCGGGCATTTAACGTAGTCTGTCCTCAATAACTGACGGTATTTGATATCTAAAGTGGTAGGTAACGCTTCTCCATTTGTAACAACACAAAGTTAGGTAACTTGTGAAACTAAGCTTTTGTCTAGAAATCAGCCAGTGGCGCTGCCTCAGAGCAATACACCACCCCATCTCTTCCCAAGGGTTTCACAAGAAGTGACTAAGGGACTAAAAATTTGAGGACAAGCAACATCGTCCTTCACGCTCATACTGTACCTCCAAACAGCCCGCCAAGCGTAGCCTTTTTTTTTTTTTGTTTTTTTTACAATTGGTGAAACCGCTCCAACATGGGGGAGGCCCATGTCTATTATCACATCAGCAGCAAGCTGATTAACAACTCCTGTAATAGGATGCGTTACTCTTCGTATTATCACTAGTATGTTGTCGTGCTTCACTTAGATAAAATTACAGCCTGTGTGTGTAATCGACAAACATGACATTTAGAGGTTAGGCTACTTTACTCGTACCTAGAAGCAACTCCAGGAGGCTGTACTTCGTAACTCGGTTAACCCAACAGTTTGGTTGCTGCCAAATGATCATCATGGAAGGACTTGTAACATTGAAATCTCATTACTATACTCGAAGGAAGTGAGCATATTTTAAAGGACACTTAACTAAGAGTACCAACGTTTAAACGTGCTAAGATTCACCTGACCGTTGCCACGCGCCTAAAGCGTTTATGAACGTAAGTTCAAATACAAGGGGGCATTACGTAGATCGAATGACACGTGGACGTATTTGAACAGAGGTTACAAAATCAGTCATTTCGATTTAATAGGTAAAGAATGCACCTGATGTAACCACTAGCTATGCCTGACGTGGTTAAATAGTGACCACCTATGAAGTCAATCGATGTTCCAAGCTATCAGAGGAAGCAATTTCCGTTCAGGCATGTTGTTATCATTTTTTTTTTCACGGTTATCAACACTTGCGTTCTCTCGTTTCAGAATACCGTTTAAGAATACCGTCAATCCTAGATTTAAAATATCTGAACCGATCATAATATTGTTGGCACGTATTGTTGTACGTAGGTTGGAACGTAGGTACTCGTCTGGCATAACTAAAAAATAAAAATTCTGAATGATTCCCGTCAATACTACCCTCACTCAATATTTGTTCTGTACAGTAAACGTGAGCGTTGCCTATAAAAGTCAATCGTGCGTTTGTACTGAACACACTCCCGAAAGTCCATACACGAAACCTTCCTTAACGAGAGAACACTCAGTACCACCACAGATTAGGTAATAGTACTACGTTTGTACTAGTACCACTATCAAAACAAACGGGGTACGACTCACCGGATTTTCGTAGCACCGCGTACATCACGCACTTCGCAGAAGCCGCACGCGCCGCTCGCGTGCATCTCCGCTGCTGCCAGCGCAGCCCACGCTGTCACCTCATTCCAATGGTCGTTCCGTAAGGGAGATGTCGACAGTTGTGCACCGTGCACGTGGATTAGCTTCAGGTATATTCGGGGTCAATTCTGTCAATGTGATTGCAGCAGATGTAGGATGGTGCTCGCATAGCCTCAATCAATCGCAGCATGTTCTGGTTCTGTAGCACGAAGAATTGTTGCCAGTGGTTTTTATTTCGCTGCTCCATCATCAATTTTCACATTTTCCCGTCGTTGTCCACTTGTTGCGAGCGCAGGGAACTATCCAACTTCTGATGTCAAAGGTGTGGGTGATGGTTAGGTTATGGATGGCCTCGTGGTTCACTCCTTAACTATTTCGGTTGTAGGTGTCGAAATAACAATGCAGCTATATCACAGAGGTCCTTCTTCAATAGTCTTGATCATTTGGTAATCGAAATTGTACAGGATGCCTTGGATAACAATGGATGCAAACGCGGTGATCACAGCGATGGCGTGACACGTCCATTTTTCTCACAGATCACCACTGCATGTGTTCTGCTCGACGCTCCGTCAAAAAGTGTCTGCTCCGAGACTGACGTCCAGCTAATCTGGCTTCTCCACAGATCTAATAAATTCTCAACTCAGTGTGGCAGCACAAACAGCCTTCCGTTAATACATCATCTTTGCTACCACAAACGATTGTCTCACGAGTACAAGCGATCGTCACGCCACCACTGGTTTCACCCAGGTACTAATACCTGACGTTTGATCCAAACAAAGTGTAACTATGTAAACTTATCTCGAGCTGGTATTGGTCGCGTTTTCAATGACCCTCCGACATATAGATATATTTAACACCCAGACACAGAGCAAACAAATCTGCTCATCACACAAATGCTTGCCCTGGGTGGGGATCGAACCCACAACCCTGGGATCAGTAGTCAAGGGCACTACCACTAAGCCACCGAGTCAGTCAATAGAACACTAATCTTGTAATAAAACAACAAATAATAAAAACCAGCCAAGTGAGAGTAACTGAATGAAAAAGAAGCATTTCCCCCCCCCCCCGTTCTCGCGTTAGTGGTTTACTTTGTAATGATTATTTAATAGTTTATTCATTGAGTAGTAGGTAAATTAATCCAACGGAACTCCCTGTTTCCATCGTAAATAACGGTGGCATGAATAAAATATTTTAGCCTCTGAGTGAAGACACAAAACTCCATGTAATTATCGAACGTGCTCACAAAATTTCACGAGAATCGGTTGAGAAATAACACCTGTACAGGAAAACAGCCGGATATCCGCCGGACAGACATACGAAAGCATTTTTTCCGAAGCTGAAACCGAGACGTTTCGCACTCGCTTGGCGCACGCTCGGTCAGCGTTTTATTTTTTGTAAAACACAGTCATTTTGACATTGGGCCCGCAACAACATAATAAAACCGCTCAAAAAACCTATTTTATACATGTCTCTATTTATCTTGATGTAAGTTATAAGTTGCCGAAACTAAGTCAAACTTTAAGAATAAGAATAAATATTTGCCAAAAAAAGATACACAAGATTAGTTTACTTGCGACCCCCACACTAGGCGAAGGCTGTCCTGTGAGAGTTAAAGACTGTTTACCAGCTTTAAATATTTTGTACGTCCTTAAAGAAAAAAGTTTTTAACTATAACCTAGCATGCATACAAAGTTAGATAAAATTAAATTATTACCGTAGCACTTTTGCGTATTTCCGCAACTTCTCAATTTTGCTAAGCGCCAGCGCGCACTCAGCCGTGTCCGCGTATGACAGGTAAGGTCGGCCCGTCCGCTTGCACAGCACGTGCGACTGGTCTACCATCCCCTGTAATAAAAAAACAGAACATTTGTTTGCTAGATCACGCGCACGCACGCAGGCACACACATGGGCTTAAGAGGATGAATACACACATAAAAAAAAGAGTGTGTGGTATTATCAAACCATGGTAAAAGTGAAACTTTTTTTCACATTATAGACATTTAGAGAGCACGAAACGATCATGGCTGCTTTCGTCTTGGAGCTACGGTACAGAGGACGAAACGATCATGTAATAAAAGTTTCTCTCCTCTTGGAGCTACGGTACAGAGAACGAAACGATCATGGCTGCTCTCGTCTTGGAGCTACGGTACAGAGGACGAAACGATCATGGCTGCTCTGACGAAAAAGTTTGAGACGATGTAATAATCTCTTTGCCGTCACGCAACACACAGACGAAAAAGCTTGAGACGATGTAATAAAAGTTTCATTTTGAAATTTCAATAGATTGCGGAAGTAGGCGTGGCAGACGCATCAGCTTCTTGTACAACGAGACATGTTGCTGTCATTCGTTAATGATGCTCCGCGTGTTTTGGTGACCAAATGCTAAGATATGCAAAAATTTGCTGCAAAAAATACAAGTGGCAAAGTAAATTTTTAAAAATAGAAGTTTCTTATCGAAATCAATAGCTATATCAAAATGTGAATTTTTATTTTGAGGTTATTGTTATTTAGTGCGAAGGTATTGTCGATATTTTTCAACGATATTTATTTTTTTATGTTAAAGAGGATATCGATTTTAAAATTAATCGGCCCAGTAACTAAAAAACCTCTCGAGCTGGAGGTAGAACCGTCGCACCATAAATCTGAAATATGCATGAATATTCGAACCTGCAGTGATAGACTTACTATCTAATTGATCATCATCAGACCGTCAAGTTCAAGCTTGAACAGAAGCGCCACCATGAACCCAAGCAATGCGTGAAAATTTTAAGTTGTAAGTTACAACCATAACCGAGATCCAGTTTAAATCTAGCTGATCATCATCAAACCCTCAAGCTTGAGGGGGCAGAAGAGCCACCATAAATCTGAACATACATATCTTTGTATATTCAGATTTATGGTGGCTTCTATGGTATCTTCATGTTATTTTTGAACAGAAAAGAAATGAATGTGATACATACTGTAACCAAGTATCAACTGTGTTTAGTTATTCAGCAAATCGCATCATCTATGCGTGCTCGTATGCGAGCTACACTATACCTAAAATTGGAGAGCGTAAAATCGTTCAAACGTCCTTTAATTAAAACTTTTTAATACATACGTATCTCGCATACCAAATCTAATCTATCGATATTAAAAATGCCTGACTGTTACTGTAACTACATCACTATGGGAGTGATACATTTGTGCAAAGAAAATTGCACGGAAAATTTTAATTGAATAACTTTACTTCTAACCTGATGATCTAAAATTTAATTCGAAATAAATTCTTTTTAATTAATTGCACAACATTACACAATATTTCTTTACTTGTAAATAGTGTCATTATTTTTTAATTTTAAATGCTCAACAAATAAACTGGGCAGTTTTACTATCCTGGTATCACATAACCATTGTCATGCTGTCAATTTGAATAAACTCAACCTTATCATTTTATAGTTTTTTGTTTTGTTTTTGGGGGAGGTCACTTTATAAAAATGGCCCATAGCATCAACCTGTTTGTAGTGTACTGTATGTGTAATGGCTCGCTCGGTGCTAGTACTACAAAATCATCTTCAGAGTTCTAAAGAATTCTTCTATTCTGTGGATGAGTAGCACGAACTCTCCATAGAAAAAGTTGTTTTTTAAGGTTCCCAAGTCACCAAGGAACCCTTATAGTTTCGCCATGTCTGTCCGTCTGTGGCTTAGTTCAGAGACTATTAGTACTAGAAAGCTGTTATTTCCCATGGATATACATACATATTAATCACGCCGCCGCCGGCGCAGTGGTGCAATAAAATTACCATACATGTAACGAGGGGGTGATTTTTTTTTTGTGACGTACCCTATCATTAAACCTATTATTAAACCGGTTTGTGAAATATTACGCTTTAAAGTGCAAATTTATGTTAGTGCCCCCCCCCCCTCTCTAAGTGTCCCCCTCCCCTCCTACCAGCTAAACCTCTGAGGACATCTGAAAAAAATTGTAATAGGACATATTATAATCAATTTAAAAGGAAAACTATCACGGCTAAGTATACTTTGTTAGTTTAGGAGAAGAAGATGGCAGAAGTTTTTTTTAATTATATGTAAGACCTTTTTACATACCTATGGTTATGCAATAAATGAATTTGAGTTTGAGTTTTAGGAGTAATAGTCAACCAAATAATCGTATGCAGTTGGTTTCGAAAAAAGTTCATAGATTTTGACTGACTCGGTGGCTCAGTGGTTAGTGCCCTTGACTACTGATTCGAGGGTTGTGGGTTCGATCCCCACCCAGGGCAAGCATTTATATGATGAGCAGATTTGTTTGCTCTGTGTCTGGGTGTTAAAATATATCTATATATGTATGTATTTAAACGTATATAAGTATGTATATCAGTCTATGGTAACCCATAACACAGGGAATCCTACTTTGGGGCCAGATGACCATGTGTGATTTGTCCCAGAATATTTATTTATTATTTATTTCCATACAAAATATATAATACCAACTGCAAATATAATTTTGTTTTTTAAATGTACATTTATTTTTTGAAAAGACTACGGAACCCTACTTTGCGCGAGTCCGACTCGCACTTGGCCGTTTTTTTTTTAATATTTTATTGACATAGTAAAATACTAAGTTTAGAGGTTTTTCTTTTTCAGTGCAATTATTAAGTTCAATTCTTTGTCGTTCAGTGTTTTCATACACGACTAATTTAGGCCATTATTTTTTCAATTTTAATGAACATCTGACGGACGGCAGTCTGTCAAGCAAGACATATCAGCAGGTTGTGACAAAGTTAACCTTAATTTTCAAGCGACTTCCAAAAAGGAGGAGGTTCTCAATTCGTCTGTATGTTTTTTTTTTTTTTTTTATGTTTGTTACCTCAGAACTTTTGACTGGGTGAACCGATTTTTATGATTCTTTTTTTATTTGATAGCTAATGCTTCCCGTGTGGTCCCATATAAATTTTATCAAAATCGGTGTAGTACTTTAGTAGAAAATTAACAAAAACCAAAAATAATAATGCAAAAATGTACTAATTTGTTGCGATGGAAGTCGGTTTTTTAACGTGTTTAGCGTTTTCAATTATGATAAAACCAGTCTAGTACCGAACTACAACAAAGAGACACGCGATTATGTATCGTATTTATTCACGAATTGAGTTCAAAGTCGTATGCTCTCTACTGGAACGTATACGTTCCAGCGGGCTTGAGGGGAATGACAGGTTGAACATCATACTGATTAGTCTGATTACTCACCCGTAGCGAGACTAGCATGAACACTCCGATGCACACGTTGGTTACTAGCGCGACTAGATAGCCAGCGTTCTTGTACGCCACATGTCCGCTCAAGATCCCAGAACCGAGGGCCGCCTTTATTAAATGCAAAGTCGTTGCCAGGTTCCTAGGAAAAGTAAACAGTCTGTATTTTGCGAGACCCCTGAGCGCTTCGAGATCGAATCTTTACACGGAATCGGCGGTCGGACGGTAAAAAGGAATCGAATGTGTCTACCATTATCGATTCCGTTTGATTATTTGTTTCCTTTTGTTACGTGTCGAACAATGTATTACACAATGTCTCGTCAATAAATAAGCCGCAATTTCTGCAATCTGGGAATCGTAGGTACTACAACAACTACCTCGATTCAGGCAACTTGCCTAGTGTTTTAACTTTTGCCGATGACTGTTCAGTTGTTGTTTGCAAAGACAATACATTTGATTATAAATATGAAATAAATAAAGTTTTCAATGATTTAAATAAATGGCTCGAGATAAATAATTTAAAAGTCAATCTTACAAAGACGAAGTACATACAATTTTATGCTCCACAAGGTAATCCGTTGGATATTGAATTATGCTATGAGGGTGAAAAAATTGAACGTGCCAGTAACACTTAGTTCCTTGGAATTGTTGTCGATCGTTTTACAGATTGGAAAGATCATATTGAGTACATCGTTAATAAACTAAGTAATTTTGTGCATGCTTTAAAACGACTATCTGATGTCTCCACGAGGAAAACCGCTATTCTTGCATTTCACTCTTATATTATGTCCAACCTTCGATATGGAATATTACTTTGGGGTAATTCCACTAACAAAGATCTGGTTTTCAAACTTCAAAAGCGCTGTATTCGGGCTATTTTTAATCTCCAACAAATAGATTCATGTCGTCCTTACTTTAAGGAGAACAAAATATTAACATTGCCGTGTTTGTATATTTTCGAGGTTTGTATGTTCGTGAAAAATAACCTAAGTATGTTCAAATCAAAACAATCAACAACTAAATTTTCCTCTAGATATGCTTGTGATTTAGTTTTGCCAAGGTCTAAATCTGCGTTATTCCACAAAAATGTAATCTATATGAGTGTATCCTTATACAATGCGCTACCAGGAAATATCAAAATGCTGTCTTTACCAAGGTTTAAAACAAGTGTTTACAATTTACTGATTGAAAAATGTTATTACAGTATCGATGAATTTATGAATGAAAAAGTGGACCGATTTTGTAAAAACTGACTCGACATAGTTAGCAGATTATTTTGATTAATTTAATTCTTTGACATTATCTATAATTAATTAAAATTTAATATTGCATGCTTTTTTAAGGCAGGTTATTGCGAACATAGTACAATTTATTTAAGACCTAATGTAAACCAATAATCAGCAATAAAATATTTGAGTTTGAGTGGGGTTAATGTCAACCTTTTAATGTTGCGTTCCTTTTGTCAATAAAACATTTTGACGTGAAAACGTCTAATAAATCGATGGACGCCGGCTGCACGCACGAAAAAGGATGACTCATTTTCCCCTTACGCTCATTGTCCCGTTACGCTAATTGTAACGTTATGTATGCAATCATTTCATCAATTTTTTGTTATGACTTTGTCACGTTGAACTATCGTCCGTAAACCGACTTTACAGACAACCGTTTTTTTTTAATTTACTTTAGGTATTTCGACGATTCCTGGAACCAGTTGAACTCGAAGCGTTTCTAACCGGGGGGCTGCAGATTGATTTAGTGGTGGGATCTTGTACGGGGTGTTTTTAATAGCGTGCAAGCAAGTAACTATAGGCTCTACTCATGAAACTGAACAACATTCCCCTAGGAACCCGTACTGAATTTTCAAAATTTGTTTTGGAATTTTCAGTCAACGTACTTTCGTGTAACGTCGTACAACTTACCCGGTAGAATGTGCAAGGACAGTACGTCTCATGGCAACAATGTCAAGTTGATCCTTGGTCTCCTGGGTGAGATTGCGTGGTCGTGGTGATTGCGCAGATTAGAGAACTTACCCAGTAGAATGTGCAAGGACAGTACGTCTCATGGCAACAATGTCAAGTTGATCCTTGGTCTCCTGGGTGAGATTGCGTGGTCGTATTGAACGCGCGGATTAAACATCTTACCCGGTAGGATGTGGAAGGACAGTACGTCTCATGACAACAATGTCGAGTTGATTATCGGTCTCCTAGGTGAGATTGCGTGGTCGTGTTGATTGCGCAGATTAAACATTTTACCGGGTAGGATGTGGAAGACCAGTTCGTCTCAAGGCAATAAGGTCAACTTGATCCTCAGTCTGCTGGGTGAGATTGCGTGGTCCTATTGAACGCGCGGATTAACATCTTACCCAGTAGGCTGTGGAAGGACAGTCTATCTTAAGGCAACAATGTCAAGTTGATTATCGGTTTCCTGAGTGAGATTGCGTGGTCGTGTTGTTCGCGCAGATTAAATATTTTACCCGGTAGGATGTGGAAGGACAGTCCATCTCAAGGCAACAATGTCAAGTTGATTGTCGGTCTCCTAGGTGAGATTGCGTGGTCGTGTTGATCGCGCAGATTAAACATTTTACCGGGTATCATGTGGAAGAACAGTCCGTCTTAAGGCAATAAGGTCAATTTGATTCTCAGTCTCCTGGGTGAGATTGCGTGGTCGTATTGAACGCGCGGATTAACATCTTACCCAGTAGGCTGTGGAAGGACAGTCTATCTTAAGGCAACAATGTCAAGTTGATTATCGGTCTCCTAGGTGAGATTGCGTGGTCGTGTTGATCGCGCAGATTAAACACTTTACCGGGTAGGATGTGGAAGAACAGTCCGTCTCAAGGCAATAAGGTCAATTTGATCCTCAGTCTCCTGGGTGAGATTGCGTGGTCGTGTTGATCGCGCAGATTTAAGGTCTTACCCGGTAGGACGTGGAAGGACAGTCCGTCTCATGGCAATAAGGTCCACTTGATCCTCTGTCTCCTGGGTAGGATTTAATAGAGTAAACTTCTTCTCTTTGCCGTCGTCAGGTGGCGCTAACTGCCGACAAGATAAATTTGTAACCTAGAAGTTAATTTAGATTTCGTAGACGCTTAACCTTCCTCAATAATTGAGGAACAAAATATATAGACCGGGAACAGTGAAAATGCCTAATTTTGCAAAACTGTCCCTAAATGACGTAATCGTAGTTTAGGATATTTTTTGTATTATTCTTCAATTAATTAAAGAATAATACAAAAATATTAAGTAAGTATCATTCTTTAATTAAAGAATTAAATAAAGAATAATCATCATATCAGCCGAAGGACGTCCACAGCTGGACATAAGCCTCCCCCAAGCGGCTTCCCGCGACCTTCACTAGGTCATCGGTCCACCGAGTGGGAGGCCTGCCTACACTACGTTTTCCGGTGCGTGGTCACCAATCGAGAACTTTAGTACCCCAACGGCCATCTATTCTACGAGCAATGTGCCCCGCCCACTGCCACTTAAGTTTATCAATTCTGAGAGCTATGTCGGTTACTTTGGTTCTCCTATGGATCTCCTCGTTTCTGATTCGATCACGCTGAGAAAATGTGAGCATAGCACGCTCCACTGCTCTTTAGGTGACCTTGAGCCTTCTTATGAGGCCCACGGTAATCGACCATGTCCCAGTTCCGTATGTCATCACTGGCAACACACACTGGTCGAAGACCTTGGTCTTGAAGACACTGCGGTATCTGGGACGTAAAGATATTGCGAAGCTTCCCGAACGCTGCCCAGCCGAGTTAGATAATAAAGAATGGAATGGAAATAAAGAATAATACAAAAATATTGAGTAAGTATCGTTCTTTAATTAAAGAATTAAATAAAGAATAATACAGAAAATATTAAGTATTATTCTCTAATTAAAGAATTAATTAAAGAATAATACAAAAATATTAAGTAAGTATCATTCTTTAATTAAAGAAATAAATAAAGAATAATACAAAAAAATATTATATAAGTATTATTCTTTAATTACAGAATTAAATAAAGAATAATGCAAAAAATATTAAATAAGTATACTTATTATTCTTTAATTAAATACAGAATAATACAAAAAATATTATGTAAGTATTATTCTTTAATTAAAGAATTAAATAAAGAATAATGCAAAAAATATTAAGTAATTACTTATTATTCTTTAATTAAATACAGAATAATACAAAAATATAAAGTATCATTTTCTAATTAAAGAGTTAAATAAAAAATAATACAAAAAAAATGTAATTAAAGAATTAAATAAGGAATAATACAAAAAGGTTACAAAGAGGTTACGACACTACCCTACCCTAAAACCAATTATTGTTTGACTGATATTTTTTTTATTAATGAATACCTATCATATTTTAATACTTATTATCCTATTCCCGACGAAGACAAATGCAAAAACACAAAAATCATGAAAATTGGTCCAGCCGTTCTTGAGTTATAAATGGTGTAACTAACACGACTTTCTTTTATATATATAATACGATAGTTTTATTTTTATTTACAATTAAAAAAACTCAGTTTAGTTTTACGAAAATTGCGCCATATTTAATTTAGCTAGGCATACGTACGCATGCTTCTTCTTCTTCTGTCTAGACCTTCTCCCATTTACTTGGGGTCGGCCTTCCTTGTTCGCATTTTCCATTTTGTACGATTTTGTGCTACGTGTTTTTGCAAATGAGCTTCTTTTTGGTCTTTTGCAACCGTCGTCAACCAGGTGGCGGGTGGTCTTCCACGCGTACGTTTCGTCTCTGGCAATTTTAGGGCAAGTTTTACCATATGGTCGTCGGGACGTCTTTGAACGTGACCATACCACCGCAAACGTTTTTCTTTTACTTTTTCAGCTATTGATGCCACTCCGAAACTTCCCTTGATGTATTCATTACGGATTTTGTTTATGAGTGTTACACCTGCTGACTAGCGTAGCATGCGCATTTCCGTAGTGTGCAGTTTGTTCAAGTGCTGTTTAGTTGTTGCCCAGCATTCTGACCCATACAGAACTGCAGGTTTAATAGCTTGTCTTATACATGTGTCCTTTCACTTTTAGATGCATTTTTCTGTCACACATAACGCCAGTAAGCTGCTTCCACTTCATCCATCCTGTTGTTATTCTATGAATAACATCATTGTCAATGTTGCCATCGTTGCTAATTATCGAACCAAGATATTTAAATTGATCGACTGTTGGTAGTAGTGTACTTCCTATGGAGATCTTGATGTTATTGGTATCAGTGACGTTATCAAAACGCACGACATGTGTTCTGTCTTTTTACTACTGATTCTTAGGCCATTTGTTGTACGTACGCATGCGTAAGTTTTTTTAATATTATCATAAAAAGATTACGCTAAGGCTTGGGATAATATAATTATTGGGGCTCTCCCTCTACGTCTTACTACACTTGTTAAATTTCAACATCAAATTCAATTTTAATTGGGTGGTTGCTGTGTGTCTGTGTGTATTCAAAACCAATAGGCAAAGATGACCTATTATTCTAGCGTACAAGAGGTAAATATGCGAAATTGAACTCTAAATTAAGCAAGTTAGTGAAGTTTGAAAAAAAAGTTGTAAAGACTGAAAATATTGACGGCCAGAGAATTAGAATATTGTGGTCTAGAAATTTTAAAAAAGCGGTAAAGTAAAAGCACGTGTGCGGTAAAATCAATTTTGCGCACACTTGACTGGTATATAAAGGTCTAGTTTTATCGACTAGAATCACAACAAATTTTTGTACTTTAATTTCTCTCGTCTCGTCATTTTGCATTCGTCTTCTGTTCATTCATTCATTCGAACGATTTTGTATTTACAATGTTAATACTGTTATCGAGTTAATTGCCGTATTCGATTCCTATTGATTCACAAACATAGTACAAAGCTCATTTTTCTTTACGCAATCACCCTTGCAGTTAGCGACACATGTCCCTAATATATAGGAACACAGACCTCAAGATTTAGAAAGAGCTCAAGGTCGCTGTAGCCATCGTTCCATCATGCGAACAGGGTGTTAAGTCCACCTCGAGTATTGAACACCCGCCTCTAACCCACAGACGCCCAGTAGTGATGATGATGATGATGATGATCTATCCGACCGATTCCGGTCATGGCGACCACTTCGACTCCTAGTCGGTTTGCCGCGCGTGCGCTCGTAGATGGTTTACGAGTATGTAGCCAATCTTCGCAGCGAAACTCCTCACGCACTGAGGGCATTTAAGTATGCCACCCTCGTAATTGTATGAAATAGTCTCAGTTGGTCAGGCCTTTAACTGGTCGCGTTTGGTATCAAGGTCAGCTTTACGCTGATCCTCGAACTCGGGCACTTGCCTATTCACAATCCTGCGACATTCTGACCGTTCTGCTGCCAAACTCTCCCATTGAGAGGGTTGTTATAAATAAGAGAAATTAATTGTTTAGTACAAAGCTCAATTTTGTTTAAGTACTCACCCTCGCAGTCCCCGCCGACCCCAGAACACTCGCCATTGCTCTATCTGCATAACTAGAAGACGACAAGCCATCGTCTTTAGCCATTGCATTAAATCTAGTACTAAAACATAGTTAAATACAAAATACCCCTGCACTGGGACTGTTAGTAAATAAACGTGTGCGTATTTATTTACCTTTACACTATTGGGTTGTAGACAATCAACTGTCAACAGTTTTGTTCGTCGGTTTGACGTTAGTTTTTGTTTGTTTGTGCTCCAAAGAGATGGATGTTGGAAAGATTTTAAGTTTCAGTTAAGAGTTAGCATTGTAGATTTTGTAGAATCGCTAAAATGAAGTGGCAGTGGGCAGGGCACATAGCTCGTAGACCAGATGGCCGTTGGGGTAGTAAAGTTCTCGAGTGGCGACCAAGCACCAGAAAACGTAGCGTAGGCAGGCCTCCCATGAGATGAACCGACGACCTGGTGAAGATCGCGGGAAGCCGATAGATGCGGGCAGCGTAGGATCGGTCGTCGTGGAAATCCTTGGGGGAGGCCTTTGTCCAGCAGTGGACGTTTTTCGGCTGATATGATGATGATGATTGTAGATTTTGTTCTCACCAGAAACAATAATAGCTGTGTCTTCCATACGATACAGGTAAAATAATTTTAGAAAAACCTTAAATATTTCGTATTCTTCTCAGCAAGTCATTCATTTTCATTTGTTACTCATACCATGGTGTGTATAAAAAACAACTGGTCTGCCATATTTGCGAGTTCGCCGTATTGGATTTAGAATGACCTGTCGCACTCTGCGCTGTAGGTATGGAAATGTTAAAAATGTACCTACGCCGCGCCAAGCCGCGCGCACAGATTACTAATTAGTTACTACGTAACCGCGCGGGCCCTTGCAAGGTGCAAATTCAGTAGTCAGAAGAGATAAGAATTACACGATAGAAAGAGAGACAACTTAAAGATCAATACAACTGTAGGTAATTAGCGCAGTGCGACCTGAATTTGCACTTTATTGTGTCGTAGCAAGAGTCGCCATTCGTTCAAATGATTTTGCGGAGTTAACCTTCTTTTACGTTAGTAAATAGTGTTTATTCTTTGCCTAAACTAACCAACACGTAAAGTCGTAAAGCTTTTAAAAAAAGTGTTATTCTATATTTCGGATCATCAGGAGGGTTTTGGCCGGATCTAAGAAATAAACTCGTCTTTAAGAAGTTTTGGAGTGTACAATCAATATTCACACACGTTTGCAACACGAGGGTTCACGGTGATTCGGATGAAAACCGATTATTTTATAGACTGCGATGAGTTCGGCACGGGGCTGGCTTCCCAAGTTGACAGTTCAGCTGCTCGATCAAAAGTGCTCGTAAAACAATTGGCGCCTCTGTCGTAGCCTTTGTAGGTTGGCTGCATTGTCATTTATTGGTTCGATAATCACAACGATTCTGATTGGCTACCAACTTCCGGGTTCCGGTCTCGCACCGACCAAGCCTTGGCCAAAGATGACTATTATGACTACCCTAGCTAACCGCTTGACGTTTTAAGATAAATCACACGGTGCTTCGACGCATGCATAGGTGGCGCCACGTCCTTGTGCTCCGACATATACTTTTAAAAAAATGTTTATTCTAATGCGGGTCCCTCTAGCTGCGGCCGTTCTATTCAAACTATTTGCTTATTTATTTAAATGAAAGGTATTGATGCACAGGTTTGTCTTCAATCATTGGAAATCACTCACCTTCTGGTTCTGATTGAGGTACCTACCTACGAGGATAGTTTTGGCAAAGTAAATATACAGTAACATACAGTATGGACACTCCCTGCCGCTCTCTAGATTACGACCTCACCCCTCGTCACACAGATTGATACAGATTGGTTTTACTTTGGTTCTCGAACGTATAGGATTTCGCCGTGATTTTGTTTGGTCCGACATTTGTTTTTAGAAGTCGTTTCGAACACAAATACCGTATAACACGAGATATATATAGATATATACTCGACGGATTTCCGTGGAATTTTTCAAGTGTACTTGGTAAGTATGGGAATAGGTCGTAAAGTATATTTTATTATGGCATAACAAGGTTTGCCGGGTCAGCTAGTCCTTACTATCCTTATCCTTACTAATAGTTTATTACCTTTCTAGGCTTCAACAAATCTTGATGGCATGCAGGTAGCCTGTCTTACAGGGTAGGACATAGGCTACTTTTTACATCGTAAAAATAGCATAGACTGATGCAGTTCCTGAGGGAACTGAAAAAATAATATTTTTTGGTTTCTTTAACATCGCAACGGAACAATGGATTGTTGTGGTTTTTTCACAGAGATGTTAGAGGGAGTGGGAAATGACATAATTTACTAATTAGCATATCCTGACATAGTTACCGAGGGATTTGAAAAAAGTGATTTTTGTATAGAATCGGTAGAGGGGGTGGGAAGTGACATATACTGTTAATAACAGTAGTAGCCAAAACTCGTGTCCACGCGGGAACGCGGGCGAATCCGCGGTCAAAAGCTAGAATACCTTCACCAATCTTGATGAAATTAGGCGTGCAGGTAGCGTCTGTCACTGGGAAGGACATAGGCTACTTTTCATACCGTGAAAATAACATAGTCCGTTGCAGTTTAAAGTGGGGATGATTTTTTTCTCGTCAAACCCAGTCGTCGGTTAGAGCTTAATAAATAGTTGTGAGTCTTCTAAGACCATTTTATGATTTAGGGTTCCGTTTTTGAAAAATAGGCTTGAAAGTGCTCAATTTTGTTGGAGTCGAGTGTCCCCACCACCTAACAACTAAACCGATTGGAAATTTGAAAAAAATTATGAAAGTAGTCTATATTATAGTGAATTTAAAAAAACTATCAAAGCTAATAAGGCTTTTCTACTTGACGAGAAATAGCCGATAAAAAAATAATATATACACTAGCCTGCTCAAAAATGTTGCTAAAGCGTTTTAGGATATTTTAAAATGTAAGTAAATCACTATAACAAATATATTGGCACCTACGGAACCCTACATTGCGCGTGGCCCGACACGCACTTGGCCAGTGTTTTTCACGGATATGGCTGAGTGGGACGGAAATGACAGAATTTACTAATTAGTATATCCTGACATAGTTCCCGAGGGATCTGGGGAAAAGTCATTTCCACGAACGCCCACGTCGTCGTCACCGCAACGGAGCAACGGATTGAAGTGATTCTCTATAAAGAATTGTTTGAAAGGGTGGGAAGTGACAGAGACTGCTAATCAGAACATCCCGATATAGTTCCTGAGGGATCTGGGGAAAATCCATGTCCACGCTCGCGAGCCGCTTGCAACAAAATACAAACAAGGTCTACGCGGGCGAAACAGCGGGCAAAAGCCAGTCAAAAATAACTATAAAAATTACGTCCTTTTTTTCACTTTTTATTATTTTTTGTTATAGCGGCAACAGAAATACACATTCTGTGAAAATTTCAACTGTCTACTATTACGGTTAATGAAATACAGCCCGCTGACAGACGGACAGACGGACAGACAGCGAAGGCTTAGTAATAGGGTCCCGTTAGCCCCCCTTTGGGTGTACGGAACCCAAAAAAGTGACTTTTTGGCGCCACTGCGGTTTTGTCTCCACTGCGTTTTTGGCGCCACTGCGGTTTTGTCTCCACTGCGTTTTTGGCGCCGCTGCGGTTTTGTCTCCACTGCGTTTTTGGCGCCACTGCGGTTTTAAATCGTACTACATGTTAATTAATTGTCTTAAATCTATGTGGACAATGCAGCCCAGGCATAGTGTAGGGTCCACAGCAAATATTAAGGGTACTAATATAAATGATCATCATCATATCAGCACATATATGTCCCCACCAAGGGGCTCGAGCCTACCCTGAATTAGGACGATCGGGCCTTAGTCGACCTCGCGGGCCCAGTGCGGGTTGGTTGACTTCACACACAACCTGCGAGTTTCTCCGCAGACGTGTGCAGGTTTCCTCACGATGTTTTCCTTCACCGTAAGAGCGTCGGATAAACGTACATAATGAAATCGAAATTTAAATCTAAAAATAATCTAAATATAAATGATAATCCTTATGTGAAAATATGTTTGATTGTTATTTTTTCACGCTTCAACACCTTGACCAATCTTGATGAAATTTGGCATGCAGGTAGCCTGTGTCACGGGGAAGGACATAGGCTACTTTATCACGTGAAAATAACATAGTGTGATGCAGTTCCTGAGGGAACTGAAAAAATAAACTCTTTTTTTGGCAAATTTCTTTAAAATTGCAACAGATTTTGGTGTTTTTTGCACAGATGGTTAAGGAGTATCATAAATCGCTAATCACAATAGCCCGATCTGGGACAGAGATCTGGAGAAAACTAATTTTTAAACTCGCAAAAAGGCAGCCATAAAAACGATGTCCACGCGGGCGAAGCCGCGGGAAAATATAAATATAAATGTGAAAATGTATTTGTTTGTTACCTCTTCTGCTGCACGTAGCGTATAACATTGAGAAGGGCATTCTGATTTCCTAAGTGGTTTCCGTCGGGTATAGGTGTTTATAATATGTTTATAATATGTTTATTTGTTCCCTCTTTACCCCTTAACTCCTGAAGCAATCTTGCCCGAATTTGACTTGCACGTAGCCCGTGGCGTGGAAATCTTTATACCAATTCCTCAAGTGGTTTCCGAGCGATAGATAGCTTAATAATAAAATGGTATGAGGATACAGACAGTCATTAGGAAGTTGATTTTATGTCATGCTTAGTATGTAGATGTTATGGAAAAGTACTAAAGGTTTTTATAAGGTAGTTTCTATAGAATGAAATGTATCGAGAGTGGACAGTCATGTAAATTACACGGGCATAACTTTTGATAATAAAAAAAACGGTGCAAAGAAGCAAGAAAAATGTGCAAATCATTATAATAGCATTATTCTCTTTGCTTTTCACATGGGCAACTCTATGTGGCTTGTTCACATGGGCAACTCCATGTGGCTTGTTCACATGGGCAACTCCATGTGGCTTGTTCACTTGTTAGTAGGTTGGAGAAACAACAAACAGTCGTTAAAATTCTGAAACTATACATATCAAATAAATTTACTATTGACACCATATCCCAAAAATTTTATTTATCTGCTTTAATCCAAATCCAAATTATGAGGGTTCAAAAATACGAGGAAGCGCTTCGAGAAAAGGTAGTGCCCTTGCGCTTCCCTTGGCTCGTCTAGGCGGGGACACTACCGTGCCCCCAGATACAGTGCAGTATTAAAATAATCGCATTCTAGCTGAGCTTTCTACTTTGCGTTTATTTGACTTCTTTTCTTTATAGAGACGACTCCTCTTGGTGCATCAATGATTTTTTGCTTGCAGATCAGGATTAAATCCTTACCTTATTACGAGAAAACCAACGCTGTTACTAGCGTATACAGGGTGCTAAAGATCACGAGTGATATTTTAAAGTGTTACTTTGTATGTACTCGCAGTAAGTACGAGTATAGAATACAGGGGAAATGTTTTTCTTGTATTCGTTAATCGTTTTTTTCTTCGGGTGCCACATCGAACGGATGTCAGCAATCAACTTGCGGAACTCTTCTCTATCTTTAGTCATCCTGCAAAGTGGGTTGCGTCATTACTTTCGGTCGAGATCTTTATGTTTTTAAACTAGGATGTGCACGGTCTTCCTCTTTTTTTCTGCCCTCAATTTCTTAATTAATTCGTATTTATTTATTTCTACATAAATGTTTCAAACAAGTCGTTTTCCTCTTCGTACGGTTCCTTCTGTATATGAGGCATTCCATCTTAAGTGTCAAGAAGGCTCTGATAACTCCGCTGGTGTTACGGTGCTACTTAGCGCGGTATCTAGCTGGCCTTTTGACAACTTATACACTAAAAATGACATATTGATTTAAGCCCCTTGTGAAGTCAAAATAATAGCCGCGACGTTAATCAGAAACAATCTACCAGCTAAGGGTTTCACGGCTTTCACGTGAATAATCGATTCGTGCGTGAACACATGAACTGGCTTTATGATAATTAAACGAGCTGTACCTAGTTGGACCCCGTGAGTCATGCTGTGAACAACGTTTTTATTGTAAAATGACGAATATATCACAATACATACAATAATTAAATCATAATGAACGCATACGCGTTGGTGATTCTAGCTTTCCTTGCTTTTGTTGAGAAAATAGAGGCAAGGCCAGAGGATGTAAGTTTATTTTTGTGTAATCTAATCTCTTAAGGTATCTCATCTGATTGATGACAAAAAAATAATCAAATTAGAAACAGTTAATATCGTGATGATTTTTTTCTACCTACCTTGGTTAATCTGATTAAGTAATTAAACTTTTGATCTAATTAAACTTAATTAATTATTTTGAAAAAAAAATGTTTGTTAACTACTAGGGAACGACACTGGCTAGTGAAGAAGACAAAAAGGCAGACGAGGTAGAGGAAAAGAAAGATGATCTATTAAAATCCGGCGGATTACACATTGTTGCATCGCCAGAGACTACGGTAGAAGAAATAAGTAATAAGAAAAGTGGAGAGTCTGACCCTACAGACCCTAAAGTAAAACGAGCTGCAGATGAAGCTCCAAAACAAGAAAGAACTGGAGATGGCTCCATAGAAGGAGCCACAACCTCTACTACTGTTGATGAAAGTAAATCAGGACATGATAGAAATGACTCTGAATCAAGTGAAAACATTGAAACTCCTAAAATAGAAGAGAAAGAAGCGATCGAAGAAAAATCTTCTGCGGAAATTGATGAAAACAAAAGCAGCGATAATGTATACGAAAAAACTGGTGAAGTTGAATCGAGAGAAAATAAAAATCCTCCAAAAGATGAATTGAAGAGTGCAACTGAAGTGTCCACTTCAACAGAAGCTTTGCAGCAAAGGAGTGCATTTGGTAGCTCCTCCATTCTGGAGACAAAAGGCAGATTAGGAGAAAGCGGGGAGTCTGACAACAGCGAAGCGTTCAAAGGTCGAGCCCACGCGAACCTTCGAGTGCCGCCCGTTAATCCGATGGCAGTCATCAACAAAGTCAAGGATATTGGTAATTCTGTTTACTTTATTACTTAGGCATAAGGTTTGCTATCGTCTGTTTTACTTTGATAAGGAAATCAAGAAAAGTTTCCTCATCCTCTAAAATATATATCTAACTAGCTGTCCCGGCGAACTACGTACCGCCTTACATTACATTACACTGCCCTACCCTACACTACTCTACCCTACACTACACTACCCTACCCTACACTATTCTATCCTACCCTACATTACCCTACCCTACCCTACATACACTACACTACACTACCCTACCCTACACTACACTACCCTACACTACACTACCCTACCCTACCCTACACTACCCTCCCTACCCTACACTACCCTACCCTACATAAGAACCTTCTCCTGACAATAACGAACTCGACAAAAAAAGATTTAGCCAAATCAGTCCAGCCGTTCTGGAGTTATAGCGTCAGGAAGGAAAACCCGACTTTTTTTATATATTAGATGAAACTAAGTATATTTTTCTTTTCTTAGTTACGTGTAAGAAGACAAAAGGGTTTTAACAAATTATTATTAGTTAACATGAAGCCGCACCGAACTATCGTATTATAGGGTTAAAACTAATTATTATTAGATAGATAGATTGATAAAACATTTATACAAAGCTACATTACAATGGATACAAAAAAAAAACTTCTTATATCTTAGCTTAAATGTATAAAGAGGTTATTAGTAATCAATCATGCAGGCGTACCGAACTATCGTATTATCGAACCTGCTTGCGAAATTTCACCAAGAATCTGTTGCGAAGTGCGACCTGTAGAGGAAAACAGCCGGACATCCGGACATCCGCCAGACCTACGAATGCATTTTTACCCAAGCTAAAACGGAGACGCTTTTTGTGCTCGCTCGGTTAATTATGAGTTCCCTGTACAAGAAACGTGTTTTTAGGGGATTTTTTTTTTATATTTGCTCCATCATAAATCGGTAATACATATGAAGTGGGCGTGAAACTTTGTTTGATTATATTTAATTTAATCCTAAACTTATACAACAAAATAAAAAACTAAATATAAAAATAGCTGCATTTCTTGACTCTTTTCAAGCGACTTACAAAAAAGGAGGAGGTTCTCAATTCGACTGTATGTTTTTTTTTATGTGTGTTACCTCAGAACTTTTGACTGGGTGAACGGATTTTTATGATTTTTTTTTAATTTGAAAACTAGTGTTTCCCGTGTGGTCCCATATAAATTTTATCAAAATCGGTGTAGTACTTTATTAGAAAATTAACAAAAACCAAAATTAATAATGCAAAAATTAAACGGAACCCTTAAAACCGGGCGAATTTGAGTCAGACTAATGCATCGAGGGTTCCGTACCACAACACCTCTCCACATAATTGAAAACGCTAAACACGTTAAAAAACCGACTTCCATCGCAACAACTTAGTACATTTTTGCATTATTATTTTTGATTTTTGTTAATTTTCTAATAAAGTACTACACCGATTTTGATAAAGTTTATATGGGACCACACGGGAAGCACTAGCTTTCAAATAAAAAAGAATCATAAAAAACGGTTCACCCAGTCAAAAGTTCTGAGGTAACAAACATTTAAAAAAAACATACAGTCGAATTGCGAACCTCCTCCTTTTTCGAAGTCGCTTGAAAAAATCATATTTTCAATTAACAAAAAAAAATCTGAAGTCGCTCGCGTTGATGTCTTCGGTTTGTAATGTGAATAGGTATGATGCGTTCCTATTCGACGAGAGTAATAGGAGATATCTCCGCCAGGCGAGGTGGTGTGCCTGGGGTCGGGCCGTGGACCAATCGTTGATTTTTTTTCCAAAAGGACAAGCTTGTTGCTGGCCGTGAGGGCCTTTACAACTTGCGAGTGCGGAGGGCACTCAACCTAAAATCATTAAATTGTTGATGATTGATATCTGTGTATACACACAGCGCTGAAGAAATTCTAATAGCGCGTTCTAGATGTCGTGTTTCCTTTGTTCTCTCTCGTCGCTTGTGTTAAGGTTCAGTGGCGCCACAGGTATCATTGTCATAGTTGTGTGGATAGGTGTGGTGGTACTACGGTGGTACGGAACTTTCGGAGTGCGAGTCCAACTCGCACTTGATAGTTTTATTTTTATTGTAAAAGGTGGGAAAAGGCTGATTTCCTACCCGATCCCACCGCCGCGCCTTCTACACACAACAACGACACCAGGGGCACATCATTATGTCACCATTCGTAGTCTTTAAAGGGTGTGAGGGAGCGTCAGTGCTTTATGGTCTAGTAACTTTCATGACATTTCTTTGTGTGATGCCGGTGACATAACCGTTGCGCCACCTTGGAGGGCCAATCAGGAGGTCGTGACGAGAGATACGCATGAAGTTAATTAAATGTTGATTAAAAAGTCGATATTTGACACCAGTAAGGCTAATTGAACATCCACTAACTAATTACTTTTTTATTGGTTAGTATTTTAACATTGATGTTATTAAATTATACGTACATCAATAACTTGTATGATTTTATAAGACTGACAGTAGAATTTATTATTTTAATTATTAAAAATAAAATCATTTATTTCAGACCTATTGTTCATTTTTAACTGACTTCAAAAAAGGAGGAGGTTTCTCAATTTGACCGTATTAATTTTTTTTTTATGTTTGTTCGCGGATAACTTCGCCGTTTATGAACCGATTTTGATGATTCTTTCTTTGTTGGAAAGGAGATATCCCAAGGGTGGTGTCATGATAAGGAAACCAGGATCTGATGATGGCATCCCAGAGAAATCGAGGAGAACCTTACATTACTGTTTCAATTCGGTTTTTTTTCTTTAAAATTATTGTTAGCTGCAAAGAACTTAACCTATATTAGTAAGAGTATAAATAGACTAAATTTAGATTGAATGGAGACATACGGACCCCTCACGAGCCCCACCCAGTGTTTGAGGACCGGCCTACCACGCACACTGAACATCACGGAGTTGACTTTAATGGCCCACTTATATTTATTAAAACTTAATATATAAACACATACGAGTACATATCCTAGTGTACACTATGTTCCAAAAGGTGACTTAAGTGAACTTGAACTTAATGTTAAGGCGGTAATATTACAAATTTGTGTTATTTTTGACGTCAATTACTCTTATACGAGAGAAAACCTAAGGTTGAAAAAAAATACTGATGATATTCCTCAAAGTCAAAATCTGTTAGAAACACGATTGAGCAGTTTTGGCTCGATAGAATAAAATCCCAACGATAGGTCTGCACCGTTACTTTAAACACTAGTTATGACTAATATTTTAAAATATGTACAATATTTTGTTATGATAATACAAAGTGAGTAATGTTATTATTTTTAGGGTGTCAATTAAATGGTTAGCATAGTATTGTTATTTCTGTGAGCAGAAAAATATAATCGGTCAGCAGAAATAGCTAATCGGTCAGCAGAAATAGCTAATTGGTCAGCAACTCATGGTCAGCAAACATTTCAAAATCAATCAGCAATTTATGTCATTCTGGATGGCTGTAATTATTTTAAACATCCCCGTACTACACTCTTCCTACAGTGTTGAGTGGTCGACGGAGCCCCTTCGGGGCTCCTACTTCTGTGTTCTCATGTTAAACCTAACACTACGACTGTGCGGGGAGGCGAGCTAAGCTCGCCTCCCCGCACAGTCTCCGAACCTAACGGATCCGAGTCGGGGTGTTCCGCAAGTCCGAGCTCGCTTCGCTCGCTCCCGCTTCCATTTAGAACTCCCCGTACCACACTCTTCCTACAGTGTTGAGTTGCTGCTTATAGACATGTTTTTCTGCCGTTCAATCATGAAATCTTGCCGCTCAAGTAGTTATTTTGCGGACCGAATGTTTATTATGCCTTTAAAAAATATATATTTCTTATTTTTATACGATCATTGTAGTTTTTGATTGAAACGAAAAAACATTGAAAAATTGAAAAAGTGTAGTTATTTTCTTTACTCTTTACACGTAAAGAAAAAGACAGAGACAACTGTTCCAATCAATACCTCGCTATAACCAATAAAAGCAGCCAAGTGAGATTTAGAATCGCGTACCGTGGACTCCGCACCACCACACCTCTCCGCACGTACGAGTGTAACAAGCCAGAGTATATCCAGCGGGTCGTCGGTCCACCGAGTCGGAGGCCTTTCTAAGCTACGTCTTCCGGTGCGCGGTTGCCACTCTAGAAGTTTACTACCCCCACGGCCATCTGTTCTGCCCCACCCACCGTCACTTATAAAGCTTATACCGCCGCCAACCACCAACTTTGTAACCACTTTTTACTTTTTTTATCGAAAAAACAAACTGTATTGTAATTTACTGGATATGGGGAGTGATTTCGATTTCTTCAACATCTATTTTAATACACAGAACTAAAGAAAAAAAATCATAAAGCAACTTTTTTAAACTGTAACCATAGAACTGCCGCAATTTTAATTGAACCATTTTGATAATTTATGAACTTCTTAATAACAAATGATTCTGTTTTCGTACTTTTAGGAAATTTATTTTAATTTATTTATAACGAATTAAAAACCATGATTTTTGCACGTTTCGTCCGCAGCTATTGACGTAACAGCCATGTTGCAGTACGAGCTGACAAGAACTTTATTTCCAAGCTATTTCGTTTAATGTTTAAACATCATGTATCTAGTTGCTAATTTTAGGGACGGACGAGCCTTAAGTCAAGCGATTTTGAGACCTATGTCACACTATTAAGACAATTCAAAATGGTCTTTATGCTGCGCTTTCGTTCTCCTACGGGTCTCCTCGTTTTCTATTCGATCGTGCGGGGAAACTGCGACCTATTTGTTTCAAATATAAGACATTAACGTGAGCAACAGAAATTTGCATTTTTTTATTCAGTTCGGACTCCTTAACGCAAGTACGGCTTACATTTGGCTGGTTTTTTATTATTTGTTATTTCAATTTAAGATCAGTCCTATTCTTATGGTGTTATGAAAAAAAAACTATTATACTGCTTGTATGGGGACACCCTTAATTTTTGAGTTTTTTAATTGTTGTTATTTGATACTAAATCCTCCATAATAACTGATTTTCTGTGAAAATTTCAGCTATTACGGTTCCAAAGATACAGCCTTTTAAAGGTCGGATAGACAGATGGACAGACGGACAGACGGACAGCGTAGGCTTAGTGATCCCATTACCTGGTAAGAAACCCTGAAAAGTAGAAGTTAGTGGAAACGTCGATTTTGTAAAATAAGCTAATATGGATCAGTGTTTTCGAGTTGCGCAAGGCAAGCTCGATTTCAAACGACAGTCGAGTCGTTGCATTATACACTATACTAGTCCACTTTGTGAAAGACTCAAACATCAAAAAGAACTTTTTTGTATAATATCTTCGAAAAAAGAAACTGGCCACCTTTAATATTTTAAACGAAATAAAAACTCGATGAATAATGTTCCAATTTCAAAAATTCAAACAATAAAATTCTTCTCTTTTACATCGTTTTCAATTAAATTGGCGCCAGAAGTTTATCTTGTTATAATTTTTTTTCGTTTGTTGACTGGAATTTTAATTTTTGTGTGTTGAAAATTGTTTAATTTTATATTTGAACCAGCGTATAAGCGGTAATGCCACACCGGCGCCGTCCGTTAACTCAAGATGAAAGGTTACGCGCTGAGGGCATGCTGGAAGCTGGAAGTACAACGTCAATTTGCGGATGCCATTGACTCCAACCAGTCGGTAGTTCGAAGGTTATGGCAACGTTATCGACTCACCGGGAATACGGCCGAACGACATCCAGGTAGATCACGTGTTACGACTGAGAGACAAGACCGCTTTATTCGGAATATTGTTAGGCGGGAGCCTAAAACTACGACGCAGCAACTGGTTGAAAGACTGCAAACTCAACACCAGGTGGCTGTCAGCACCCAAACAGCCAGGAGGAAACTGCATGAAATCGCTTTCCGTTCTCGTAGGCCGTTGCAGGTTGTAGCTCTCCGGCGAGGCAATCGTGCTCTACGGTTACGATGGGCACGCGTTTACCTAGAGTGGCCAGAAGATGAGTGGGCTCGTGTGATGAATCCAGATTCGGTTTCCACCCTGATTCCAGGAGATTACGTGTGTAGCGAGCTTCTCGACGTCACGAACAGCTTCGTTGTCCTCAGGAAGTGCATCTCTATCAGGGGGGCACAATAATGGTCTGGGCTGGAATTCGTCTTGGCGGAAGAACTGACCCCGTTTTTATACGGGGCAACATGAATGCAAATACCGTCATAAAACCGGTAGAACCGAATATTGTTCCGCACTGAATTCTAATGGGAGAGAATTTTATGTTCATGCAAGATTTAATGCTCGCACACTGCAGGACCTGTTTTAAATGTTTTCCGTGAACATGATATCACGCTCTCAGACTGGCCTCCACTGTCCTGTGACATGAATCCTATTGAGCATGCCTGGGATTTACTCGGAAGAATAGCTTTTCAACAGCTTCCTCAGAACTTACGAACAGAACAAGATATTTTCTTACATCTTTCGCGGACGTGGAGCATGATACCCCAGGCCACTATTGACAACCTGTTACTGAGCATGCCAAGGAGATGTAGAGCCTTTAGGATGTCCGACTGACAATTAATTTTATCCACAGATACTTTTTTGACGTAATAACGTCTTATAAATTGATGACTGGTTGCACTTACGAAAAAGTGTGCCGTCATTATCACGTTACGCCAGTGTAACGTCATTGTCGCGTTAAGCGCATCATAGCGTTACGCCAGTATTACGCCCATTGTCATTGTCGCATTACGCTAGAGCCGAGCGTGCAATCCGAGAGTTGTACTAGTACTTGGACTAATAAGTCAATGGATTAAAAGTTCTAGGCTTCCAGGATCTTACAAGAGGTGTTCCAATGCGGTCGATTCTCTGTGAGGAAAACACGTATCTCTGTGTGTCAATGGATTAAAATTACTAGGCTTCCAGGACCTTACAAGAGGTGTTCCAATGCGGTCGATTCTCTGTGAGGAAAACACGTATCTCTGTGTGTCAATGGATTAAAATTACTAGGCTTCCAGGACCTTACAAGAGGTATTCCAATGCGGTCGATTCTCTGTGTGGAAAATACGTACCGTATACGTTTTAAAATGTGGGTGAGAGTGTTCGCAATGGCCACTTGCCACAGCTGACTAGATTTGCCACAGCTGACTAGATTGTACCTAATCGAGTTGGTCACGACGACGTGCATCTGGATGACCATAAAGCACACAAGCGTTCGGCTTGTGACACGTTATCACGTAAAATTATAGTCCGTTTTGTTTTTCGTACGGTTTAGTAGCTCTAATCTAATTTTTTTTTTCTTTAAACTCTCAACTAAATTTTGTACTGTTTTGTTCGTCTTAATGAACTTAATTTTTATGTATTGATGTAAGTTTTTTTTTTATTTCACTGTTAAAACAGGCATTTAATTCTGCTTTTATTCATATAGCATTGTTTATTTAAAAAATCTCAAGATTTTTAAATATCTTCAAATGATGGTTTGAGTCTTATACAGAGTTGACTAATGTACTAATACTAGATTTTTCCAGCGGCTTCGTTCGCGTGAACATAGTTTCTATGACTGTCTTTGAGGGTGCGCAGTGCGCAAACCGTGAAAAAAAGTTGCCTATACGTTAATCCAGGTCCTATTCTGTCTACCTACCAAATTTCAGCCAGATACGGTCAGTAGTTTTTGCGTGAAACATCCATACATACATCCATTAAAACAAACTTTCACATTTGTAAATTAGTAGGATAGGATAATATGAGTAATACTCCTTTATTGCTTGCTTGCTTGCTTGCTTGGACTGCGCAGTGTCACACAGCGATTTTTTTCAACTGAAAATGTACAAGTAGTGTACTTGTCATATGACTAAAGTTGTCATTTACATATTGATGAGAATACTCGTTGTAATGATTTCCTTGGCTCGACAACACACCACCACAGCCAGCGCGGCCGGCGCAACTGCTCAGTACCTTCATTAGACATTATAATGATATTGTTGTCCTTGTCTCGTGCGCATGCGCTAGTCAGTGAGCGGAGAGAGGGCACTCAATGCGGGACTACGCCGGCCGCGCTGGTTGTGGTGGTGTGTTATCGAGCCAAAGGAATCATTACAACGAGTATTCTCAATATGTAAATGGCAACTTGAGTCATATGACACGTGCCCCTGCCCTTGTCCCTGATAGCGGAGTTTCACTTGTTAACTAACTACTAGGTTCTAACGCGCATTACTTGTTATGACTAGCTTGTTTTTGTTAGGTACTTTATCCTTATTTTTAGGTTCAAACTAACTTCTTGTTCAAATAAAAACTTGTTCAGTATGTAGGGACACAGTGTAATGTCAGCACTTGTAGTAACAAGGCGAAGCTCGCCCGTTTTTCATACAGAGCCGGCAGTTGCCTCCCGTCCGCGCTCAAGTTAAACGGTGACCAGTACTCTAATTGTATAACTAGTACCTATCTAGTAGAATTAAACCAGACATTTTATTGTGTAACAATACAAGGTAAAACGTTTAAATCTTGTTTCACTGAACACCCTCCTCTGACCATAAGGAGTGATAGTAATCGTTAGGTAGATCAGGACATTGGATTTACCTACGTACGGTTTATTTATACCTACGAACAGTGGAGAAACATATACCGTACGGACAGTATAGTACACAAGTACACAAGATACAAGTATACAGTACAGAAGTATATTTGCATGAGTATTATTTTAGAGAGACCCCGGAACGCGTCTGCACGATGTGAAGGTATCTATGTAGGTACTCACTGGTGACCAATTTATGTTCTTGTATCTTTTGTTACAGGTAGTCGGAGGATGGATCACCCTAATCTGATGCTTAACTTCCCGCAGCAATTCCCTTCTTCTATCCAACAAATTAACCCACAAAACACTCCACCCCGCTTTAACTCCTATCTGAATGCTGCGCCTGGCTCACCGAACGCAGCAGTGGCACACGCATCAGCACATCTTGCGCCAGATCAGAGAAGGTACACCGACGTGTTCCGTCCTGAAACCAACGCGTACCCATATTCTCCAGGGAGTTCCCAGCAAGCAGATTCACTGTCGAAGTTTCATACTCTTCGAGATCTCCCGAAATTGCCAACATTCCCCAACAATTTCTACAAGCCGTATGATCAAAACTACGGAAATTTTGGTGCAAGATCGAGGAGGTACACAGTGCCGTCAGCGCCAGAAACTATAAATATGCCTAATAAGTACCCCTATACCAACTTTGGATACCCACACTACATAAAATAGTAATAAATGATGAATAAAATGTATAAAAATACACAATTTTCGTATTTTTTTTTTACTAATTCTATTATTGAGTATGTTACATATCGTTGGATAATGTCTTTATATTCACGACACTGTACTTTAAGAGACAAACATAGTCATAGTTATCATACTATCAGCCGAAAGACGTCAACTCAACTGCTAGACAAAGGCCTTTCACCAAGGATTTCGACAACGACCTGTCCTGCGCTACTCGCATCCAGGGGCTTCCCTTGACCTCCACCAAGTAGTTGGTACTAGTGTACGTACTACGAGTAGGAGGCTTGCCTGTCATCCGGTGCGTGGTTGCCGCTCACAACTTAACTACCCCAACGGTCAATGGCCATCTGTTTTTTACGAGCTATGTGTACCTCGCCCACTGCCCACTGCTGCTATGAACCAATTTGTCTAAGGATATTTATTTTATTTTATTTTATTTTAGTTTATTCGGAAAACAAACGGTATTTCTATGACTAAACAATAGCTAAGTGTAATTAATATATACCACTTAAATGTTTTCGCATGTAGAAACAAAAGTCTTACTTGCCTTACAAATAAACAGTGGAGAAAAATACTGATATGAAAAAACAAACACGCAAGTCAAGGAACCCCGTCAAAACAGCTTTTCGCTAAGATAGTTTTAAAACTATTAGTTTTTGTATTAAAAAGATCGAGTTGAGGGATTTCCACAAGCTTGTTAAACTGAGAAGGAGCACGAATAAAAAATGTATTATCTCTATAGTTTGTAAAAGTAACTGGAGCATGCAAGAAGTTACCAAAATGACGGACAGGAATCCGATATGGAGCTTTTATATTTATTAGTGAAAGTAAATACGGCGAGTCTATTCTATTTTGAGCAATTTTGGCCAGACAAACAATATCAGCTATTTTACGTCTAGATTGCAACGGAAGTAAATGGTGCCTTTTGCATCTTGCCTCATAGCACCTATCGTAAGATCTGCACTTGTATTGAATGAACCTCATAAAACGTTTTTGTATTAACTCAAGTCTATTAATATATATTATATCATATTGAGGATTCCATATTTCAGAGCAGTACTCAAGAATACTACGTACATAAGAGCAGTAAAGAATTTTAATCACCTTCACACTCGCGAACTGAGAGCTAGTTCTCATTATGAAACCCATTGCCCCATTCGCTTTCTTTGCAATGTGATCGATATGCTTATCATATGATAACTGGCTGTCGTGAATAACTCCTAGATCACGGATGCTGTCAACCTTATCAATAGAGAGTCCCTTTAGTGTATAATTTATCATATCAGCCACAAATCGTCCACTGCTGAACAAAGGCCTCCCCCAAGGATTTCCACGACGACCGGTCCTGCGCTGCCCGCATCCATCGGCTTCCCGCGACCTTCACCAGGTCATCGGTCCACCGCGTGGGAGGCCTGCCTACGCTACGTTTTCCGGTGCGCGGTCGCCACTCGAGAACTTTACTGCCCCATCGGCCATCTGTTCTACGAGCTATGTGCCCTGCCCACTGCCACTTCAGTCTAGCGATTCTGTGAGCTATGTCGGTTACTTTAGTTCTCCTGCGGATCTCCTCGTTTCTGATTCGATCACGCAGAGAAACTCCGAGCATAGCACGCTCCATTGCCCTTTGGGTGACCTTGAGCCTTCTTATGAGGCCCATAGTAAGCGACCATGTCTGAGTTCCGTAAGTCATCACTGGCAACACACACTGGTCAAAGACCTTAGTCTTGAGACACTGCGGTATTTGGGACGTGAAGATATTGCGAAGCTTCCCGAACGCTGCCCAGCCGAGTTGGATTCGTCGATTGATCTCTTTCTTGAAGTTGGACCTGCCTAGCTGGACTGTTTGTCCCAGGTATACATATTCGTCAACAACTTCCAGTGCAGAGTCTCCAACCTTTAGAGGAGTGGGTGCGACACGGACATTTAACATTATTTTCGTCTTGTCCATGTTCATTTTAAGACCCACTTGTTGAGAGACCTTACTGAGGCCATCGAGCATTGTGCTTAGGTCTTCCATAGTCTCAGCCATGACCACGATATCGTCAGCGAATCGGAGGTGGGATATGTACTCGCCGTTGATATTGATGCCGAGTCCACCCCAGTCCAGAAGCTTAAAAAAAAACAAAAAAAAAAGAGTGTATAATTATAATTAATTAAATTAACTTTACGTGTGAACGTCATTGAGAAGCATTTAGAAACGTTAAGGTCCAATAGATTATTATCACAGTACCTTTCAAATCTACGTAAATCTTCATGTAAAAGAAAGCAATCATTAACACTGTCAATCTGTTTGAAAACCTTCATGTCATCGGCATATAATATAAATTCTGAATACTTGAAACACGAGCTAATGTCGTTAATAAATATAATGAAAAGTAGTGGACCTAAAAGTGATCCCTGGGGAACTCCCGAGGGTATATTTTTCCATATAGACATAAATCCATTGATTACAACGGCTTGGGAACGGTTCTCTATATACGACGTGAACCACCTAAATAAGTTACCATGAATTCCAGCACTCAACAGCTTTAGCAGCAACAGTTTATGATCTATACGATCGAACGCCTTACTGTAGTCTGTGAAAATAGCATCTACCTGGCCGCCCGCTTTCATGGAGGATGATATGTATTCAACAAAAGAGAGCAGATTTGAAGTCGTTGATTTATTTTTCAGAAAACCGTGCTGTTCGGGTATGAAACTAGATGAAAGAGATGAATGTACTTGTGAGTAAACGATTTTTTCTAATATTTTCGCGAATATACACAACTTGGAAATGGGTCGATAATTTGTAACATCGTTTTTTTTACCACTTTTGTGAATAGGAGTTATAAATGCCGATTTCCGTATATTAGGGACATAGCCCTCAGTTAAGGAACGTCTGAACAATAAAGTTAAAGGAGATGCTAAACATTCAGCACATTTAACAACAAAGATGGGCACTATATGGTCAGGACCAGATCCTTTGTTGATATCAAGTGACTCTAATAACCGTTGAACTATATCGGGATTAATTTCTATATCACCTAAAGAAACATTATTATAAGTGTCTTCAAAATTTAAGGTACGAATACTATGGCTAGAAGACGAGGAAAGAAATGTGGACTGAAAATAGGTAGCGAAGAAGTCAGAAACCCCTTCACCTGTATCAGAAGTACGCCCGTCGTAAGTCATAGTGGAAGGTAGAGAGCTGGATCCCTTACTTGAAGATTTCACAAAGGACCAAAACAATTTAGGGTTTTTTACTATCGCATCTTCTGTGCGTTTAATATAAGAACTGTAACATTCTCGCTCTTGTTCTTTAGCCCTACTCCTGAGAAGTGAAAAAGCATCATAATCCGCAGTGTTACCGTAAGTGTGAAACTTACGTAGGTATTTAAATTTTTCTTTAAGTATTTTTTTAAGTGATGTGCTATACCAAGGTGGGAATTTGTTTGGGGTTAATAGTTTGTGAGGAACATATTTGTCACGAAGTTCATACAAAATGTTATAAAAATATTCCAGAGCAGCCTCGAGTGAGTTATTATTCAAATAACTGTCCCACTTTGTATTATTTAGACATAACTTTATACTATCATAATCCGCGGACTCGTAGAAATATTTAATCCTGGGTTTCGTTTTAAGATACTCAGTACAATTTAAAGAAATAGATACGTTAAGAGGCTTATGTTGAACGTCTTCGGGTACCAAGGGATCGTCGCAGGCGGTAACTGTAACGTCACTGTTACATAAAACATAGTCTAAAATTCTGTCGATATTATTTTTACACAAATTAAATTGATTTAAACTACACTGAGAGAGTGTATCAAAAAAGTATATTTGACTATTTCCAGAAATAGTATTATCCACCGGCTGCGCTAAGTTGCCGTGATCGTGGATCCAGTCTATTTTAGGAAGATTAAAATCACCTAATATAACGAACATATCATTAGGATACAAATTAACTAACATTGATAATTTGTCAGTAAAATTATTAAGCTGCGTATTGAAAGAATTGCCTAAACTCTCTGTACAAAGATAAATACAGCAAAAATGAATTTTGTGAAAATTAGAGGCTTTACTATTTTTTAAAGTGATAGTTATCCATATATCTTCCGCTGACGAGCGCCAATCGGGGCGTTCCACCGCGGCTAACTCCCGCCGAACGGCCAAAAGAACCCCTCCTCCATACTTTTGTTTAGTCGTCGTATAATCGCGATCACGCCGCCAGACCAAGTACCTCCCATCGAAAACTTCTTCGTCTCTTATGCCATCTAGTAACCAGGTTTCAGATATAGCCACGACGTCATAGGAGTTTAAAAACAAATTATGTTTAAAGGCGTGAGTCTTAGTTCGCAGTCCACGAGTGTTCTGGTAATAAACGTTCAGTATGTTAGCCATTTTTGATAGGATAACAATATCTCAAGCAAAACTGGAGTTGGTGTAGGCAGAATAGGTTCTTAGTATAACTATTTAACGTCTTAGCTAGTAATAATAATACAAAACTTGTATATGAAACTCCACGATCTAAGCTCAAATTAATAACGTAGCATTTTTGGTAGGTAAGCTTATAAGCAACAGCAACGAATATCATCATGTCAAAATTTGAATAACATCTCCGAAAGAGTAACAACCAGACAGGTTCATAAAGAGTGGAATGAAATAAACTTACGTGTTCCAAGTTACGTGCAAGCAAATATTTTTTCAAATTCCGCACGATGCAAGCCGTCCCAGTCAGTATTGAGCATAAGCAAGCGAGTGAAAATCCCCTGACACATTCCGTAATTACGTGCGTAAACCGGTCGACAGGTTGCGTCGACCCGTGATGAATAGAAGAATAGACAAGTGAACAAAAGACTCGATAACTGCGTATGGTTCCCAAACTTTGTGCATTGAGTTTAAATAAAACACATATAAATGTCGAGACAAATAAGAAAAAAGTTAAATAATTTTTGCGAGGTCCTTTTCGTTCTTTATGAAAATTATTGGTGAGGTGATTGACTTCCGTGCCATAATTTTGCAATGTTTGACCCAAACAAATTGGAAATTGTTGTCTTTCGCCAGAGATCTCGCCTTTCCCAGTATATTTTTGTTGTGTGGAGTAAGATGGTCGTTCACGTAAAAGGTGCCTTCTTTGGAAAAACCCATGCTTGAGAGATTTAATTGTTTACTTCTACGTGCTCCCGAGATGAACTCCTCCTTCGTGTATCGATTATTAAACGATATTATTATGGGTTTCTCAACGTTAGGTATGCGAGTGGGAATTCGTGCGATGTAGTTAATTTCTTCCTTCTTGATATTCAGGTTTGCAATTTTTCCAATCCTTTGTGCAATGTCATAGAGATTTTCACCCTTTTGCAGAGGAATGCCTCGGATTTCCACATTGTTGGCTCTAGCCCACTGGTCTCTATTCTGGAGCTCCTCATTGAGTCGTGAAACTTCAGCTTGCAGGGTGGGTACATCGTCTGTTAGTTTTTCGACGGCGGCAACTCTGGTCTCGAGGGCCTTGACTGTATTAGAGAAATTACCCAGAAGTTCATGAGCCATATCTAGGGATTTTGTAAGGTTCGTGATGTCGGACTTGATTGATTTGACGTCTTCTGCCAGGGATACAAGCGGGGCCAGTTGAATCATTATCTTACTCAGCTGTTCTTGCATGATGTCTAATTGAAGTGGTGATGTTTGCGTAGATGGGGACGAGGACGGGGTCTTTTTACACTTAGGGCAGCGCCATGTGTTCTTTCTGTCGCCCAATTTACGATAACCGTTTTCGCTGATGCCAGAACACTGGAAGTCGTAGCGGCACTCGCACACACTACACAGGGTACCGTCGGAGTGGCTGCCGCTACAACTAGTACACGTAAACATCGCGTCAAAAGATTGAGCACCACTGTCAAATATGATAAGGACAAGCAAGCGGGTGTTCGCTGTGAAGGCCTGAGGCTGACTGTGAATATGAATTATGAAATTACTGACCAGCGGCCGCTTATAACATACTGTTTAGTTGGGTATCTAATTTTATTCCATCAAAAACGGTCTGTGAAAACGTGCCATGTCTCGATTAAGATAACTTGGCCATAAAAAGTACTGTAATCCAAAAAAGAGCCAATTTAAACATATTGATAAGGTAGTAAGTTTTACCTTTGTGTGGGTACTAAAACTATAATCCTAAGTTTCATTACTTAACTACGTCACTCAGTACTAATATTGTACACTTTGACTTAACTAAACTACTTATCTCTTTCATTCCTCCAAGGTATAATAACAATTACTAAAACAATAGAAAACGCAATGACTTATATATTACTGGCGTAAGGACCCGGCCAACGTGCGCGACTAATACTCCCAGCGAATTGGTGCGAAAATCGAAAGTTTCGCACACTCGCGACTCAGTCATCTGCGGGAAATTGTAGAGTGCGGTGGAAAGATATTCCATATAAAAATGACATAATGTGTTGTTAGAGGCTATAAAAATCATGAAAGAAAGGCTAAAAAGAAACATGGAATGTCGTATCATCGTTAAGTAACCTTACATTGTATTTTTCTTGTAAACAAATTAAATAAACGAATTGTTAAAGCGACAATTCTACCGAGGTTCTTTTTTATGCGGCACTGACGTTAACTCTCGCCCACGCTAGTTCGTACAAGTTATGTCAGATGGCGCTACTTTTCAAGCGACTTCCAAAAAGGAGGAGGTTCTCAATTCGTCTGTATGTTTTTTTTATGTTTGTTACCTCAGAACTTTTGACTGGGTAAACCGATTTTAATGATTCTTTTTTTATTTGAAAGCTAGTGCTTCCCGTGTGGTCCCATATAAATTTTATCAAAATCGGTGTAGTACCACAGATTACTAAATAGTTACTAGTAGTACTTTAGTAGAAAATTAACAAAAACCAAAAATAATAATGCAAAAATGTACTAATTTCAGTGACTTATATATTACTGGCGTAACTAATTTGTTGCGATGGAAGTCGATTTTTTAACGTGTTTAGCGTTTTCAATTATTGCTTGTATGAAGTAAATATGAGTAACGTATGGAGACGGGTGGATCCTTCTGTCCAAATCCAGTGCTCCGTCACTCGCTTATACCTACTTCAAAATGTACCTACACAAAGCTGCCCGCTCGGACTGACTCTCGCAAGAAGGACGCCCCACCGCACACTGGCGAAACGTTGCCAGTTTTATGCGCCGCCGCCGGCACAGATGAGATACTATTACATCTTACTGCCGGATAGAGAGAGACCCCGTCGCATAAAATTGACAACATTGCAGTAATGCGGTGGGCGTTGGCAGAAGAGTTGCCAACTACACCGTAATTACGGTAAATGTACCGTATTTTCGTGTTGTTCAGTCTCAGAATTTTCATACAAATACCGTAGTTTTAGCATCAGCGTTTTTATAGGAAAACTGTATTTTTTAGGGTCGTGGCTAGTGTTGCAATAAACGTCTTTTTTTCTGTGTTGAATAAAAACATGAAAAAAACCTTGAAAAAAAACGTTTTTTTTCTGTGACGTTGTTTTTTTTCACAAGTACAGAACCTTAATTAAATTTATGTTTATAAGGCAAATTTACTATTGATATGATATGATTTAGAGTTTGTATCGAATATTATTATATTTTTTTTCAACTCACAATTAAATAACAAAATATATATATATACTATAACAATGAACCTAAAACTAAAAACCTTAAAAAATATAATATGCCTAAAATATATTATTAAAAGTAGTCCCTTTAGGCAAGGTTCCGAAGATACTGGCAGCGTTCCCCCTTTGAATAGCTAGACTAATTCTTTGTCCAAGGTAGCTGCCAGCTCTTCGGTCTCCTGTGATGTCGACTAATTATTATTTTTGTATCTACTTTATATTTTTGGTTCAAGTTAAAAAAAACATGAAAATAATAAAAGTTTTTGGCAACATTAACTGAAATTTTCGATTAAAAACGGGAATTCCCCGAATAAGCTAATAATATTGGATTCGCGGCAGGGGAATTACCTTTTTTCGTTGTTTGACTGGAGACTTGACTTTGTAGGGGAAAACTATAATATGAACTTGCTATAACTGCTTATTGACCGAGTAGTTTGGCAACATTGCCAACTTGGCAGTTGGCTGCAACACACTGTTCGAGTGAGTCGCGCGCAAAGTTTTCTTGTGAGTATATTTCTGCGTGACTAAAATGGGTCGCGTAAAAACACATTGTTCATTTTATGGATGTATGATAAAAAAGACAAGCAAGGACGTGTATTTTTTTAAATTACATGCAAACGAGGAAAGGTAGGTAGGTGACCTTTCAGTTACTAAACATTTTGTTTTCGTGTGTCTGATGTAATCACATTGAAGTACTTACCTAATAATCTGAGACTGAGATAAGTATAGGTAATCAATATTATTGTGTATCAGAACCGTGCTAATTATGTGGAAGTCTATTGTACTTATATGCTATGTAGTTTATTGTTCGCAAAAAACAGAATAGGTAGGTACTTACCTACCTAAATAAAATCTTAGGTCATTTTAGGTAGGCTGGTAATCAAATCACCATTAATTTCAATAAAAGTAGATCTAATAAATTGGTAAGCCCTTGGCATCATCTCACCTGATGGTAAGTAACGATGATGCCGAAGATGGAAGCGTGCTTACCAAGATTCCTCAACGCTATGGGAAACTGGCTATCTTATATTCAAGCCGGAACACATCATCACAGGCAAAGTGCGTGTCGGATCGTGAACAAAGAAGGGTTCCGTAGACATTAAAAAAAAAGGTTTTTTTAAAAAAACAGTTAGATTTTCAGTTTAGGCATTTTGTAGAGTTTCTAAGAGCGCCTTCTAAGTGCGGTCGACTAGTATGACTATTAGGTGATATCAATCAAATTCGTAAAGTAAATAAAAAAAAACACTTGTGAAACTTTTATTTTCATTTTCATGCGTCAACCCTTGCGCAAGAACGATGAACTGTTGCCTCCGAAATTCGCACGTTGCCTGTTTACGCAGTTATAACCGCTAAGTCGAGTGCCTTATTACCCATGTTTCCGTGTATTGTCCAACAGTCGAAATGAGTAGGTAAATAAACGCGTAAGTATTTACGTTTTATAAGGGAGTGCAGTATCTGTTACGAAGTAACTAGTATCTCATCTGTGCCAAATCTGTGAGAAAACGTCTAAGAAATATTTTTTTTTTTTTTGTTTTCTTCGCCCTTTTAGGGCAGGCTAAGGCTCATTGGCCATACCGCCTAGTCTTCAGTATATGTTTTTCTATGTAGAATTCACGTCTTCAGTAATTTTCAGTATATTATTCAGATTATGTAGTGTTTTTCTCCTTTTCAGTTTTCAAGATCACTGTTTTTTCACGTTCACATCATTGTCTATAAACTAACCTAACCTAAATACTCTAGCAAAATGATAGCACTTTTGCTAAAGCTTGCTCGGACTTCTTGTGGGAACTCGAAACACAGTATACACACTTTTATTTCATTATCCTACACAAGAAACACATAAATGATACTTCGCTGATAAATACACTATCAATATTACACATCGAAAACCACTAAATGTAATTTTTCGGATAATAAAAGAAAAATGACAAACTGAACGCTACAAATTCCCGCCAAAAAGTCCCGTCTAAGAAATATCAAATGTTACAAGTTTAGTTGGTTAAAATATATTAACGTCTCTGGGTATAAGCACTTTTGAGACAATTTTCATTTTTCGTCATTATTTATTTTTGAATTTGAAATGCTAGTACCAGTGCATTACAAAATCATCTCTGGAGTTCTTGACAGTATTTACAGCAGCGTCATTCTTAGTTGGAACACCCAGTCACAGCAGGCGTCTATAAAACTGGACCCAGTGCAAGCTGTGCAAGTCGGGTCTTAACGTTCTTCTTCATTTCATTTTCTTGTTCTCCACATTGCTCACGTGTTCCAGACAATTTTCTTCAAAATGCACTACTTTTTGGAACAAAAATCTAGCAGAAAACAATGCAAAAACAATAAAATAAAACTACGAATGCGTTCATTACAAATCCCGCCAAAAAACTTTTCACAAGTTTGGTTGTTGGTTGAGAATTTTTCTTGGCCATGGAAACGAGTTCTTCAGCCGAATTCGTAAATCATTTTCATTTCCTTAATTTGTTTTTGGATTTGTAATGCTAGTGCCGGTGCATTACAAATCTCTCTGTAGTTCTTGACAGCATTTGCAGCAGCCTAATTCTGAGGTAGAACACCCAGTTGCAGTAGGGCTTCTATAAAACTGCACCCAGTGCAAATTGGGTTTTCAGTGAAAACCCGTGAAAACTTTTCACGTCCTTTTTCATTTTATTTTCTCGTTCTTCACATTGCCCACGTGTTCCAGACGATTTTCTCCAAAATGCACCACTTTTTGAAGTAAATTCTAGCAGAAAACAATGCAAATACAATAAAATAAAACTTCGAATGCGTCCACCACAAATCCCGCCAAAAAAATACCGAAACAACTCTCACAAGTTTGGTTGGTTGGTTGTGAATTTTTCTTGGCCATGGAAACGAGTCCTTCAGCCGAATTCGTAAATCATTTTCAATTTCTTAATTTGTTTTTGGATTTTTAATGCTAGTGCCGGTGCATTACAAATCTCTCTAAAGTTCTTGACAGCATTTGCAGCAGCCTAATTCTGAGGTAGAACACCCGGTTGCAGTAGGGCGTCTATAAAACTGCACCCAGTGCAAATTGGGTTTTCACGTCCTTTTTCATTTTATGACATTGCTCACGTGTACCAGACAATTTTCTCCAAAACGCACCACTTTTTGAAGTAAATTATAGCAGAAAACAATGAAAATACAATAAAATAAAACTACGAATGCGTCCACCACAAATCCCGCCAAAAACCCCTTACAAGTTTGATTGTTTGTTATGAATTTTTCTTGGCCATGGAAACGAGTCCTTCAGCCGAATTTGTAAATCATTTTCACTTTCTTCATTTGTTTTTGGGTATGTAACTCTAGTGCCGGTGCATTACAAATCTCTCTGAAGTTCTTGACAGCATTTGCAGCAGCCTAATTCTGAGGTAGAACACCCGGTTGCAGTAGGGCGTCTATAAAACTGCACCCAGTGCAAATTGGGTTTTCAGGTCCGTTTTCATTATATTTTCTTGTTCTTCACATTGCTCACGTGTACTAGACGATTTTCTCCAAAACGCACCACTTTTTGAAGTAAACTCTAGCAGAAAACAAAGCAAATACAATAAAATAAAACTACGAATGCGTCCACCACAAATCCCGCCAAAAACCCCTCACAAGTTTGGGTTTGGTTAGGCTTACCAGACGTCAGGATTTGTCCTGACATGTCAGGATTTTTAGGCACCTGTCAGGATTCCGACCGAACTTTGTAAATGTCAGGATTATTTAGGTGTTTTTAGGTCTTCATCGAGGTACTGTTGCAGCCCATGGACTTAAATGAATGGTTATTTTTCACCGTTTGGACAGTATAAGAGTAGCCTCAATGGCAGATTGTGAGTCGGCGAGTGACCGGTTGGCACTCTTAATGAATATCTATAGTTGTATTTTATTACTATATGACTGTGCGTTGTCAAATAGCGCGCGCTCCCCTTTTCAGAAAAATGTTAGGACTTTTTGACAAAAATTTGGCTTTTTGTCAGAATTTTTCAATTTGACATCTGGTAACCCTAGGATTGGTTGTCTTATTATAATGCTACCAAACAAGGAGTTGTAAGATAAGAATAAGAGAACGCTTCAAGTTATATCACATACTTTTTCAGTTGCATATTTGGTTGTAATATAGAGCTAAAAAAAAAAAAGTTGTTCATGTAATAAAATACGTCAAATCATATAAGTCATACTTTTTTGTCACATTATTGGTAGTAAACAATCGACGAGCAACTTACTAAGAATGACTAAAACTAAGTCATTTGAAAAAAATACAATATTAAACCTTTTGAAATGCTACATAATAGGCTTGTTTCCACTAAGAATAAATCGGATGGCTTTGAGTTTCTAATGATTAACCATCATAATTAGTAAACAAAAAAACAACTTTTCTATTAAAATAATAAAAGATTAATAATATTTTTAGAAAATAAAATCGACGAAATGAGGCGTTTAATCACGTGACATTAAACGCCAATCAGAGAAGCGCAAGGAAACGTGACGTCACGCCTCGCGAAATGAGCGCGAAACGCTATGTTGTATCTGTCATTTTCGTATAAAGTGAACAGGTTATTTCGAGTTTTCAGCAATTATTGTTAAATTAATACAGTTCGTTTTTAGTTTCATCTTGAAAGACAGGTATAATTTGCCATGGAATCAGGATTTAACAAAGCAAACAGCAGTAATTTGCCCAAAATTGACACCGTTATGCTTGGCAATTTTTTTGCAATGAACACCGACTTTTGTTCATCGGAGTTTCGCAATGTTAAAACTTCTATGTAAGTATTATGTGAAGAACAAACAAAGTCTTATTTAATTAGCAGTTACCAGTCCCTATGTTAGTAGGTACCCAGTCCCCAATCTACGTATTGTAGATTTGTTATGGTGCAAAAACCTATTTTATAAATAGATACATCACGTTGTGTTCAATACTTACATCAAAATGATCTTCACAGAAATAAATTGTGGAATCAATTGATAAAGTAAGAGCATCTTGCCTCCTTGCCATTTTTAACCACTTTCTTCGTATTTGTTTATTGTTTGGAACGTATATGAATAATTTGTTTGGCGTTTTATCGTTGTACTTTTACATTGGGGCACTATACAGTATTTATAATACGAGGAATTCATTACTTATTAGAAAACACAATTGACTGACATATACAAACACGGCTGTTTCGCGAGGTGTGACGTCATTCAAGACGCCATGACAGCCTTGGCCTTTTTCGCGGTAAATTTCAAGTTCATTTCTAAAAACTCAAAATACTAATGTAAAACACCTATTTTTCTTAATATAATATATTTTTGGGGTGAAATAGATGCTTAGCTATAGTTTTTAAATAATTTCCAAATATTGTCAACTAGCCTATTCACAGTGTTTTTTTTTCCAACGGTGTTTATCTATTACAATACTCGTAATATCAGGACGAAATTGAGTGTCATCAATTCGTAAATTTTTAAATAAAATGGAAATCGAGTCATACATTTTAGAGATGAATTGAGTGTAAATCATCATCATCATCATATCTGCCGAAGGACGTCCACTGCTGGACATAGGCCTCCTTCAAGGATTTCCACGACGACCGGTTCTGCGCTGCCCGCATTCAGCGGCTTCCCGCGACCTTCACCAGGTCCTCGGTCCACCGACTGGGAGGCCTACCTACACTACGTTTTCCGGTGCGTGGTCACCACTCGAGAACTGTACTGCTCCAACGGCCACCTGATCTAAGAGAAATGTGTCCCGCCCACTGCCAGTTAGGTTTAGAAATTCTGAGAGCTATGTCGGTTACTTTGGCTCTCCTACGGATCTCCTCGTTTCGGAATCGATCGCGCAGAGAAACTCCGAGCATAGCACGCTCCATTGCCCTTTGGGTGACCTTGAGCCTTCTTATGAGGCCCATGGTAAGCGACCATGTCTCAATTCCGTACGTCATCACTGGCAACACACATTGCGGTATCTGGGACGTAAAGACATTGCGAAGCTTCCCGAACGCTGCCCAGCCTAATTGGATTCGACAATTGATATCTTTCTCGAAGTTGGACCTACCTAACTGGACTGTTTGTCTCAGGTATACATATTCGGTAACAACTTCCTGTGTACAGCCTCCAACCTTCAGAGGAGTAGGTATGACACAGACGTTTGACATAATTTTCGTCTTGTCCATGTTCATTCTAAGACCCACTTGTTGAGAGGCTCTACTGAGGCCATCGAGCATTGTGCCTAAGTCGTCCATAGTCTCAGCCATGACCACGATATCGTCAGCGAATCGAAGGTGGGTGATGTACTCGCCGTTGATATTGATGCCGAGTCCACCCCAGTCCAAAAGCTTAAAAACATCTTCCAGGGTGGCGGTGAACAGTTCCGGAGATATATTATCTCCCTGTCTCACCCCTCGCTGAAGCCGGATAGGTTCCGACTTTTGATCCTGGAGGCGAACCGACATCGTGGAGTTTTCGTATAAACACTTCAGCACTTCAATATATCGATAATCAATTTGGCACCGCTGGAGAGACTGCAACACAGCCCAAGTATCGACCGAATCGAAGGCTTTCTTATAGTCCACGAACGCCAAGCATGGTGGCTGATTGTACTTTTCTGTCTTCTGTATAATCTGCCGCCGTGTATGTATGTGATCTATGGTCCTAAATCCTTTGCGGAAACCGGCTTGTTCGGGAGGCTGGAAGTCGTCAAACCTGCGTGCGAGACGATTCGTAATGACTCTCGAAAACAGTTTGTAGACATGGCTCAGAAGTGAGATGGGTCTGTACTTGTTCAGCAAGGTATTGTAGCCCCTTTTGAAGAAAAGCATGACCAGACTTCTGTGCCATGCCATAGGCGTATGTCTCTCAGGTATAATGGAATTAAATAATTTCTAAAGAGCTTTAAGTACGGGTGTTCCACCTGCTTTCAGAAGTTCAGGCGTAATTCCATCATCACCCGGTGCCTTATTGTTTTTGAGCTATTTGAGAGCCATTCTAATCTCGTACAGGCTGACGTCCGGGATATCTTCGGTATAGTGTAGGGTAAGTCTAGCTCTTGGGTCTTTAGCCAGATCGCTGACAGGCAGACGTGTGGTCGTGTACAATTGTCCTTAGAACTTCTCAACTTCTTCCAGCAACTCAGTCTTAGACGATATGATCCTACCATCTTTAGTCTTCAGCTTGGTCAGTTGGCTTTGTCCAACAGACAGATCTGTCTCGAACAATTTTGTGCCTTTGTTGTTCTCAATCGCCTCTTTAATACAATTTGTGTTATACAAAGCTAGAGACTTAGAGATCTGCTTGTTTAGTTGCCGATACTGAGAAGCGTCTTCAGAGAACTGCAGACCCATTCTGCGTCTTTCTTCCATGAGGTTGCTGGTGAAGTCCGAGATTTTATTGGTTCTATTTGAACGGCGAGTTTTAAAAATATTAGACCCGACCGTTGGTTGTATTGGGTCCGGGAGCTATTATGTAAAGCTCTAGAGATATCGTCATATAGGATCTCCACTTTCGGAGAATAAGGTACGCTACCCTCGTCGAAACACTCTCGATCCGGACCACATTGTTAATGAGGGACTTGTGGACTAGAAACCCGACACCACTCTTGGACAGTTGGTCGCCCTCCCGGAAATAGACCCGGTTTTCGGATTTAGGGATTATATTGTACTCCCCCTCTCTTCGAACTTAACACAATCCTACAATGTCCTATCGTAACCTGCTCAATGCTTCTTCGAGTTTTGTCAACTTTACGTCGGTTCGCAGTGTGTGCGTGTTGTAGGTTGCAAGGGCCTCTGTTCTTTTGGTAACCTGGCATCTGCCGGGGATTCTTCGCACCCCATGCCCCGCCGTTACCTTGACCGCTACCGGGTGGCTACCGGAGCCAGGAACAGCGGGGCCGCCGGGGACTAGGGGACGTTTTTTGTTTGTATCGATCATTGAGGGGGGTTGCCGTGATCGCCACGCATGGCAGGCGGGTTGGCGATAGCAGTGTTGCTGCAGATTGACTGCAAGTCACGGAAAGACGCTGCTGCACATCCTCTGGTTTGAGTCCCTTAGTCGACTCTTACGACACCTATTGGACGAAATAGGATGGCCCTATTCTACCATACGGCGATATTTATCTTAAGATAAATTTAGCATCATTAAAAACAGTTTTTAACCGCCTGCGTGGCGTAATGGTTAGTCCATTCACTTGACACCAGAAGGTCGCGGGTTCGACTCGCGGCGAAGTCAACTTTATATAAAAGACTCGGTTTCGTTGGTGGCAGCGCATGTTCATAGCCTGCCTGGCTAGCTACCACCATCTTATCTAAGTGTTGTCGCCAAACATTTTTTTTTATTCACAATTGGTAAGCCCTTGGCATTATCTCACTTGATGGTAAGTGACGATGATGCCGAATATGAAAGCGTAATGTGTTCCGGCTTGAAGATAAGATAGCCAAATCCCCCATTGCGTTGGGGAATCTTGGTAAGCCCCCTTCCATCTTCGGCAAAGTCGGATTCGTTCTCTGTCGAACTGTTTTATTAGTCCAATAGCAACATTCGCGAACTCATTTTCTTAATCAGTCTGTATAAAACGTTTTAGGTGTAGCGTATTCAAAGACTCGTACGTAACAGAATGTGGGTTTTACATATTATTATATGCTATGCTTTAAGTTTTTATCTTAAGACTCGCTGCTCCGGCGAACTTTGTTCCACCTTACACTACACTACATTACACACCCTACACTACACTACTCTACCCTACCTTACCCTACACTACCCTACCCTACACTACCCCACCCTACATACACTACACTACTCTACCCTACCCTACCTAACCCTACCCTACACTACACTACCCTACCCTAACCTAACCTACCATACACTACACTACTCTACCCTACCCTAACTACACTACACCTACACTACACTACCCTACCCTAAAAACAATTATTTTTTGACTAATATATTTTTTTATTGATGAATATCATATTTTAATACTTATTATTCTATTACCGATGAAGACAAATGCAAAAACACAAAAATCATAAAAGTTGGTCCAGCCGGTCTTGAGTCATAAATGGTGTAACTATCACGACTTTCTTTTATATATATAGATACTCGCCAGTATCTGCTAGTATCTTATGATAAAATAGCGCCCGTGTGTGACAGCTTTATTAAAGAGTACTATGAATATAATTAATATATTCAAAGTACTCTTTAGTGTTTATGCGTGTAATTTGAGTTATCTTTATATATATAAATCTTCTGTCAGTGTGTAAGTCATTGAACTCCTCCTAAACGGCTGGACCGATTTTGATGAAATTTTTTGTGTGTATTCCAGGGGGTTTGAGGATGGTTTAGATTCACAAATCAGCCCGGTAGATGGCGCTGTTAGTGTAGGGTGGAACGAAGTTCGCCGGGACAGCTAGTATTATTATAATTTGGAAGGATAGTGCAGTTTTTCTTCTGTATTTGCAGTCTTTTTGTGCCGTTTTCTTCGATGAACGGTATGGAATTTGGTTTTTTATTAAATTCTACTGAATGTCTACATCTACACTAATATTATGAAGAGGAAAGATTTGATTGTTTGGTTTGTATTGAATAGGCTCCGAAACTACTGGAACGATTTGAAAAATTATTTTACCGTTGTGAAGCGACACTATCCGCGGTTGCTATAGGCTATATTATTATATTTTCAAAAAAAATTGGGATCCTTTCTAAACCTTAAAAAATAAAACCCAAGGTGTAAAAACGACCTAAAAATTTCTGCAATATCTACAAAAAGTAGTGTAGTGTAGAGGTAGTGGTAGTGTAGTGGTAGTGGTAGCGGTAGTGGTAATGGTAGTAGTAGTGGTAGTGGTAGTGGTAGTGGTAGTGGTGGCGGTAGTGTAGTGGTAGTGGTAGTAGTATTGGTATTGGTAGTGGTGGTGGTGGTGGTAGTGGTAGTGTTAGTGGTAGTAGTTGTGTAGTGGTAGTGGTAATGATAGTGGTAGTGTTGGTGGTAGTAGTGTTAGTGTGGTTGTAGTGGTGGTGGTAGTAGTGTTAGTGTAGTGGTAGTGGTGGTAATAGTGTAGTGGTAGTGTAGAGGTAGTGGTAGTGGTATTGGTAGGGGTAGTGTAGTGGTAGTGGTAATGGTAGTGTTAGTAGTAGTGTATTGGTAGTAGTAGTGGCAGTGTAGTGGTAGTGGTAGTAGTAATGGTAATAGTAGTGGTAGTGTGGTAGTGGTAGTGGTAGTGAAGTGGTAGTAGTTGTAGTGTAGTGATAGTGGTAGTGGTATAGTGATAGTGTAGTGGTAGTGATAGTGGTGGTAGTAGTAGTGGTAGTGTACTGGTAGTGGTAGTGAATTGGTAATGTAGTGGTAGTGTAGCGGTAGCGGTAGCGGTAGCAGTAGCGGTAGTGTAGTGAAGTGTACTGTAGTGTAGTGTAGTGTGAGGCGGTACGAAGTTCGCCGGGACAGCTAGTGTTGAATAAAGTAGCTTAATCACTGTTTTCACTTGAACCGTCGTCGCGTCGAACTCATGATCCGAACAAAATCTAGGTACTTACATATACTACTATAACGGTACAACGGTACTTTGTGAGATAAAGATAAGATAATGAATGATGAATGATCAAAACAAATGAGCAAAAACAATATTCAACATGTTTGCCGCCTATGTGACACTGCCTAACTAACATAACTTACGACTAAAATCGATTCTAAATTATCTTTTAATTCTTTTTAATTTATTTCTCATTTGCGTTCCTTCACCGCAAATTTCGTTTCTGACATTACGGCGTTCTAAATTCCCAATCATCACTACTACTGGCAACACTCAACAAAAAATTCAAATCAGATTTTTGTTTTTTGTCGATTTAATAATATTTTTATAGAAAATGGGTAAAAGGTACTACTGTGATTATTGTGATAAGTCCATGGTGGCTACGCCCGGCATGGTGAAAACCCACAATAAAGGCCTGGCGCACCAAAAAATTGTTCAAGAACATTATACTCAGTTCAAAGGTAAAACCAATATCAAAATTTTATGTTTAAATATCTAAAGATTGCTTGTAAATTATTTGGGATTTATGAGAATAAAAAAACAGGGTAGATTTCTGTGCTACCTAACGAAATTTTGTACAACTTCCTACCTAACCTTTGTACTCTGACTGTTAGTTGAGGTGCACTGATAATGGGTTTATTAAAAAAAACCGATATAGGTAAAGTGCGAGTCAGAACCGCGTAACAAAGGGTTCCGTACCATCGTACGTTTAAAAAAAACTCATTTTTTGTATGGAGATTTACATTTTCAAATTTTTAGTAGGTATTTGTTGTTTTAGCGTCAACAGAAATACATCTGTGTAAATTTCAACTGTCTAGCTATCACGGATCATGAAATACAGCCTGGTGACAAATGGACCGACAGACGGACAGACTTTGGAGTCTTAGTAATAGGGTCCCGTTTTTACCCTTTGGGTACGGAACCCTAAAAACACATTCCAAGCTGGTTTTTTTTAGTAAACATTTTCAGGTTACATTATTATCACAATGATTAATTCTTACACCTGAGCTTGAGTTCATACCAAAGCACTTCATTTTCCAGACCCCGAGACAATACTAGCAGAGGAGAGCCGGAAGCGCTCATGCGCCCGGTTCGTTCGTGGAGAGTGTTCATTTGGAGCTGTCTGTCACTTTTCACACTATACTGCAGAACAGTTAGATGCTTTAAGGCAGTATGGTAAGATATTATTGTTTTTTTTTAATACTCACTTCTGCCTACTGGGCTGAGGGCTGTTGGTTCAGTCCCCACCCAGGGCAAACATTTGTGTGACAAACAGGTCTGTTTGCTCCGTATTTGGGTGTTAAATATCTTTATAGTATATGTATTTAACATTGTATAATATGTATGTGTCACTCTGTGGTTCCCATAGTACAGGGAATACTAATTTGAGACCAGATGACCGTGTGTGATTTGTCCCAGAATACTGTGAATAGCAGATTATCACATTTTTATTTCTTTTGTAACACCTTTTCAACATAAAAAATGTTTAATGGAAATAAGAAATGATGCAAAATAAATAGCAGTTTTGTCTTCTGAATAAGTAAGTTATCCTCTATGTTAGTAGGTCAGTGACTATTAGTGGGCATCTAAAAGCATTCTGTTTGGCTGACTATAATTGTGAAAACAAGTTTCAGTTTATATCAATTAACAACGCAACCGAGATAAACAATTGTGATCTGAAGTAACCGTATGTCTATGTTGAGGTTCAGATGAGTTACATGAGTAGGTCAGCTGGCTAGGTAGTGAGGACGGAAAGCAAACCAGCTGTTTGTTTTGAGTTTTTGGCAACGCACAAGCTGAGCTAGCGAAGCCAAAACTAACTTCGCTCATTGTTCTAGGTTGTATTGCTTAGTCATATTAACTGCTGCTGAGTTATATTAACTGAAGCTGTTTTTCATAATATTAGGTCGGTGGAAAAGTTTCTTAATATTTTGTATGCAAATTGAAACAGGGCGAACAAAACGAGCTGCATCTTGAACATTCAGATTTCGAGACTAGAAACTTTTGAACCAATTTTGTGCTACCAAATTTTATTTGTGGCCTGTGTTTCATTTTTACCTTTTTAACATGAAATTTCTCCTTACTTGCACTCATTTTTATAGACAGAAAAAACTATTTTAAAATTGCGGGATTTTTATTAATTTTTTATTAAAATTTCGAATGTTTACTTATTTAATTTTATTACAACCAGCCAAGTACAAATAATACAAGCAAACAGATTTGATTACAAATTTCTAGTTAAAAATACGAAGAAACTTTTTCCCTAACCTATTGTATGGTCAGCAAAACAGTACTATTAGATGCTTTTGAACGGTCACGTCAACAGCTTAGTTTTTTAGAAGACAAAAGTGCTATTAAAAAGATGGCGCGTTTAGTAGCACCCAATATTAGCAGTTAAATAAATTTTGTATCTGTTTGTTTTATAAATACCTATTATTTTGGATCTCTTACAGTCAACCTTATGACGAAATAACTTCAGTAGTTATTATTTTTTATAACTTACCTTTAAAAATAAAGAAAACTACAGTATCCATTGGTTCCAGTGTCAACAAAAGACAATGAGAAGCACTCACACATTAACCCTTCGCAATCATTCGAAGACCTTTACCAAAAACTCCAGAATGCAAAGTTAAATAAACCTCAAGAGTCAGACAATCAAACAGTTGTTTGCGATAAGAACGGGGTGACTCATGTATTACCGTGGACGTACAATCCGATCTTTGACTGTTATGGAGACGATCTGCCTCCGAGTATAAGGAGGATCAATGTTGAAGACTTTGAGGCAGCTGAAGTGACTACTTGGGGATGATGTAAGTATGACCCAGACTGACCTTGCACAGTAGAATCATACTCAATTATACCACAAGCAACCTATGAGCAATTGGTTAAATATACAGGTGTAACAAAGTTGGTGTTTGGGGCTTGTACTCATCACACGAACCCATAGGTAATTCTCAAAAAAATGCACACAAAGGGACTAAAAGGCAAAAAATGTATAACAAGCTGTTTAAATGGTTGATAGAGAGAAATTTTTACAGTTTAGTTGATTTTTTTTTATTTCAAGAAATAAATCTGATTTATGTTATGACATGGATTTTTTTTATCTATAAATTTGGTAGAGTAGATCGTTAATTTTTTTTTAATGCAACAAGTATATTAATGAAATTTAATTTAATTTATGATATTTGTGTATAATATTGAACCTTTTGAATATTTGCATGCTAACTGTATAATGGCTAAATATGAGATTCTTTTTACAACATATCGCCTTATTTGTACCATATTTACTGCAAACAAACATTCATTCATTCAATAAATCAATAAGGTGCTAAAGCATTCAAACTTTTGTCACAAATTGTGAATTGAATATATTCTCTCATTAAAAGTTGTTTTGTACGATGTGTAGAAGCCGTAGTTAATGGTTGCTACATAAATTTTGTTAGACCTTGTATATTATATTAAAGAATTGCTCATGGGTTGCTTGTAGTATGATTCTACTATGCAAGGTCAAACTAGGTGGAAACTACTGCTTTCTGTCTGTATATGTGCCGCCAAGCTGTAAGCTTTGTTCTAGCTGGTGGGATAAAATAGTCAACTGTTTTTTTTTTCTTCTCAAACACGACTAACAATTTTGATGAACGTCGTAGTTTCTTATGTTGGTCTATTACTTAATACCCATTGGTCTCGGAAATTTTGGTTCTATGAAATTGAAACTTGCGATTTACTCACAAATGGTTTGAGCTATTGAATTGACATGAATTACGAATATATTGAGTTACTATGACGTGCAAAGTTTCATCAAATACTTTGGAGTCGTTTTTGATAAAAAAAAAATTTGTTGTATGAAAGCTACTACTCGGCTTGACGGTACAAAGAAACTTTTGATGATCCCTCGATGAAATAATTTTAAAAATTGGTCCCTATTGAACTAAACATTTAGCCTCCAGAACCAAGCGTTACGGACGGATGCACGGGCGGTATTGAGATGTTCGGTTTTTCGGTATGTGATATAGAACACTTTTTATGAAAATTGAAAAAAACTGTTTCTCTGCGATAACAATACTTCCTCTACCCTATGTACGTATATAAGGTGTAACAAAATTAGCTGAAACTATTTTAACTGGTGCTTCTACCCATGAAACTGAACAACTTTCCCCATGGAACCCATAGTCAAATCTCAAAAAAAATTTTGGCACTCCCATACTAACGCGATCAGCTGATCAGCCACCCTAGTATGGGAAGTTCAAAAATTTTTATGAGATTTGACTATGGGTTCCATGGGGAAAGTTGTTCAGTTTCATGGGTAGAACCACCAGTTAAAATAGTTTCAGCTAATTTTGTTAGACCTTATATACTACGGGGTCGAAAAAGTGAAAAACAAATTTTCGTTTAAACTCATAATTTATTTCTCAGTAAAATCCCTCGTCGGGTCGGAGTAGTTCCGGTCCGCTTCGGCGACGGGTACACGACTGGGTAGTTGATGAATCTGTTCTCAGGCCGAATGTAGTGACGGCCATACACCTAGAGTACATTTTAAAAGCATCATATGTTACCTAGAACCACCTCCGTGGCGTAATGTTATATTATATAAGGTCTAACAAAATTAGCTGAAACTATTTTAACTGGTGCTTCTACCCATGAAAATGTACAACTTTACCCATGGAACCAAAATTTGAGCTTCCCATACTAAGTTGGCTGATCAGCTGATCGAGTTAGTATGGGAGTTAGTATTTTTTGCGATTTCACTATGGGTTCCATGGGGAAAGTTGTTCAGTTTTATGGGTAGAAGCACCAGTTAAAATAGTTTCAGCTAATTTTGTTACACCTTATAGTGCATGATCAAACCAATGCAAATACGGCATATAAATCATTTATAGCTTTATTTTCACTTATTTACAAATTATGTGTACCAATTATGAGGATTAAAGTTACATACAACAAAAGACTTCAATGGAAAACAAAAGGAATAGTCATATCTAGCAAAAATAAAAGACGAATTTATTCTCTTACTCAAAAAAGCAATGGCCTAAATACTGGTAATGTATATAATAAATATTGCAAAATCATGAAAAGAGTAACAAAGCATTCTAAAAGAATCACGAATATAAATTTTATAAACAAAAGTTCAAATAGAAGTAAAGCAACATGGGCAGTAATAAAAAGAAATACAACACAGACCAATACTTTAAAGGAAACTGTAAACATGATTCTAAAGAATGACATTTTGATTGAAAATCCCCTAGATATAGCGAATACTTTCAATGACCATTTCATAGATATCAATGCCCCTTTGCAGTACAATAGGGTCAATACGTTTAAGCTAATTTCACAGTCAAATGTTAACAGTATGTTTATAACTCCAGTAACTATAGAGGAAATAAAGAAAACGATCCTTACACTAAATAATAAAAAGAGTACTGGTTACGACGAAATTCCCATGCTTTTTATTAAAAGTAGCATTGAATATATAGCGCAACCGCTTGAGTTCATAATTAATTTGTCCCTTGAGACTGGAATTTTTCCGAATGACTTAAAAAAGGCATTAATTAAGCCTTTGCATAAAAAGGGATCCAGAACTGACATAAATAACTACAGACCCATTGCGCTTTTGTCAAATTTTTCCAAAATTATTGAAAAAATCATACATAATAGGTTAATGTCTTTTCTGAATAAACATTCTATACTTAGCAATAATCAGTTTGGATTTCAAAAGAGTAAAAACACAACTTTGGCTATTTTTAAAGTTTTGAAACAAATTTGGACTGAGGTGGAAAACAGAAATACATGTGTTGGGCTGTTTATGGATTTATCAAAAGCTTTTGACTGTGTTGTACATGAAATCTTGCTTAAACAACTAGAAAATATTGGGTTACGGGGGAATGCCTTAAAATTAATGGAGTCTTATCTTTCTAACAGAGTGCAAGCTACAATTGTTGAAAAGTATAATTCAAATACAAAGACGCTAGAGCAAATTCAATCTGACTTTAGAAAAATACGATTAGGTGTCCCACAGGGAAGTGTTCTTGGACCTCTACTATTCCTTATCTATATAAATGAGCTACCTTTGGTGATCAATCATCTCTGTGTTTTGTTTGCTGATGATGCTACTATTTTTATACCAAAGGATAATTTGAGTAATCACGAATATATCAATGAAATATGTAACACTATTGACATGGCTACAGAATGGTTGACATCAATTAATTTGAAATTAAATCTAGATAAGACTAAAATTATAGAATTTAGGAATTATAAAAAGGAACCACATTATTTAAATATCATTATTTGTGGTAAAGCAGTAGAATTAGTTAATGACATTAAATTTTTAGGAATTACAATTGATACTCATTTGAATTGGAAATCTCATATTGAAACGATCAACAAGAAGATATCAAGTAAATGTTATGCTTTGTCTATACTAAATAATGTGACTTCAACAGAAGTTAGTCGAAATGCATATTATGGCTACGTTTATCCACTTTTGACATATGGCATCATATATTGGGGTAACTCTGTAAATGTTAACTCTACTTTTATATTACAAAAACGATGTCTAAGGATCATCTACAAAATACCTAGCACTGAGTCTCTAAGGTCTGTATTCAAAGAACAAAAATATCTTACAGTAATTAGTATATAGATACTGGAAATGTGTGTGTTTGTAAAAAACCATAGAGAACATTTTACTAGAAAAAATGAAATCTATCATAGAAATGTTCTACGCAGCCAATATAAATATGACATGTGCGTTGTGTTAGCTAAAAGCTACATATTTAATAAAAGTGCTGTAGTTGTAGGTGCTAAAATTTTTAATCACTTACCAATGTATATCAAGTCATTAGATGGTACTAAATTTAAAAAAACACTAAAAGATTGGTTGACAGACAAGGTATTTTATACTTTAGAAGAATATTTTTCAAATTAATTTATACTTGCTTTTTATGTTTTAATGTTTGAATAAAATTATGACTGTACTTTAAATGTTAAACCATGACTATTGTATGCCCGAAATGGGTAAACTGATGATACTAATTAATTGTAACAACTATATTACTCAGTTTTGACAATAAATATTATCTTATCTTATCTTATCTTATCTTATTAGTTTCACATCAAGAGGTCGCGGGTTCGATTCCCGGCGGAGTCTGACTTTGTAAGACTTGGTTTAGTTTATGGAAGGGTATTTTCAAAGCCCGCCAGGCTAGCTACCACCATCTTATATAAGTCTTGCCGCCAAACATCAATGCCAACAACATTGATATGTTCCGTCTTGAAGATAAGATAGTCAGTTCCCCATTGCGTTGAGGAATCTTAGTAAGCCCGCTTCCATCTTCGGCATCATCTTCACTTACCATCAGGTGAGATAATGCCAAGGGCACACTGCGATCGATCGCTAACTCGCCTGCCAAGCGTGGCGATCGCTAACTCGCCTGCCAAGCGTGGCGATCGTTAACCCGCCTGCCAAGCGTGGCGATCGCTAACTCGCGTGCAAAGCGTGGCGATCGCTAACTCGCCTGCCAAGAGTGGCGATCGCTAACTCGCGTGCAAAGCGTGGCGATCGCTAACTCGCCTGCCAAGAGTGGCGATCGCTAACTCGCCTGCCAAGCGCGGCGATCGCTAACTCGCCTGCAAAGCGTGGCGATCGCTAACTCGCCTGCAAAGCGTGGCGATCGCTAACTCGCCTGCAAAGCGTGGCGATCGCTAACTCGCCTGCCAAGCGTGGCGATCGCTAACTCGCCTGACAAGCGTGGCGATCGCTAACTCGCCTGCCAAGCGTGGCGATCGCTAACTCGCGTGCAAAGCGTGGCGATCGCTAACTCGCCTGCCAAGAGTGGCGATCGCTAACTCGCCTGCCAAGCGCGGCGATCGCTAACTCGCCTGCAAAGCGTGGCGATCGCTAACTCGCCTGCAAAGCGTGGCGATCGCTAACTCGCCTGCCAAGAGTGGCGATCGCTAACTCGCCTGCCAAGCGTGGCGATCGCTAACTCGCCTGACAAGCGTGGCGATCGCTAACTCGCCTGCCAAGCGTGGCGATCGCTAACTCGCGTGCAAAGCGTGGCGATCGCTAACTCGCCTGCCAAGAGTGGCGATCGCTAACTCGCCTGCCAAGCGCGGCGATCGCTAACTCGCCTGCAAAGCGTGGCGATCGCTAACTCGCCTGCAAAGCGTGGCGATCGCTAACTCGCCTGCCAAGAGTGGCGATCGCTAACTCGCCTGCCAAGCGTGGCGATCGCTAACTCGCCTGACAAGCGTGGCGATCGCTAACTCGCCTGCCAAGCGTGGCGATCGCTAACTCGCGTGCAAAGCGTGGCGATCGCTAACTCGCCTGCCAAGAGTGGCGATCGCTAACTCGCCTGCCAAGCGCGGCGATCGCTAACTCGCCTGCAAAGCGTGGCGATCGCTAACTCGCCTGCAAAGCGTGGCGATCGCTAACTCGCCTGCCAAGAGTGGCGATCGCTAACTCGCCTGCCAAGCGCGGCGATCGCTAACTCGCCTGCAAAGCGTGGCGATCGCTAACTCGCCTGCAAAGCGTGGCGATCGCTAACTCGCCTGCCAAGAGTGGCGATCGCTAACTCGCCTGCCAAGCGTGGCGATCGCTAACTCGCCTGACAAGCGTGGCGATCGCTAACTCGCCTGCCAAGCGTGGCGTTTGCAGCAAACCCCTCTATAATTAGCAGTGATCGGAATAGGCTGACTATATTTACCTAAACTTCGAAGAACAGAGACAGAAAGTGGAGACTTCCTTACGACGACATTTTTTTCCGGAATTCGGGATAAATCTTAAATAAGTTGAAAATAAGCTTTATTTAAGATCGGTAAAGGCTATTTTTAACTTAACTTGCAATTTCCAAATTTTCGGAATTTTCACGTAAGATCCCGAAATAAATAACTTTAATTCATGTATTCGAGTTGTATTTACGATCCTTAAACTAAGTATCACTTTATCATATAATAATAAATAGAGGTTAAAAAAACACGCTTTTAAAGTACATCAGACTAAAAAGTAAAAAATAATTCCATTCAATTCGCTCTGTGCCATATTTTTCGTCTATCGAGCAACCCACACTTTTTCACAATAATACTAGTAATTTGTTAATTATTATTTTCCACTTATATTAAGAATTATTTTTTTACTTTTTAGTCTAAAGTACTTTAAAAGCGTGTTTTTTAGTTTTTTTAAACTCTATTTATTTTTAATTTTTTGTTCAAATTTATGAAATTATTATATTGTCGCTGATTCTTGATAAGTCTACAAAGTTTGAATTAAATCTGTCCGTTTAAAGTGGGTCAAAATCGAGTCCAAAGGAGTCGGTTACATACAAACATACAGGTGAAGCTAATAAAAATAAGTTAGAATATAGGTTTTTAGTTTTACGGTCGTCGAGTGCGTAAATCTGTTGAAATTTTAAACCATTTCTTTTTCCGAGAATTAAAGGCCTATTGTTCTTGTTAGCCAACAAGGCTATTTTAGAAGTCGGTTAAAAAGGTATCAGAGCAGGTACCGGTTTCTATTGTTTAGCGAAAGAGGTAACAATGTCCCGCCAGCACATTGGCTACTGCTCACTAAATTTTTTCTAATGCGAGATAAAAACAATGTTATCTATCTATCTCGCTTTAGTACAAGCAAGCACACAGCAAATCACCCTTTTCCACTCCATTCTTCTTAATCTTGGAGTGCGCACGTTTTTAATTTTGAGGATCCTTATTTTTGACTGGGCTTGAGATATCGGACTGTCTTCTTCTTCACCTGACTTACTTGGCTTGACTCACGGACTAAGTTTCTCTACGATTGGATTTTGTGGATTTCTGGCATCTGCAATCTCTTTAGGTAAGCTTAAATTTCATTCATTTCTTGATATAATTATTTGAATATTTTAGTTTTTATCTTTAATTTATCTTTTTGACTTTAAGCGTGAAGGCATATTTTTTAAACCTTGCATAATATTTGGTTCTTATTATTATTTTCAATGTTTCAATCTTGACTTCGCGAACCTTGAGGCGATTTTTTTATAATTTAGTTTAGAAAATGGAGAGAAAACAAAGTTCATGAGAAAATTATAAATTGAAAAAGATATCTAATACCTTTAAACGAGCAATTCTTGTATATATATAATCTGAATCTTGGAAACGGCTTCAACGATTTGCTTGAAAATTAGTATACGGGGATTTTTGTGGGCGAAAAATCGATTTAGATTGGTCTCGTGTCTGGGAAAACGCTATTTTCCGAGATTTTCGCACTGCAAATATGCCGCGCAGAGTGTATCATAGGTAGCGTATTTTAAAATGTTTTTAACGGCTCTGAGTACTATGCCCTGAGCAAAGCTCGGTCACCCAGGTACTTGTTATAATAATAAGAAGAAAAGATACAATTATTCATCCATCAATATCTCAATCACGTTTCTATCTCAATCAATCAAATCACGTTTGTTGTATAGGAGCACCCTTAAATATATATTTTTTTTTAGTATTTTTTGTTATAGCAGCAACAGAAATATATCACCTGTGAAAATTTCAACTGTCTAGCTATCACGGTTCATGAAATACAGCCTGGTGACAGACGGACGAACAGACAGACGGACAGCTAAGGGAATGGAACCCTAAAAAAGTAAAATGTATGCTTATAGACAAAACCTCATGTATTCAATGACTTGATACAATGGTTAGTTTAAGGATCGTAAATATAAATCGTATACATGAATTAAAGTTGGATTTTACGTAAAATCCCAAAAATTTGGTAATAGCAAGTTTAGTTAAAAATTGATTTTACCCATCTTAAATTAAGCTTATTTTCAACTTATTTAAGATTTATCTCGAATTCCGAAAAATAAAGATTTATCCTGATTTCCGGAAAAAAAATGTCGTCATAAGGAAGTCTCCACTTTCTGTCTCTGTTCTCCGAAATTTAGGTAAATATAGTCAGCCTTTTCCGATCACTGATAATTAGGCCTGTATCCATCAGGGGACGTCTTTTAGATGATGTGATGGTCATCAACATCACCTGCCAAAACAGGCTCATCAGTATAAATAAATATTATTTCTAAATATAAAAAAATAAACTGTATCCATCAGGGGACGTCTTTTACGTGCAAAAACAGGTTGATCAGTATAAATACATATTATTATTTCTAAATATTAAAAAAATAAACTTACATTTACAAAATACAGAGTGCCAACAAGAAACAATATGAAAGTTCCGCGCAACATCTGGTACTGAAGCCATTTCTGGATCATATACCTTACCTACCTATTTTTTATTTGGTTTGCTGTAGTTGTAAAGATATAAAAATTTCAAATCTTATGATTTTATAGCAGTATTGTGTTTTTTACAAATAACACTTTTTGTGTTGTATTGCGTCTGTTGTATTTATTGTTTTACGTAAGAAAATGCTGAGCCACAATCTCCATGAATGTGGGTTTGGTCTTGGAGTCTTCTTTCTTATCGTGTCGCACAATTAACCATGCTATCCAAGGACAGACGGCGGTTGCCTGGTGTTGCACTTAGCATCACCCGCGGTCACGTGTAGGGCATTTATATTTACACCTACGGTCGTGTGCAACGCGACCTTCATACACATCTGGAATCAGATATGCAGGTTTCCTCACGATGTTTTTCCTTCACCTTTAAAAAGCAATCTGCAAGATATGTACGTAAGTTTCGAAGAAGTCATTGGTACATTGGCCGTCCGGATTTGAACCCAGGAGCTCTGGTTAGGAGGACCGAGTCGTTACCGTTTGAGCCACCGACGCTTTTACGGTCTTGGAGTGTGGCCGCACGTTCCGTACATAGTTATAGGGAGAGAGTCCGCAGTGCCCCAGCAGTGAGGTTTTAAATGGTATATGACTATCTGTTTTTTTTTTAAATCGACAATTAGTAAGCCCTTGTAAAAAAAAATAAAAAAGGCATCGTCTCACCTGATGGTAAGTGACGATGATGCCGAAGATGGAAGCGGGCTTACTAAGATTTTTGTGCTGCAACTCACTTTTTTGTATGAAACGTTGGCTTCATCTTCCTCTTATCGTGTGGCACAATTGACCGTGCTATCAGAAAATCTATTGTGCCCTACGACTTGACAGATTAATACAGTTGCAGTACTAGAAGAGGCTTCATTAAATATCTTTATTTAAAGTTCAAAGATTGTGCTCTATTCGATTCTGTACTGTTTGTTTTTTTTTAATCCACAAATAAATCCAGTTTTTGTCATCGATTCACCGAATGATAAGTGACGTTGATGCCGAAAATGTTCAATGGGAACACATCAATACTATTAACATTGATGTTTGGCGGCAAGACTTACATAAATGCTGGTAACCAACTAAACCGAGTCTTACAAAATTGGGACCCCGCCGGGAGTCGAAACCACTACCTCCAGTTCACATTTGGCTTCCTGATGTCATGTTTTTTTTTCTAACTTTCCCACAATGCGTTAACAGGTATCTCGGCATGAATAGGTAGGCGTCGATGACGATGATCATATACAGGGCATCATCATCATCTCGGCCGGAAAATTTCCACTGTTGAACATAACCATTGACCGTCACGTAGCGCCCAACACCGGCCTGTGGTCGCTAGTCTAGAAGTATAGGACAAACCAAGATGTAACAAAAGTGGTGTAGGTCCCGTTAACTGGGGCTTCTACTCATCATACTGAACAACTTTTTTTCTGCGACTTTGCTGAAAACGTAAATTTTTTTTACTCCTCATACAAATCAATCAGCTGATCGACCGATTTTTTTTTGAGAATTGACTATGGGTTCCTTGGAGAAAGTTGTTCAGTATGACTATTATAACCCCCAGTTATCGGGACCTACACTAATTTTGTTACACCCTGTATAATCAAATTGTAAGCAAAAGAGATTTTGTGAATTTCTAACTTAATTAAAAAAAAAAGATACATGTTTGTTTAACCTTTTTTTTTTAATTCACAATTGGTAAGCCCTTGGCATCATCTCACCTGATGGTAAGTGACGATGATGCCGAAGATGGAAGCGGGCTTACCAAGATTTCCCAACACAATGGAGAAACCTTAAATTCGATTTATATACCTACTTTTTTTTGACTGACTCGGTGGCTCAGTGGTTAGTGCTCTTGACTACTGATCCGAGAGTTGTGGGTTCGATCCCCACCCAGGGCAAACATTTGTGTGATGAGCAGATTTGTTTGCTCTGTGTCTGGGTGTTAAATATCTATATTGTATGTATTTAAACGTATATAAGTATGTATATCAGTCTCTGGTTCCCATAACACAGGGAATCCTACTTTGGGGCCAGATGACCATGTGTGATTTGTCCCAGAATATTTATTTATTTATTTTCAATATCTTTTTATTGTTGTGACATTAGTGCACGATGCGGTTGTCTGAAGAGTTGCGATAAGTGTTTGACCATTTTGTTAGCATGTAAGATTGTAAACTCTGCTGTTTGCAATCCTTAAATAATAAAAATAAAAAATAAATGTACGTTTCCAATATGTGCCAATCTAATTTTCGCAGTGACACATTTTATAGCTTACCGCTAATAAAAAACGAAACACACACCACTAGTGCCGTCACGTTACAATAATGTTATCAAATATTTACCCGCGGTCCGATGCACCCGCTCCGTTCCGCTAGTTTCGCTCGTATGATTAAATTCCTATACCTCTTAAGAATTACTTTCAGCTAAAATGTTCTGTGACAAAGAAATACCTACTTTATCTAAATGAATTCACGGCTGATTTTCAACTATATTTATATAGTAAGTTCTTGTGTTCAGGGTGTCGGGGTCCGTTTCGTTAACTGGGGGACTTTTTTTTATTATTTTTTATTCACAATCGGTAAGCCCTTGGCATCATTTCACCTGATGGTAAGTGACGATGATGCAGAGATGGAAGCGGGCTTACCAAGATTCCCCAACGTAATAGAGAACTGGCTATCTTATCTTCAAGCCGGAACACATCAATTACCCGCTTATACCTAACCATTTTTTATTTTCGGTCCTCATTATAAGCCGTGTTCTCGTCAGAACAATATTTTTCATAATCGTCCGAAATTCATTATCAATATAATTCATAATCGTCATCATAGCATATTAAATCAATAATATGTATGTACTAGCTGTCCCGGCGAACTACGTTCCGCCTTACACTACAATACACTGCCCTACCCTACCCTATACTACCCTACACTACACTGCCCTACCCTACCCTACACTACCCTACCCTACCCTACTTTACCCTACCCTACCCTACACTGCCCTACCCTACACTACCCTACTCTACATAAGAACCTTCTCCTGACAATAAAGAACTCGACAAAAAAGAATTAGCGAAATTGGTCCAGCAGTTCTTGAGTTATAAAATTACAACGAAAAGTGGCATTAATTTTTATATATTTAGATAATGTTGAATATGGACCAAGCTTTCCCATTCAACCTTCCTCGAGCCTAGCGTACAGTTACCTTGTCATCTGTTTAACTGCAAAAGTTTTTGAGCTTTCAGGATGAAATCGTCTAATCTAGATCAGATATTGGTCCAACGGTGGCAGCTCTGGTCATACAGTTTGAATTCCACTATCCTATACATTTATTAAATCAAAAGTGTATTTCCAGGTAATATACACGTCGTATGACGTCACGGCCTCAGCAAAAGGCGTTCCAGATGACCTCGTGAACAGTGTCTTGAGAATCATTCATGAACATGAGCAGTACCTGAGACACAACGCGAAAGTTGCGGTTACTAAGTCTGCTGATGAGTTGCTTAAAACTAACACTTACAATTTTAACGAAGATACTAAGACTGCTTATTACTTGTACAGAACTTCCGCCAATATTAACAATAAAGATTTAGTCAATTCTGCTTATAAAGTATTTCGATTGGACGCTAATTTTAACGAGAAAAGTCCGCTTAAGACTAATGATGAATTCGGGTCCAACACTAATGTTGCCAAAGACGATGATGCTTTTAAGATTTCTCATGACTTTAGATCAAATGCTAATATTGAGAAGCAATACAGAGAGAATACTAATATTATCGAGCCTGCTGACAATTTTATATTGTACAACTCCAGTATTGTCCATCAAGATTCGATAAAGACCTTTAATGCAGATAAGGAAAATAATAACTTTTTGATGGCGCGACCGAAATTACGCGAGGTTACGAGCAATACACACGATGCGGCAAACCAAGGTAATCAAGTCAGTAAACAACCCAAAATAAAAGTAAAAATAAAAGTTCCTACAAAGGCGAAACGGAGAAAACGAACTACTGAATGGCCTACCTCTAAATGGCCTGCTCGATATTTTATCGACATGGCGCATTTGTTTTACGCAAACGGCGACAGTCACAGGAGACAGTACAAACCCAACAAAGATCATCAGTGTAAAATAAATGAACTGGTGGCATATATGCGGGATCATTACATATCAACAAATTATTTTTACAAGGAGATGGAGCGGATAAAGAAACAGAGGGTGGTGATCGATGAATTAAGAAACTTGGTGAATTATGTGGAGCAGCCAGGCAGATCGCACTTGAAAGAAATAGCGATGAATTGTATCAAGTCCGAATTGAAAAAGAAAAAAGGGCTTGTAGACTTCTGGAAAAATAAAGTTCCGAATAATTTAAACATCAACGTGTTGAAAGATCCAGACAATGACGGTATGATTCCCTAGATGGAATTTGGAATGTTGACTTTTATCCAATCACCCGAAAAGCCGTTAAATGAACAGGTTCTTTGCGTGTGTATGTGTCGTAGTCAACTGGCTAAACGGTGTAGCCTGTTGATTAACTACTTTGTAAGAATCTCCGTAAACTTTAAATCGAGGATATTTTACGGTGGATTTAATGAGACATAATTAACCGTTCGTCCGTCTTAGGCTTAGGGAGTCCCGGTACTATACCGCGCGAAGTCAGCTTGAGCCGATAGATATAACCTTTATATCAACGCAATAGGGGCATTTTAACAACGAAAAATACGAAGCGGGCTGGACGGGGCCGGATGTCAAAAGTAACGCTTTTGTTACGTTGACATAAAGGTTTTTCTACTAGTTCAAGCCTATTTCTGCGCGTTATAGTGCTTGAGAAGGTTAATTTGGCTTTTTCGAAGTTTTTTACGTATTAGTTGATAAACAGGCTAGCCCAGTAATGAATAGCTCACAAAAAAGGGATTTGACTGCAACATATGTGTGATGTTACTATAATTTGTTAATATGTATCTCTATACTTGCTAAAAATAATGTCACAAGTTCTGTTCTACTTACATGTAAACTACAAACGGCTGTTTCCCCGCGAAATATGTCTTTCTGTCCCCGAATATGATATCACAATGTCACATTTATTTCTGTTTGATCATGAAAAGAAAGAAAGAAAAGCAAATACATGATTTAAATTAGTTTAGTTTTGTTTACAACTGAAGCAACATCATTGTACCAATTTTACCAATCATTGCTCTTCTTTAATAACTTTGTTTTAGTCTAAATGACAGATAAAATCCAAAAAATATATAATTGAAAACGCTAAACACGTTAAAAAACCGACTTCCATCGGAACAACTTAGTACATTTTTGCATTATTATTTTTGGTGTTTGTTAATTTTCTAAAAAAAAGTACTACACCGATTTTCATAAAATTTAAATGGGACCACACGGGAAGCACTAGCTTTCTAATAAAAGAGGAATCATAAAAATCGGTTCACCCAGCCCAAAGTTATGAGGTAACAAACATTAAAAAAAAAAATAGACGAATTGAGAACCTCCTTTTTGGAAGTCGCTTGAAAAGTAACAGACAAAATCAACGATCGTACGTATTTAAGTAAAGTTTTGTCAATCACAGCTTAATACTGTCATAAGGAGCATCACAACTTTATACTGCCATAAGGGGAATCACAACTTAATACTGCCATAAGGGGCATCACAACTTAATACTGCCATAAGGGGCATCACAACTTAATACTGCCATAAGGGGGCATCACAACTTAATACTGCCATAAGGGGCATCACAACTTAATACTGCCATAAGGGGCATCACAACTTATACTACAAATTCGTACATATTACATTTTATTCTTCTAAAATGTAGTCTCTTCATAATATAGGTACACCCACACACAAAGTTACTATGTAACTATTGCAGTCTTGACCTCGTTGTAAATACTTTTTTAACTGTGAAGTAGCAAACAAAATCATGTATAGTAAATAAATATATTAGGCAAATTCAACAACTAAAACATGCTAATTTATTGAATTTAGTTTTATGCTGTAATTTATTGAAGCAAAATAATGCGCACAAAGAAACGCGTGTTAAGAGATTAATACATAATGTAAATGTTCAATTTCTGTGTTTGCTTTTCTTTCTTTCTTTGTATAAACAAACAGCAATATCATACATAACAAACACTAATAATAAATGTGATATTGTCACATCAAATTCGGGGACAGTCAGTTTTTTTTTTCTGTTTGTCCCTGAACTAAAATTAGGGGACAGACAGGAATTAATAGTCCTGTCTGTCCCATGTGGTGACAGGCTCGGGGACAGACAGGAACTATGGTACTATTTTGTGTTACTAGTAGGACCACGGAGACAATTTATGTTATGTATGCTCTATGCTTATGCAAGTCTTACTATTTCAGTTCAAAGGTTTTTTTTTAAAAAATATCTCCTGTACGAGTATATAGATGTAGATGAGTTTAACTGTTACAAGCAAGGTGTACGGCGGCGTTGGGATGGTATTGGCTCTCTTTTGATTCAAGATAGATTTTTTTCTAAATTCGAGTAAATTTTACCAAATTATATCAATAATTGGTTAAATATGTAACCAAATTTAGTCAAATGTCACAAACGTTCACCCAATTTCGCAAAATTTCATCATATTTTACATAAATCGACCACATTCAACCAAGTAGGACCAAAATTCACAAAATTTCACTAATTTTTTCTAAAATCGACCGAAGGTATTCAAGCAAGTTCCCTCAGGAACTGTATATTATACAAGGTAAAATTCAAAAAGATAAGCTTATAAATAATATATTAGGACTACGGGAAACAGCCTTACAAACCGATTTGAACAAAATCAATTTATTAATAAACAGTGCTTTAAATAAATTAACTAGTGTTGTTTCATTTAAATTTAATAAAGCCTCTTATGTCCAAAAGGCACGGTTGATTTTGCAAATGGATGCGTGTATATATTTATTAGATTTATTACTTAATTCGAAACAAAAACGAACCAAGTTTACTCAAAACAAAATAAGGGCCACCAAGTTTGAACAGGACACATTTGTAGCCCGGGCTCTAAACGAATGACTGCACTTCGTAGTTTCCTTACTTTCTTAATTAAAATAGTTATTTATGATACAAGGGTGGTAAAAAGGTAAATAACAAACGAGTGACATTTGTGAGCCCGAGCCGCAGGCGAGGGTTTACCATCGTCACGAGTTTGTTATTTTCTTTTTCACCCATGTATCATAAGAAGTTTTTCAATACAGTTGTGAGAAAACAGGTAAAATAAAAAAAACGACCGTGACAGAAAAACAAAATACATGGGTACATACCTATCAAAGTTTCGGCAACCAAAGTTCATTTAACTAATATTAACTAACCATCTTCAGACTGCTTCCTATCTTACTGCACATTAATAAACTACTTTATGGTGCTTTAAGGTTTATATTCGTCTGTACCATTCTAAATGCGTAGACTGGTACTGGTACAAGGTAGATATATTTTTTATGTTGACAACACTTTAAAATGTAATTGGTACTTTTCATATTAACTAGCTGGAAACACTTGAAAAAAAAAGGTTTCGCATCAGTAAACTCTATCCCACAAACTTGTCTGGCCCGGTGGCGAAAAATGGAACTACCGATGCCACCTTGATATTATGTCAGTTTGTTGCATGCTACCGATAGCGACGCTGTCACTGGACCAGATAAGTTTGTGGGACTCCACAATGAAACTCGTGTTTCTTATGAAAATCGTAAGAAGTAAGTATTTTTAAATGCATATTTTCAAGTTTTCGTGACAAGTGGTTGATTAACACTCAGGATATCCTCAAAAGGTGTAGTTCAAATTTAGTAATTTAGGTTTATATACCATAATTGATTAAATAACACTCAGGAGTAATCCAAAGTTAGTAATTTAGGTTCATAAACCATATTTGTTTGAATAACACTAAGGATATCCTCAAAATGAGTAAGCCAAAGTAAGTAATTTAGGTTTATATACCATATTTGGTTAAATAACACAGGATATCCTCAAAATGAGTAAGCCAAAGTAAGTAATTTAGGTTTATATACCATATTTGGTTGAATAACACAGGATATCCTCAAAATGAGTAAGCCAAAGTAAGTAATTTAGGTTTATATACCATATTTGGTTAAATAACACAGGATATCCTCAAAATGAGTAAGCCAAAGTAAGTAATTTAGGTTTATATACCATATTTGGTTGAATAACACAGGATATCCTCAAAATGAGTAAGCCAAAGTTAGTAATTCAGGTTTATATACCATATTTGGTTGAATAACACAGGATATCCTCAAAATGAGTAAGCCAAAGTAAGTAATTTAGGGTTATGTACCATATTTGGTTGAATAACACAGGATATCCTCAAAATGAGTAAGCCAAAGTAAGTAATTTAGGTTTATATACCATATTTGGTTAATTAACACAGGATATCCTCAAAATTAGTAAGCCAAAGTAAGTAATTTAGGTTTATATACCATATTTGGTTGAATAACACTCAGGATATCCTCAAAATGAGTAGGCCAAAGTTAGTTATTTAGGTTTTTCAAACATTATTTGTTAAATAACACTCAGGATATCGTCAAAGTTAGTAATTTTAGGTTTATATACCATAATTGGTTGATTAACACTCAGGATATCCTCAAAATGAGTAAGCCAGTTAGAAATTTAGGTTTATATACCATAATTGGTTGAATAAGACTCAGGATATCCTTAAAATGAGTAGGCCAAACTTAGTAATTTAGGTTTATATAGCATAATTGGTTAAATAAGACTCAGGATATCCTCAAAATGAGTAAGCCAAAGTTAGTAGTTTATGTTTATATACCATAATTGGTTCAATAAGACTCAGGATATCTTCAAAATGAGTAGGCTAAAGTTTGGCTTAAATGAAAGATCAATTGATTAGCATCGTGCTAATAATAGTAATAAGTGCTTTAAACTAGCCACCCTGTTTTAAAATTATAGTAAATGCTATAGGCAACTCCTTTTAGGAGTTAATTCGTTAAGAATCAATTTTATATAAGGCCCCCGGTAGCGTATATACAAAGGCTGCCACAACACAGACACCCAAAGAGTAATATTAAGTATTCTTTGCCCATAGTCTGTGCTGCATTGCCTCGCGGATGACTTATTTTCTGTCCAAACCCAGCTGCAGCACAACGGTCTGTAGTGCAGCTGCATTTGTTTCTACAAGTCAACGCAAAAGCGGATTCAATGCTTCAACGAAACGCAGTCGGAGACAATATATTATAGTCAAATTCATAGGAACCTCTGTTGTCCTTAACACCATTTTTTTTTAATATTTTTAAATTTTATTGTTTACCTACTTACATACATATTGACTATCGATATACTTACTATACGTCAAAAATTACACCGTGCACATCACAAGCGTTTTTTTTTATCAATTGGCCCTAACTACGAAGTAACTAACTATGTGCCCTAACATGGTATTAAACACAAAGTACAATGATTGACATGCAATCATTATACTAATTTCTGCCAATGATTGTACTTTTAACTCCTTTTTTTCGATTGCATAAAATCATTAAACATTTTACATGTCATAAATAACTTTCAAGTTATGAATGAGATGTAAAATGTTTTGAAACCTATTTTGGAGGAATAAAAATTTAAAGTCTATCCAGACGTTAAAGAGTCAATCATTGTACTGGTTACCCTATTAAAAAGTAGTATATACTACACTTATTATTTGTCGCTCTGGCATCATCGCCAAACTTCGCTTACTAACTTTGTGATCGAATTTTCCACCTTATTGCGCTTATCTTAAGATATATTTTTCTCCTGCACATTAGTTTAGGTCCTGAAAAGTACTTTTCTCACCGAGTGTTTTGTAGGTTTTTAATTTTTGCGCCAACTTCAAAAATAAGTGAAAACCCAGGCGAAGTTTGGAAGTTTTTTTATTTATTAAAAATTTGGTTGCGTTTGACTGCAACTCACCTGATGGTAAGTGATGATGAAGCCGAGGATTGTACACGCAAACTCAAATAATGCCTATTCACTCTTTCCTTGAAGATCCCCAAATTATAGGAATCGGGAAACACTGACGCAGTTTGACACAAATCTGTTTAAAGTGACGATTAATTGAAAATTAAAATTTTGGTTTTGATATTAGGTATCTCTTGCATAGGACACGCGCACATGAGTTGATTGATAATGGGATCACTTTGGTCTTTGAGTGTAACTCATGCCGGTCTGTTGGTGACTGTCAATATAAAGCTTCATCATATAAACCGTGAGACGTCCACTTCTGGACAAAGAACTCTCCCAAAGATATCCACAACGATCGGTCCGGCGCTGCCTGCTAGCTTCATCAGCTGGGAAGCATTTTGGAGCTATGTCAGTTACTTTGATTCTTCTATGGATCTTTGATTCTAGCGTGGTTGGTTAAAAAGAAGGGAAAATATTGGCTTTTTATTAAAACCTTATCTTCTAACCCCAATTAAATTTGGGGTTAAAAAAATAAATTTCAATTGTTAGTAATGGTATACCTGCTTCTACCTTCGGAATTATTATCACGATGATGCCAAAAGGTGGACATAAAAAAAATTGTAGTTCGCTAATATGCGGGCACGGGGCTGGGTAAATAAAAGGTGTGAAAATAACTAGTCGTCTACTTATTATTGATGATGTAAAGCAGTTTGGGCGATATCTGCTTGGCGAGGGAGACGACTTTGTAAAGCTTGGAGCCAGGCATCACTTTCACTCTCACGGCCTCCTGGGAATTAAACCAAATAACTTTCGTTATAATCAATATACAGCGTATTAGGGTCCTTGAAACTGGTGATTCCTTTATTCCGTATAGAGTCGAAAACCAATAAAAAAATTACCCTTAAAAAAACTTTTTTTTATATAGTAATATTCTGAGGTGAAAAGCCGTAGTCATGATGCGTCTAGGCTGTGCCTAGGCAAACATGTGAGTTGTGACCCGCCATGAACCTTCTTGGCGAGAGACGGGACGGACGACCTGCCGCCAAACAGACAAAACTTAAAAGTTGACCCACCGGGAATCGAACCTGCGACCTCCTGGTGTGAAGCGAATGGACTAACAGTAGTATATTATTGCCGGTTCTAACTCACTTTTGTAGGTATTTATTTTGCGGTTGTAATTTGTGATGTGTCATACAAAATGTAGGGTGTAATGATTTTACCAACCGCAAAACAAGCGACGTTAACGTGGTTGAGGGTCTCTATCGTGGCCGCGTTGGTGATCGCTTAACCTGAATGATGAACGGCGGCGTGCGGTGACTGGTGCGATGGTGTCGTCAAGGTCGTGGGGCGCGGCTCGGCTCGGCTCGTGTTACGGGGTCAGGGGCCCACCGGGGGCGGGGCGTAGGTACTGATTTGATTAGAATGGTTGTGGGTGGAGCAGTTATAGTGATTATACGTAAGATGGAGGCGATTTAATTAAGTAAGGTGTATTTTTTTAGTTTTAAGTTGAAGTCTGAAGAGTGAATACATGTACTGTTAATAAGGAAAAAAATACAAAGAAAGTAAAGGATTGTTCGTGTTATATTATTAGTGGTGGTAGTAATAATACTGTTTTGGATAACTATACTCCAGCCTATCCAATGTATGATTCCCATCAGATTCGTTTGCTGAGCTCAATTGACTGGCAAGGATCACGTAAAAGTGTTCGACTTTCAAGGGAGATTGCTGAAGCTGGTTTTTGTACTGTGGCAATGGTGTAAACAGTAGGATGATGTGTTTCTCCTGTGGAATTGGAGTGGATCGTTGGTAGGAATTTGATGACCTTTGGATAGAACATGCAAGATTTGCTCCGTATTGTTTATATTTGAGAGCAGTTAGAGGTGATGATTTTATAAAGGAAATACAAATGAAATACTGTAAGGGTACTTGTTCTTCATATTACGAGGTGGATAAATAAAAAAAAAAAAAATATGTGTTTATTTTATTTACTATTCCTATAAATTACATCATCATCATCACATCACCATCGTGATGTCATCACGATGACATCATCATCACAATGAAAAAGAATATTTTCAGTGCTGGACATAGATCTCCTCCCAAGGATAAATTCCTGCATTACACCATGTAGACTGTACCAAATATCTCCATAACCATCAATATATATATACCTATATCATTAAAGTTATATGGATCCCGTGTAAAGTAGGGAGAGCCTCTTTAATAACTCTTCTTTAACACCACTGGATTGGGATGGAATCGCCATAGGAATATTGATAATTTTTGTTTTGTTTTCCACACACATAAAATATTAACAAGACATTGCGAGCGCATGATCACATTTACAACCTGAACAGATTCTATTTAAATACCCAACACCTTACCACCACTCAAATAGACGCATTCTAATCAGTAAGGCAGTGGGCAGGGCACATAGCTCGTAGAACAGATGGCCGATGGGGCAGTAAAGTTCTCGAGTGGCGACCGCGCACCGGAAAACGTAGCGTAGGCAGGCCTCCCACGCGGTGGACCGATGACCGGGTGAAGATCGCGGGGAGCCGATGGATGCGGGCAGTGCAGGACCGGTCGTCGCGGAAATCCTTGGGTGAGGCCTTTGTCCAGCAGTGGACGATTTGTGGCTGATATGATGATGATGAATCAGTAAGTACCTAACCCGCTCCGGGCCCCTGCCCCGTAACACGAGCCGAGCCGAGCCGCGCCCCACGACCTTGACGACACCATCGCACCAGTCACCGCACGCCGCCGTTCATCATTCAGGTTAAGCGATCACCAACGCGGCCACGATAGAGACCCTCAACCACGTTAACGTCGCTTGTTTTGCGGTTGGTAAAATCATTACACCATACATTTTGTATGACACATCACAAATTACAACCGCAAAATAAATACCTACAAAAGTTACTTAGAACCGGCAATAATATACTACTGCTAACCATGACGCCACGGAGGCGGTTAAACTATTCCAGCCACAGTAATATATAAGTCATTGATTCTAGCCCACAAACCTCTTTTGGGTTTTTGATTTTGAATTTTTCGGCCGGCAGGCGGTCGTTGACCTCGAGACTTAGGCGCATAGACTGCATAGTGTGTATTTGAATTTTCTTGCGGTTGACAACTAACACTGCTAAAAAAACAACAAAAATTGTCTGCTTATTTTTTTTAAACATTACAATATTTTCTAATTATTTATTAGTTACCAAGCCACAGTTTTGTAATGAAGGTGTTTACCCTAACACCCTGCTGTAAGTGTATCTACAATGTCCGTGCCGCTAAAACTCGGAAAGGAATCCTGGTACGATCAAGGGAGTTGTATGTCGTGGTAGCCCTGTACCCCCCCCCCCCCCCCTCCATTAAGAAAATTCCCGTAATTTACCTGAAGGCCTGCTTTTCAAGTTATAAAATCAGGAAGATTCGCCCTCTAGAAATTTATATAACATTTGAGAGTATTCGAGAGCATTCCACAACAACATCCCAGTTCATTGTGGAACATTCCACAACACTCGAGTGGAATGTTCTGGTACATTGTGGATTATTCGAAGCCTTTCTGTATGGGTGGCGCAGTGGGGCTACCCATTGATAAGGGTATATAAAGCAAGATCCGTCGTGGGTTCCAACGTATCATATTATCAACTCCCTGAGCGATAAGTCAGGTACCCCAGCTAGTTTATCATACTTCGAGGCTATAAAAATAACAGAAAGTAAATTCAAACACACTCATTTCCGTTTAAATTCACAGATTTAAACACCCAGACACAGAGCAAACAAGCCAGTTCGTCACACGAATGTTTACCCTCAGTGGGAATCGAACCCACGACTCTCGGCCCAATGGGCAGGAGCGCTGACCACTGGACCACCGAGTCAGTCTTACGCTTTTATTTTTCATTTAGACCAAAAATGTATCTATGTACTATACCGCCTGTCGTGTCTTAACAAGACCATAAGACGATGGCTAAGGAGAAGAATAAGAAGGATCGGCGATCACTCCACAGACAAGAGCAGTGCTGATGATGAAGCCTACTTACTAGTATTCTATTGGCATGGAAGTAATAAGTACTAACATACAACTGGAAGAACAAAAGTAATGTCATAATCTTTTTTTTATTATTATTATTTTTTATTAAAAATTTGAGTGCGTTTGACTATATCTCACCTGATGGTAAGTTACACCGAAATGTAAATTTAAAAAAAAAGCGTGACAAGGAAGTCATCGTGAGCGGCTCCATCTATTTCTTCTACTTGGGATGACCAGGGTGACAATGCTTCGTAAGATAAAAGAGACCGGGAGAAATATTGTAAAAACTGACTGTTTAACTAAAGCATCTTTCAATAGAAATTTCCAACAATGTAAAGAATAACCTTACCTAAAAATAAATATAGTAAAAAACTAAAAAACACGCTTTTAAAGCACATCACACAAAAAAGTGAAAAATAATTCTTATTAAGTATAAGTTGAAAACAATAATGAACGAAAAATAATTGTGACAAAAGCGTGGGGCGCTTTGTGTCATATTTTTCTTATATCGAGCAACCCACGTTTTTTTTACAATCAACTATATTTATTTTAAGGTTATGTTATTGTTTACATTGTTGGAAATTAATTGCTATTGAGATACTGTAGTTATAAAGTCAGTTTTTACAATATTTCTCTCGGTCTCTTTTTTCTTATGAAGCATTGTCACCCTGGTCATCCCAAGTAGAATGAGATGGCATCACGCGTGCTTGCCATCTCTGTTGTGTTTTTTAATTCGTTTTCAAGGTCATTTATTAGTTACCGAAAAAATTACTTACTATTGGTTAGATGATGATGAAGCATACTTACTAGGTTACTATTGGGTTTCCGATTCTGATGCTGAAATTACAAATAAAAACTAAGTAGCTAAATATCTTGTAGGTACAGTCAAGAACAGATCAAGCTAGACACACGTAGGGCGATTCTAACCCATGCGCGCACGGCATAAGAACGGTACAAAGTCCAGTGTGTTGATATGTTATCAAATATTTTATTAAACCGACTTCAAAAAAAGGAGCTCTCAATTCAACTGTATGTTTTTTTGTTTGTTACGCGATTTCTTCGCCAACTGTGAACCGATTTTGGTGATTAATTTTTTTATTGTTAAGTAATGTCTCCAGGGTGGTTCCATATAAAATTTTATCAAAATCGGTTAAGTCGTTATAGTGATTTAAGTTTTAAATTCTTGTAAAAAAAATGACGCTCAATACAAAAATGCACCAAGTGGGTCAATCAGCCGATTGATTAGAAGGAAGAATTAATTTTTTTTGTGAAAGGACCGTGGGTGGGTCTCTTAGAAAAAGTTATTCAGTAAGATAATGAGGAGAAGCCCCAGTTATCGGCTCCTACACCAACATTGTTACAGTATGTTATGGTGCTAGTAACGACAAGTTAATATTTGATGTAAGTAGATAGTTATTTAGTCAAAAATTCTCAAACCAATAATTTCCCAATAAACACATAGAGCAAAGTCAAAATTACTATTAAGAAGATATCAGGCGTTTGTAAGGTCAGATAGCAAAGTTAAAATTGCTAATAAAAAGATATCAGGCGTTTGTAACGTCGATAGCAAAGTTAAAATTGCTATTAAAAAGATATCAGGCGTTTGTAAGGTCAGATAGCAAAGCCAAAATTGCTATTAAAAAGATATCAGGCGTTTGTAAGGTCAGATAGCAAAGTCAAAATTGCTATTGAAAAGATATCAGACGTTTGTAACGTCAGATGGCAAAGTTAAAATTGCTATTAAAGATATCGGGCGTTTGTAACGTCGATAGCAAAGTTAAAATTGCTATTAAAAAGATATCAGGCGTTTGTAAGGTCAGATAGCAAAGTCAAAACTGCTATTGAAAAGATATCAGGCGTTTGTAACGTCAGATAGCAAAGTCAAAATTGCTATTAAAAAGATATCAGGCGTTTGTAAGGTCGGATAGCAAAGTCAAAATTGCTATAAAAAATATCAGGCGTTTGTAAGGCCTTTAGTGTTACTCAAACGTCGTGGAACCCGGCGGGAGTGTGGAGGGGAGGGGGGTGTCCTGGTCCCATCCGCCTTGGCGGGTCGCCCCGTCTACGGGACAGATGGGGAAAGTTCGGCGGCGGCAAGTGCTTGTGGGGAGTAGACGCTACAGCAGCACTGTTGCGAATGCTGCGCACCAAATGACTGGTGCGCACAGCTTAACCTGGTGGCAACTCAGCTATTACTCCACAGCGAAGGACCAGGCAGGCAGTCAATAGTGTTTAGCAAAAATATGTTGAGCCGGCCGCAAGCTTGCTGAACGTGAAAACTACGCAGCAGATTTTTGGAACCTTCTTATTTCGAAGACAAAATCTCTATTTATGGGTTTTCGTTTAATATATACCTACTTTTTATTTTGTAAAACTGTGAAGTTTTGAGAGGTTTCTTTTTGTTTTTCACCTACATTGAATTAGGTAGGCACACGAAATAAATACCAACACTTAGAGAATAAAGTTACTGATAAAACAGCTAAGGGGAATTTAATTTAGAATGTTTACTAAGCTCGTAATAAACGAAAAAGTGCATTTATAAGTCCGAAAATAAAAGAATAATAATGTCGCATTAAGACACACGCCAAATTCAACTCTAAAGCTTATACAATAATAAGATGTTCGCCAGTGCCGCGAGCATAGTTACCGATTTCTTCTGTGATCGCAGTGACTTGCTTGGATCCAGGACATCCTCCTTCCATACGCCGTCCCAGTAATTCTGAATGAGAAGCACATGAAATGTAAACATGAGTCGTTTTCTTTATTATGACATAATATTACATAGTTACACCGGTTGTACTACTAGCATGTGGTTGACTGTAAGTACATGGAAACTTACCCCACTTCTTAAGATGCTGCCCTGAACGGCGGAGTTGTAGGGTTTGGCAGACCTGGCAGCTTCTAACTGAGCTGACTGGTGCGCTATATTTAACACCACTTGCGGATCCGCCTGTAAAGGTAAGCTACCTTAAGTACGGTCTGTTTTTTGAAGTAAAACTTCTTTACGCACGCTTGGCTTGGGGAGTAAGCTGGCGGATGCGTGCGTGACGAGAGCGTTTCGGAAGTGTGTGCGGGCGAGGCGAACGGAAGTTGAGAGGGATATATAAATTAGTGAAGATAGAAAGAGAGATGCTATTTATTTTTGTTTACCAACAGAATCGGTTGCCAAGGCAACAATATCGGTTCTCAAAACAATCAAAACAAACATATAAAGATAAATAATATTTGATCATTTTCAGAGGATAATAAAACTCTTTTCACAAACTGTCTGTCTATACCTCCATATGACACAAAAGATTTGATAATTTTCTGAAGACTAATTATTTACTTTCATACATATAGATGGAGCTAAAGAAGTTTTACTTCAGTCGTACGGTCTAAAGCACACTCGTTTTCACAATTGGTAAGCCCTTGGCATTATCTCACCTGATGGCAAGTGACGATGATGCCGAAGATGGAAGCGGGCTTACCAGGATTCTCCAACGCAATGGGGATCTGGATATCTTATCTTCAAACCGGAACACATCAATGCTGTTAACACTGATGTTTGGCGGGCAAGACTTAGACAAGATGGTGGTACCTAGATCAGGCGGGCTATGAAAATTCCCTACCACCAACCACACCGAGTCTTACAAAGATGACCCCGCCAGGAATCGAACCCGCGACCTCCTGGTGTGAAACGAATGGAATAACCATTACGCCACGGTGGTGGTTATATCGCTGAAAGCCGAACACATCCATAAATAAGAACAGTTTAAAGCCAAAATGTTGTATGAAGGTTTAGTACGATTTGCGTGGTGGCGGCAATCCGCGGGCTAACTGACCACAAACACTGTTATAATCTGGATGGGTTTGAATTTTAAAATGATTTGTCACGCTAAAAAATCTGAACCGATTTCGCTGAAATTTGGCACAGAACTAATTCATAGGACGGTAAACAACTTTAGTATAAGTACCTACTTTTATCCCGGAAAAGTGCATAGGAACAGACAAATCTGCGAATCTAGGTCTTTTTGTTACTTTTGCGCTAAACTAAATGATTTCGCTGAAATTTGGCAATAAGCTAAAGTTAAGGGCTGAAAATAACACGGAAAATTCCTGATGGATTTGGAAAATACTTAAAAGACCTTTTGTTACTCTTTCACACTAAAACTTTCAAATGGATTGTGCTGAAAGTTGACGCAGTGAAGAGAATCACATAGAATATCTTGGAAAAATGAGAGAGGGAAAAAACTACGCTCGCGAGCCCCTTATTGCCGCTTTCGAAAACAGTCGTGAAAGCGGGTACCCATGCAGGCTTGTGAAGCTTTAGCCAAAAGCGAGCTAATCTATATAGGGTGACTTTTAATTAGTTCTTGATAGCAAAGGATATGATTGTACTCGTGATTACAAACAACTTTCCAAAAGAAACTATATGTCAAATATGAAAAAAAAATTTTGGTCCTTCATACATTTTTGCCGATTTTGAGGACCAAAAATTTTTTTTCTGATTAGACATTTAGTTTCTTTGGGAAAGTTGTTTGTAATCACGAGTACATTCATATCCTTTGTTATCAAGAACTAATTAAAAGTCACCCTATATATATACTCGTAAAAGAAAATCGTGTTAGTTACACCATTTATAACTCAAGAGCGGCTAGACCAATTTTTATGATTTTTGTGTTTTTGCATTTGTCTTCGTCAGGAATACGAAAATAAGTATTAAAATATGGTGTTCATCAATAATAAATGTAGGGTAGGGTAGTGTAATGTAGGTGTAGTGTTGTTAGGGTAGGGTAGGGTAGGGTAGGGTAGGGTAGGGTAGGGTGGTGTAGTATAGGGTAGGGTAGTGCAGTGTAGTATAAGGTAGGGTAGTGTAGTGTAAGGTGGTACGAAGTTCGCCGGGAATACTAGTTAATTATAGAAATGCTCACCTTCACTGGTATAAGATTCTCATCAGCCTCTTTGGCGCCGTCTTCTCTGTGTGCAATCTGAAATCCATAGTAGTCTTTGTACACGTCGTTCCACCTAAAGCTTCAAAATATGCTAATAGCGGTATACGTTAAAAAAGCTGCAAATATAATTGGTACGATTGATCTTCAGGCCGTATTGATTAATTAGACCGGTAACATTAATTGAACAAAATAAAAAATTTAACAACAAAAAATATGTTAAACATTCCTAATATCTAGGTGTTCATTTTATTAAGCTATTGTATGCTTGTATCGCAGGCTTTGAGGGGACCGAATCAAGAAATTTCATAACAAAAATAAAACCTGACACCCCAAAAAAAATATTGAGTTCCAAAAATCTTACAGTGCCATCTATCTATCCATCATGATGATGATGAGGATCAATGATAATGATGATGAGGATCATGATGATGATAATTATGAGGATCATGATGATGATGATGATGAGGATCATGATGAGGATTATGATGAGGATCATGATGAGGATCAATGATGATGAGAATCATGATGATGATGAGGATCATGAGGATCAATTCATGATGGTGATGATCATGAGGATCATGATGAGGATGATGATGATGATGATGACGAGGATGATGAGGAGGATGGTGATGGTGATGATGATAATTAACTTTCTTAGTGTTAATTTATTACATAAACATCCCGCGCCCTAAGGACTATATGGTACTGGTAAATACTGCATAAATAATAAATAAATTAATAATTATTATTGCATAATTTGATAAAAAATGCTATGCAATAGCTTTACCGCGGCAGTCCCCGAGTAATTTGCATCTAAGTAAACTTTTTTAACGTAGTACATAGGATAATGATAATAGATTATTATATTATGTATAGTTCGCAATTTTTTTCTATATTTTAGTTTTTATGTTTTTTTTGACATAAATGATAGATAACAGTTCCATTTTTTTAATCCTAAAATTTATCAGTGATCTAAAAACTTCCACTGACCTGTCACGCGGGACTTCGACCACACCCCGGACACTGCATACAAATGGTCGCGAAATGACTTTTCTAAAAATCACGGCGAAATCCCATACGTTCGAGAACCAAACTGCAATCAATCTGTATCAATCTGGGTAACGAGGGGGTGAGGTCGCAATCTAGAGAGCGGCAGGGAGTGTCCATACTGTATGTTAGTACTAATTTAATAAACTTTGCCTAAGTTCTCGGATGTGTAGTCAGGTGCTAAGGACCATTCTATTACTACACACTGCGCGGCAGGGAGTGTCTGTACTGTATTTTAGTACTAATATAATATACAATACAATACGATATTCTTTATTGCATCACAACATAAAAAAAGAAATCAATATAAAGAGGAAAGCCTATACAATAGGCGGCCTTATTGCTAGGTAGCAATTTCTTCCAGGCAACCTTTGGGTAGGGAAACAGCTATAGAATAAGTTAGGGGGCGGTGCAATAATTAAAAACTGAAAAATAAACAGTTATATAAAATATTTAAATATTATAACAATAATATATAAAATAATAAATATATACATAAACAAACAAAAACATAAATAAATTAAATATATTATCTATCTATGGTAAAGAAAGGAAAATGAGATAGTAAGGAAGATGGAAAAAAAAGGATTTAGAAGCAGAGAACAATGATATTATTAAGTTAAGTAGTGAGTTAATATATAGGTACTTTGCTTCGACTTTACGTTAGAGCAAATACAAAAACCTTTATAAGACACATTTATTGCACTTAATTTAAATCTTAATTTTCACTTTTTTACTTTTTAAATAGCATAGTACGGTGCAGTTCCTGAGGGAACTGAAAAAATGCTCTTTTTTGGTTAATTTCTCTAACATAGCAACGGACCAATGGATTGTTTATATTTTTTGCACAGATACCTATGGTTGAGGGGGTGGGAAATGTCATAATTTACTAATTAGCATATCCCGACATAGTTCCCGAGGGATCTGGGGAAAACTCATTTCCATGCTCGCGCACTTTAGCGTCGTTAAAACGGAGCAAAGGATTGAAGTGATTTTTATATAGAATAAATAGGTTGAGGGGGTGGGAAGTGACATAGACTGCTAATCAGAATAGCCCGATATAGTTCCTGAGGGATCTGGAGAAAACTCATGTCCACCACTCACCCTCGAAGACAGTCATAAAAACGATGTCCACGCGGGCGAAGCCAGTATAATAAGTTATATCTAAATTGTGAAGCCATTCTTCAGCCGCCCGCCGGCGCAAATAAGTAAGTAAACTATTGAAAGAAATTGCATAGTGTACGGGGCACATAGCCCGTAGAAGAGATGGCCGTTAGGGCAATAAAGTTCTCGAGTGGCGACCGCGCACCGGAAGACGTAGCGTAGAGAGACCTCGCCCTCGGTGGACCGACGACCTGGAGAAGGTCGCGTGAAGCCGTTGTTGGATGCGGGCAGGAAAAGGACCTGACGTTGTGGAAATCCTTGGCCTTCGTCCAGCAGTAATCGTCTTTCGGCTGGTATGATGATGATGATGATGAATACTCTTTAAAAACACGTTACCCTCCTTTTCAGGCATTCGGGTAAAATATTATCGCGCAGTAAATAGAATAGTCCTTAGCACCTGACTGCACATCCGAGAACTTAGGCAAAGTATATTATAATAGTACTAACATACAGTATGGACACTCCCTGCCGCTCTCTAGATTGCGACCTCACCCAGATTGATACAGATTAGTTACAGTTCGGTTGTCAAACGTATAGGAATTCGCCGCCATTTTGTTTGTTTTTCGTCATTCCTTTTTTGAAATGTCTTTTATAGCACGTTGTATGAAGTGGCCAGGGTGTGACTTAGGTGTGCCTACTTAAGTCTGTTACTGTTTGTCTATTTAAATGCTGTCACACTCATACCTGAACAGCCTTATGGAGTTTTTCTTCTGCAGCTCTCTCCAAATCATCATTTCTTTCCTGCAAATGTGTGCAAAAACTATTAGAAAATTCTCTTTTCATCACACCTATTCGAAAAACGACAGTTGGTTCTTAATAAGAGCGAACAAAATTCTTCATCGTTTCATGTCCACTGCTGGAAAAAGGCCTCCTCCAAGGATTTCCATGACGATGGGTTCTGCGCTGCCCACATCCAGCGGCTTCCCGCGACCTTAACCAGATCATCGGTCTACTGAGTGGGAGGCTTTCCCACGCTACGTTTTCCAATGCACGGTAGCCACTTGAGAACTTTGCTACCGAATGGCCATTTGTTCCACGAGCTATGTGCCTCGTCCACTACCACTTAAGTTTAGCAAGGGGTGACCTTAGGCCTTCCTATGAAGCCCATAGTAAGCGATCATGTCTCAGTTGCGTATGTCATCAATGGCAACACACACTGGTCGAAGACCTTGGTCTTGAGACACTGTGATATTTGGGACGTGAAGATATTGCAAAGCTTTTGGAACGCTGCCCAGCTAAGTTGGATTCGATAATTGATCTCTTCTTGTAGTTGGACCTACCTAACTGGACTGTTTGTCCCAGATACACATATTCGGCATCAACTTCGAGTGTAAAGCCTCCAACCTTCAGAGAAGTAGGTGAGACACGAGCGTTTGATATAATTTTCGTCTTGTCCATGTTCATTCTAAGAACTACGTGTTGAAAGGCTCTACTGAGGCCACCGAACATTGTACCTAAGTCGTCCATAGTGTTAGCCATGACCACGATATGGTCAGCGAGTCGAAGGTGGGTGATGTATTCGCCGTTTATATTGATGCCGAGTCCACCCCAGTCCAAAAGCTTAAAAATATCTTTCATGGAGGGGCGGCGAAAAGTTTCGGAGATATGACGTCTCTCTGTTGTTAAAAGGGGCGACAATACCCTTCTGAAGAACTACAGACCTATCTCCCTTCTGACCCATGTCTATAAGCTATTTTCGAGAGTTTGAAATAAAATAAATTAATTTGATGATTTGATGAATGATTTAAAATCCATAGGTAGGTTAGTAGCAGACTTATATTATAACTTATCTTTAGAATAACATTGCCTCTGCAGCTGCCCCGAAGTCTAAGTAGCATGGAGGCATAGATGCAGTTTTTTTACGCATTATAGCGTAAAATTTATTCTCTAAGTGCCTTTGCGAAAATACACTACAGAAACGTGGAAGTTTCAACAGCTTTCTTCGTGCTTCTGTTTTCTCATTGGTTGTGTGTGATGAGAAATTTTGTGTGTCACTCGGGGCCAAAATATTTTATTCTCGGGCAACGTATATTGGATTCCTTGCTAAGCTCAGGAGTCCACCGCACCCGGACACTGCATATACAACGGTCGTTAAATTACATTTCTAAAAACAAATGACGGAGCAACCAAAATCATCGCGAAATCCTATACGTTCGAGAACCAAACTATAAGTTAAATCCAATCTGTATCAATCTGGGTGACGAGGGGGTGAGGACGGAATCTAGAGAGCGGCTGGGAGTGTCCATATTGTATGTTAATCCCTACTAATCCCTACTAATATTATAAATGTGAAAGTAACTCTGTCTGTCTGTTACGCTTTCCCGCAAAAACTACTGAACGGATTTGGCTGAAATTTGGTAGGTAGACAGATTAGGACCTGGATTCAGACATAGGCTACTTTTTACCACGCTCGCGAGCCGCTTGCGGCTCGCGCACTGCGCACCCTCGAAAAGTCATAGAAACGTTGTCCACGCGGGTGAAACCGCGGGAAACAGCTAGTAATATTATAAATGTGAAAGTAACTCTGTCTGTCTGTTACGCTTTCCCGCAAAAACTACTGAACGGATCTGGCTGAAATTTGGTAGGTAGACAGATTAGGACCTGGATTCAGACATAGGCTACTTTTTACCACGCTCGCGAGCCGCTTGCGGCTCGCGCACTGCGCACCCTCGAAAAGTCATAGAAACGTTGTTAACGCGGGTGAAACCGCGGGAAACAGCTAGTACTAATATATACACTTTGATTCTACTTTAGATTTAACTTTACTATATACTTCACTTAGCTCAGAATTCAAACAACGCCCTCGGAACATTTTTGTCCCCTTGTAACGCAATTATAACTATTGAACCCTGCATATCAGTGAACTTTGAGAACGATCTTGTGTTTTGTAGAGATGTGTAACACAGGCAAAGTATATATTATATTAGTACTAACATACAGTAAGGACTCTCCTTGCCGCTTTTTAGATTCCGACATCACCCCCTCGTCACCCCGATTGATACAGATTGGTTTTACTTAGTTTGGTTCTTGAAAGTATAGGATTTTGCCGTGATTTTGTTTGCTCAGTCATTTGTTTTTAGAAATGTCATTTCACGACCGTTGTATTATAGCAAAAAGTAAGAATAGTGGGTTATCTTCATACAATAGGTCAGTAGGCACGCACGCACACTACATTATTAAGAACTACTTCTTTAGTAAAAGGAAAGAAGTCGTAATTGTTTTTACTAATTGTACGATCTTTATGAAAAGTCATTTTTTGCGAATCTACGGTAGTATATTGGTTCCTTTAGGAATGTTTTTGATTGGTTTTCTTCTTCACTCCCTGAAACGCGTCCGCCGTTCAACCAGTCCTCCTGCATAAAGGCTGCTGTAACAAGCCTTGAAGAGGTTATATCATCTTTGGCAGTCTTTAATTAGTCCGGTTTCAAGACTTCCCCAGTCTACGACCGTTTGTCCTTAAAAAACTTTTGACTTACAATATTAGAGCGTCTGCCGAAGTCTTTGTACTCGCGGGGCACGTAGCGATGCTTGTTAGCACCTGCCAAATCCCCCATATCTCCTTGCAGCCTGTCATTTTCGTATATTTCCCCCTCCTTGTCTTTCTGCAAAATGACGGGAAACAGACGGTTACGAAACTACAGTGGCAAATGTTCTTTTATTTATTTACAGAATTTTGTAAAGCTAATACATAGGGATATTATATATAGTGTACAGTAGGCGTACGTAAGTAAAAGCAATCTCTTCCAGACAAACAATAGAAGAAAATAAAGTTAAAGTTAAATAAAGTTTTACTTGAGTTTTTAAGATAGGAAGTGACGGAGAGCGTTGTATAGTCTCTGGAAGGGAATTCCACAAGTGGATGGCACGCAGAGTGAATGAGTTGGAGAAAAAAATAGTAGAGTGTGGAGGTACATGCAAACGGAGCGAAGTCGCTGAACGGAGCGGTGGGTTGTGTGTAGAGAACAAGTAGTGAAAAGAGGTTTGAAGATAAGTAGGAGATTTATGGCCAAATAATAAAGAATATAGAAGAGATAGAACATGTGGTTCTCTACGACGGCGGACAGATAGCCACTTTCGATACCTACTGAGAAACTTTTAGTGTTCCGGAGCCAAAATTGCAATAAACAAAACCCTCTGAAGATCTGATATTCTTCAAGCCAGTTCTCCATTGCATTGGGGAATCTTGGTAATCCCGCTTCCATCTTCGGCATCATCGTCACTTACCATCAGGTGAGATGATGCCAAGGGCTTACCAATTGTGAATAAAAAAAAAGATGCTTGAATTTTTTACACCTCTAAAGAACCATAGACCTGTATATTTTAGATATTTATTTCAACTTGACACTTCCAAGCGTTCCTGAGAAAAAGGGTCATGACAGACGAACAACTATAAGTAATGCTTTAAGAGTTCCTCTTTTCCTTTTTAGGAACGGAAACTTAAAAATGAATGTATTGGAGAGGTTCGATTTCATTTCTTAGGTTTCCCTTTAGAAGTGTAGACGTTGTAAATAAACTGTTTTGGACGTAGTGCACACATTTTTTTTTAAACCGGCTAAATGGAAGTTGGGCATGCTCGTTCCATAGCACCACACAATATTTTTATTTGTGTGTATTTACAATCGAACTAAAGGGCAAACTAGTATTCCCTTACATCGATATACGTCACGGTCAATTTTCCAACTCAAAAAGTAAGCTTGTAAGTTTAAAAAAATATTTTTTGTGTTTTCTCTTTCTTTACTTTTGCTGTGAGACCTTGCTTCTTGCCAAATTTCATGATCGAAGTCCACTGGAAGTAGGTTTGGATTTACTTCAGCATCATATCAGACAAAAATGTCCACTGCTGTACAAAGGCCTCCCTCAAGGATTTCCACAATGACGGGTCATGCGCTGTGCGCTGCCTACATCCAGCGGCTTCCCGCGAACTTCAACCAGGTAGTTGTTCCACCGAGTGGAAGACCTGTCTGCATCCGGCTGTTTTGATTCAGGGTACTACGGGGTTGGGGGTAGCCCACCGCTTGCCTGCTCTCAGATCTATCGCCGCTTGTCGGTCCCCCTAATGGATCATGGACTCGTAGTGCTATGTGGTTAGTTGCAGAGGTTGGGCAATTACGTGGCGTCCAGGCGTCTTCCTTCTCTCCCCCGCGCAACTAGTGTTGCAGCTGATCAGGTAGGCTCTGGCCAAAAACAACGCGGGGCATGTGAACCGCTGGTTTGTTTACTGGCGGGGAAGCATCGCGGAACTTGCCTGGATGCCGAGCAGAGCTACGCTAGTACTGCTCCGGCCGATCCAGCCGCGTAGGAGCGAGACTGGACAGGTGCAATAAGCGGCGGGAAGTGAGCGTGCCTACAGCTCCGGTATCACATTGTAGATGTGAAAGCCAGCTTCTCTGGTGTCCCGAGTGGGGATCGAACCGCCAGTAGCGAAAGCCGCGGGAGGTGAGCGTGCCTACAGCTCCGGTAACTACCTGGAGAGTAGGTAGTAGTCTCTTCCACGAGACACTAGCCTTGCAAAGTACCAGGACAAGCATCTTGGCGGCAAGATCTACCGACATTGGTCCTTGCCTTCGCCTTATTGTGTTGGCAAGAATAGCAGCCTCACTTTATACCCGAACGGTCGGTAGATAAGTGGGGACGCTACATCATAAGCCGGTATTTTATTGATTGCTTTGACTTAGAAGCTTGATTTTTTTACAGCTTCAAGAGACCGTAGAGCTTAGTATTTGATATGAATTTTAACTTAATCTTAATACCATGCATATACCCCTTTACAAACGGGAAAAAAAGTTTAGATTTTTTGTAACTTGTGACATAGGACGTATTTATAGAGGAATAAGCTACCCAGTGGCGTAGCTACCTAGGGGCTAGGTGGGGCAGTGCCCCAGGGCCCTTAGGCTCAGGGGGCCCTCAATTCCTTACCAGAAAATCTCGATCAAACTGAACTTTTGAAAATTTCTCACATATTTAAAATAAATATGACAGGTTGCAACTCAACTTTAATCATGGCAACTCAGTTGAGAAAAATTCGAAAGTTATACTTAGGGAATTCCCCTAAATTCTTTCTGTGGGTTGGCAGTGTTCTCAATTTGACGGATAGCGATATGTGCGTTTTATTATTCATCGATGTGCGTTTTATTGAGTATTCGAGTCAACATTTTTTTTCGAGAACGGTTAAAAAATTAATGCTGTATCAGGATTCAGGAGTAAGAAAGCTAATGTCAATAAACTTTTTAGTACTGGTCAATATAGTGGTTGAATTTTAGTTGATTTTAGTACCACTCATATTGATGTGCGTTACGTCAATAATTCATGTCATAGATATCGGCTACTCATTGTATAACGCAAAATATCGTGAAAAAAATGCAGGTCACCTGCAGTAGGTGAATCAATTCAGGCTCGCGCGCGAGGAGATCGTTCTTGGTCTCCACCATTAAATGTGGTAATACTAGCGGCGGTATATGGTGTTCATGATAGCACAATAGACTTAAGTTAAGTCTATTGTGATGATAGTGCCCATCTTTTTCAAATAAATAAATCATTAAGCTTTTACTGTATTTTCATTTTAGTTTTTCGTATAGGTGGATACATATTTCATTTTTTTTAATACTGATGTATTGTCACATTTATTTCTTTTCTCTTTTATGTGCTTTATTTTTGATAACATAGGGTTGATAATTCAGCTTAAGTGTATTTTGTCAGCAACGACAGTAACTAGTACACGGATAAACCTGTAAAGGTTTTTGATGTATTAGTATTATAATTTTTTTTTGTAACATTATATTTATCAATTAAATAAAAAAAAATGTTTGCCGGGGATTCCCCAACGACGTCTTGCAGCGTAAGGAAATAATGAGCAAATATGGAGTGCTTGAATGCTACCTAACGGAAGTTTTACAGCAATGTTATTATTCTTTACAATTCTTGTCACTTCTGCAGCAGCTAAAAAGGTCATTTAGCAAATTCAAAATAATAAAAAAAATTCGGGCCAAAACTTCAGTAATCGCATATGATGTGTAACCTGTGACAAAATACTTTATAAAAGGACGGCAAAGATACGGCAGACTAGGCTGTATGGTCATAGATACCTTTGCTTTTTCTGCGCTTTTAAAGCCTAAAAAAACGCGACTCCCTGTTACACATTTCCGTCCCATGGGACACATTTCCGTCCCATTTCACGAAATCACTCCCACAAATTGCAGGAAAGCGAGAGCAAAGATGTTACACATCAAAAATGATTTAAGAAATAGTATGTGCCAAACTCGACTCCGACATTTCTCGCTAATAGAAAACAAAACCGCATCAAGCCTAGATTTAACCGAAGTCATTGATATTTTTGCGAAAACTGAAGTCAGGAAACATTTTAAAAATAATTGTTATGTAGTCAGCTGGTAGGTCCGACCTTTATATAATAAACCCTTGAATCTTTTCTATTTCGTTTTATTGCCCAATACCTATACCAAGTATAATTGTAATTTATGTTGTTACTGTTTAATATTTATTTTACCTGCCCTGGAGTGCACGAAAAAGAGTTGATGATTAGGTAGCTTAGCATTTTTAAAGTATTTGTTTAATTAATATTTTTACTTGATAAAACCTAACCAGTTTAGAAAGCAGTGGGGCCCCATTTTATGATTTGCCCCAGGGCCCTTGGTAACCTAGATACGCCACTGAAGCTACCTAGGAAAAATACTGGAAAAAATCGGAAAAGCCAGGTTTTTCCTAAAAAACGCCTGCACGATCGTCAAAATAATTACATAGGTACTTGAAGCGCCGCGCCATCTCCAACGAGGTACTGTGCCGCGCTGACGAGTCACAACTTGTATAATTATTTTCTGTAGGAACCACTATATCATGCACAAGCGAGCGATGTCGGTTATGGGAAGCGCTACATTTTTTAAAGTTAAATGCATGCTTAACTATGAGTCGGTTGTAAAGGGATACACACACTTGTTGTGCCCCAACTGGGTCCATGATGTACTCTTATACTTTTTAACATCTGTAAAAACTCATGTTTACAATAATTATTGAGTATACCTCCACGCATTCCTGAGATTAAGGGTCTGGACAGACGGACGGACAATGAAGTGATCCTATAAGGGTTCCTTTATGAGATGCGGGACCATAATACAATAAATTCTATGTTGTCTAAAAAGAGAAAAACGCTTATATTAGCTGTGTGATATGATAGCGTAACCAGCTTGAGCATCCTACTCCCTGATTTTAGGGGAAAAAACGATTTGTTACTCTTTGTAAAGCAGCTCCAGCTACGTCAGGGAGCTATTTCAATGGAAACTAGGTTCCTACGTGACACTTTGTGAAGCAGCTCCAGCTACGTTAGGGAGCTATTTCAATGGAAACTAGGTTCCTACGTTACACTTTGTGAAGCAGCTCCAGCTCCGACAGGGAGCTATTTCAATGGAACCTAGGTTCCTACGTGACACTTTGTGAAGCAGCTCCAGCTACGTTAGGGAGCTATTTCAATGGAAACTAGGTTCCTACGTTACACTTTTTGAAGCAGCTCCAGCTCCGACAGGGAGCTATTTCAATGGAAACTAGGTTCCTACGTGACACTTTGTGAAGCAGCTCCAGCTACGTTAGGGAGCTATTTCAATGGAAACTAGGTTCCTACGTGACACTTTGTGAAGCAGCTCCAGCTACGTTAGGGAGCTATTTCAATGGAAACTAGGTTCCTACGTGACACTTTGTGAAGCAGCTCCAGCTCCGACAGGGAGCTATTTCAATGGAAACTAGGTTCCTACGTGACACTTTGTGAAGCAGCTCCAGCTCCGACAGGGAGCTATTTCAATGGAAACTAGGTTCCTACGTGACACTTTGTGAAGCAGCTCCAGCTACGTTAGGGAGCTATTTCAATGGAAACTAGGTTCCTACGTTACACTTTGTGAAGCAGCTCCAGCTCCGACAGGGAGCTATTTCAATGGAAACTAGGTTCCTACGTGACACTTTGTGAAGCAGCTCCAGCTACGTTAGGGAGCTATTTCAATGGAAACTAGGTTCCTACGTGACACTTTGTGAAGCAGCTCCAGCTACGTTAGGGAGCTATTTCAATGGAAACTAGGTTCCTACGTGACACTTTGTGAAGCAGCTCCAGCTACGTTAGGGAGCTATTTCAATGGAAACTAACTAGGTTCCTACGTGACACTTTGTGAAGCAGCTCCAGCTACGTTAGGGAGCTATTTCAATGGAAACTAGGTTCCTACGTTACACTTTGTGAAGCAGCTCCAGCTCCGACAGGGAGCTATTTCAATGGAAACTAGGTTCCTACGTGACACTTTGTGAAGCAGCTCCAGCTACGTTAGGGAGCTATTTCAATGGAAACTAGGTTCCTACGTTACACTTTGTGAAGCAGCTCCAGCTCCGACAGGGAGCTATTTCAATGGAAACTAGGTTCCTACGTGACACTTTGTGAAGCAGCTCCAGCTACGTTAGGGAGCTATTTCAATGGAAACTAGGTTCCTACGTGACACTTTGTGAAGCAGCTCCAGCTACGTTAGGGAGCTATTTCAATGGAAACTAGGTTCCTACGTGACACTTTGTAAAGCAGCTCCAGCTACATTAGGGAGCTATTTCAATGGAAACTAGGTTCCTACGTTACACTTTGTGAAGCAGCTCCAGCTCCGTCAGGGAGCTATTTCAATGGAAACTATGTTCCTACGTTACACTTTGTAAAGCAGCTCCAGCTCCGTCAGGGAGCTATTTCAATGGAAACTAGGTTCCTACGTTACACTTTGTGAAGCAGCTCTAGCACCGTCAGGGAGCTATTTCAATGGAAACTGGGTTCCTACGTTACACTTTGTGAAGCAGCTCCAGCTCCGTCAGGAAGCTATTTCAATGGAAACTAGGTTCCTACGTTACATTTTGTGAAGCAGCTTTAGCTACGTCAGGGAGCTATTTCAATGGAAACTAGGTTCCTACGTTACACTTTGTGAAGCAGCTCCAGCTCCGTCAGGGAGCTATTTCAATGGAAACTAGGTTCCTACGTTACACTTTGTGAAGCAACTCCAGCTCCGTCAGGGAGCTATTTCAATGGAAACTAGGTTCCTACGTTACACTTTGTGAAGCAGCTCCA